>CM055118.1:877195143-877765423 GCA_029206835.1 Rana muscosa
ACAACACTGAAGAAATGACACTTTGCTACAATGTAAAGTAGTGAGTGTACAGCTTGTATAACAGTGTAAATTTCTGTCCCTTCAAAATAACTCAACACATTAATGTCTAAACCGCTGGCGACAAAAGTGAGTACACCCCTAAGTGAAAATGTCCAAATTGGGCCCAATTAGCCATTTTCCTTCCTGGTGTCATGTGACTCGTTAGTGTTACAAGGTCTCAGGTGTGAATGGGCAGCGGCCCGACAAGAAAAGAAACCTAACAATGTTAGTGGCCTTTAAATCTTACAGGTATAAATGGGGATTGACAGATGAGAGTCTGATGACACTGGTGACATCACATCCAAGTCTAGGGGGCTTTAAATGTGTACACAAGGGGGTTATACAGGTAACTAACATACATACAATATGTTACATGCACATATATTCTTATGGGAAGCTTGTTGTCGAAATGAATAGTGTGATGAAAGAAAGGCTCTCTCTATGAAGGTCAGTGATTTTAGTGCAATACCTGTAGAACAGAAGTTTTCATATACAGCACAGAATACAGGAAAACACAACACACACACATAAAACAACATCACACCGATAACTTCTGCATCCAAAAATAACTTGGGCTTGGCATGCCGTCTTTATAGTTGCCTGTGAGCAGGCTCCGCCCATCCTAGGTGTAGTTTCGGCATGTGGCTCTAGGCTCCGCCCCTGGGCGGGGTGAGGGGTGTGGTGAGTTGGGTGCTGAGCTCCTCTCTTCTCTGGGACGTGAGTTGTGTAGCGGTGTAGTCCCGTGTGACCGGAGCCTCCTCCGGGGGCTGTGAGACTTAGTCCGGGTGTACTGAGCTCGGCTCCAGACATGGCTTTCGCTAACTTTCGCCGCATTTTGCGGTTCACTGGGGATAAGAGGAAGCTGCGGGAGTACGAGCACGTCCGGAGAGACCTGGACCCCAACTTGGTGTGGGAGATAGTGGGCGAGCTGGGGGATGGAGCGTTCGGCAAGGTGTACAAGGTGAGCCGGGGGCGGGGCGTGCTAGTCTGGGAGGTCAGGTGACCTCTGTGTACAGGGCATATGTTACACTGCATGGTCCTCCACCTGTCATAGAGCTGTGTGTATGGTCCTCCACCTGTCATAGAGCTGTGTATGGTCCTTCACCTGTCATAGAGCTGTGTATGGTCCTTCACCTGTCATAGAGCTGTGTATGGTCCTCTCACCTGTCATAGAGCTGTGTGTATGGTCCTCTCACCTGTCATAGAGCTGTGTGTATGGTCCTCTCACCTGTCATAGAGCTGTGTGTATGGTCCTCTCACCTGTCATAGAGCTGTGTGTATGGTCCTCTCACCTGTCATAGAGCTGTGTGTATGGTCCTCTCACCTGTCATAGAGCTGTGTGTATGGTCCTCTCACCTGTCATAGAGCTGTGTGTATGGTCCTCTCACCTGTCATAGAGCTGTGTGTATGGTCCTCTCACCTGTCATAGAGCTGTGTGTATGGTCCTCTCACCTGTCATAGAGCTGTGTGTATGGTCCTCTCACCTGTCATAGAGCTGTGTGTATGGTCCTCTCACCTGTCATAGAGCTGTGTGTATGGTCCTCTCACCTGTCATAGAGCTGTGTGTATGGTCCTCTCACCTGTCATAGAGCTGTGTGTATGGTCCTCTCACCTGTCATAGAGCTGTGTGTATGGTCCTCTCACCTGTCATAGAGCTGTGTGTATGGTCCTCTCACCTGTCATAGAGCTGTGTGTATGGTCCTCTCACCTGTCATAGAGCTGTGTGTATGGTCCTCTCACCTGTCATAGAGCTGTGTGTATGGTCCTCTCACCTGTCATAGAGCTGTGTGTATGATCCTCTCACCTGTCATAGAGCTGTGTGTATGATCCTCTCACCTGTCATAGAGCTGTGTGTATGGTCCTCTCACCTGTCATAGAGCTGTGTGTATGGTCCTCTCACCTGTCATAGAGCTGTGTGTATGGTCCTCTCACCTGTCATAGAGCTGTGTGTATGGTCCTCTCACCTGTCATAGAGCTGTGTGTATGGTCCTCTCACCTGTCATAGAGCTGTGTGTATGGTCCTCTCACCTGTCATAGAGCTGTGTGTATGGTCCTCTCACCTGTCATAGAGCTGTGTGTATGGTCCTCTCACCTGTCATAGAGCTGTGTGTATGGTCCTCTCACCTGTCATAGAGCTGTGTGTATGGTCCTCTCACCTGTCATAGAGCTGTGTGTATGGTCCTCTCACCTGTCATAGAGCTGTGTGTATGGTCCTCTCACCTGTCATAGAGCTGTGTGTATGGTCCTCTCACCTGTCATAGAGCTGTGTGTATGGTCCTCTCACCTGTCATAGAGCTGTGTGTATGGTCCTCTCACCTGTCATAGAGCTGTCTACTATTGCTAAAAGCTACATGCTGGTGGTGTGGATATTTAAGATTTTACACAAGACAGTATGAAGGACCATTAAGGCTCCATGCACACTGGGCTTAACCTCCCTGGCGGTATGATTCTGTCAGATTTTAGGTGCTGAAAGCGGTACCATTATTCTGCATGAAAATTTGGCGTTTTATATTGCAGGCCTGTAATTCTTAGGAATAACTCTCTTAAATCTGTCCAAACCAGAGTCTAGTAGACATCCCGGGTATGATAAAGTTCAAAAAACAAAATTATACATTATAATAAAATAAATAACTATAAAATAATTATAACAAATAATAATATAATAATAATAAAAGTGTTTTTCAGTGTTTGATGACGAATTTCCCCACAAATCGCTATCGCTTAATTCTGCAAGTGATTCTAATTTATTATCGCTGTTTTTTAGCTGGTCTAAAACCACTTTTGACATAAAGGGACACTTTTTGGTTGCTATGCACAATCTCCAGTTTCCAGGCAGAAAAAAAAGTTTTTATTATATAAAAGTGCATGCAGGACACTGGGCAGACCACTAGGGACAATGGGGGTGTGTAATTATTACATGCAGTACTGTAATCTGTAAGATTACAGTGTACTGTATGTATACTGTGTTTTAACTTTTTTGAATTTGGCGCTGATCTCCGTCCCCGTGCGTCATAACGTCGCAGGGAACGGAGCTCGGCGGCACTCGGAAGTGTGTGAATCGAGCGAGGAGACAGCTCGATCACACAGCGGAGTGGCATCGCAGGATCCAGGGGACAAGGTAAGTAACTCTGCCTGGATCACTGCGATGCAGCCCGAGTCTGGCTCGGGGTTACCGCTTTTGGTGCTGAAATTTAACCCCGAGCCAGACTCGGGAATACCGCCAGGGAGGTTAAAGTGGAAGTAAACCCTCCTATAATTTTCAGCCAAGGAAGCTGCCATCTTGGCCTCTGTTTAATCTTCAACTGCCATGATGCTGCACATGTGATCAGTTATGACACCAGCCATTGGATGGTGTGACAGTTTGGTTGAGAGCACAACCAATGTGACAGTTAGCATTTCCGGCATGCCGGGAATGTAACTGTTTTTTGAAACTATCAAATCGTTGGGTTTACTTCCGCTTTAAAAAAACCCATCTCTTCTCTTTGGAGTAAAAAACGTCCATATAGAGCAGGGATATGCAATTAGCGGACCTCCAGCTGCTGCAAAACCACATGTCCCATCATGCCTCTGCCTCTGGGTGTCATGCTTGCTGCTGTCGGAGTCTTGCTATGCCTCATGGGACTTGTAGTTTGGCAACAGCTGGAGGGCCGCTAATTGCATATCCCTGATATAGAGCATTTTTTGTACAAAGTTTAGACGAGTTTAGCAGAGTTTTACTTTTTTTCTGCCAGTGAGCTTCAATCAGAAAGGCGAATGAGAAGGTTTTTTTCCTGCCTCTAAACGTTGTTCTCAAAATATGCCTATAAACGTCCTAATGTACATGGACACATAAGAGAACATTGAGTTGCTTCTACAGGCAGAACACAAAACTACCGTAGAAGCAACGTTTTTTAAGTCAGTGTGCATGGAGCCTAATGATTGTGTGTTATGCGGTCGCATGTTTTGATACCACTAGGAGTATATTTATGTATGTGGATTTATATACGGTAAGTGGTTTTGATTTTCTGTGTACTGATATAAATGGAATTGATATTATGTTGGTATACATTGATTGGATGAATACACAAGTACTGGTGGTTTATTTTGCAAGATTGTGTTAAATGTGGGGACTGTTTGTGGAAGGTTGATTATTACTTAGTATTTATATAAACAATAAATATTGGGTTTTGGGTGTATGCACTGATAAATGTGTATATACACCGATCAGACATAACATTCCGACCACCCACCAATAACCTGTTGAGTCATGAACTCCATTAGACCTCTGAATGTATGTTGTAGTATCTGGCCCCAAGCCGGTATTAGCAGATACTTTAGGTCCTGTAAGTTGGGAGGTGGGGCTTCCATGGATCAGACTTGGTTTTCCAGCCCATCCCACAGATACTGGAATGAGATCTGGAGTATTTGGATGCCAAGTCAACACCTCAAACTCGTGTTCCTCAAACCATTCTTGAAAGGATCAGACCAGGCCACCTTCTTCCATTGCTCTTGTGGTCAGTTCTGATACTCGCATGGACACGAGTCAATATGGGCACCCTGACT
Organism: Rana muscosa; assembly: GCA_029206835.1. Lineage (NCBI taxonomy): Eukaryota > Metazoa > Chordata > Amphibia > Anura > Ranidae > Rana > Rana muscosa. The sequence continues at coordinate 877,199,725 of CM055118.1, forward strand.
GATCTGTGACTACGCAGCCCCAGACACAACAAACTGACAAGCACTGTGTGTTCTGGTACACTTCTATTGGAACCAGCAATAACCTTTTTTGCAATTTGAGCTACAGTAGCTCTTCTACTGGATCGGACTACACAAGCCAGTCTTCTCTCCCCATGTGCATCAATGAGTCTTGTTGCTGTATTTCCTTCCTTGGACCACTTTTAATAGAACCTGACCACTGCAGTCGTCTAGCCATTACAGTTTGGTCCTTGTTAAAGTCGCTGTAATTCTTACACTTGCCCATTTTTTTTTTTTCTGTTTTCAACACATTAGCTTCAGGGACAACATGTTCTCTTGCTGCCTAATATAACCCACGGCTTTCAGATGCCATTGTAATGAAATAATTAAAGTGGTTGTAAACTCACTTATGCAACTTGCACCTACAGATAAGCCTAGATTAAGGCTTACCTGTAGGTGTTTGCAATATCTCCTAAACCTACACGGTTTAGGAGATATTTTCCAAAAAATAATGCACCGTTGTCTACGGCGCATGCGTGCCATAGACAACGGCGCTGCCGCACTGTCAATGCCAGTTTTATTAATGGATAATGCCGGCTTTGACGGCTCCCGCGCGCATGCGCAGTGACATCATCGCCGATCTGGGCAATCAGAGCGTGATACCCGGAAGTAACCTTCTGGAGCGATGTCTGCGGCCGGAGGGGGAGACGAGGACGGCTTTGGGGTCTTTGATCTAAGGTAAGTAGTGCATAATGAGCTAGTATACTAGTCATACTAGCTCATTATGCCTTTTCTCTTGCAGGTTATTCTTTAAAAAAAAAAATATATATATATATATATATATATATATATATATATATATATATATATATAATTTGTGTTTACAACCACTTTAATGTTCTTTACGTTTCCTGTTAGTGGTCATAATGTTATGGCTGTGTAAAGAGTGATTTGGAGCGCTGCACTTATTCATTGCATGACCTTTTATTCATGAGAACTATGTAGACTGTCTTAGTTATTTTTAGGGCTCATTTACACTTTCTTTGGCTTCAACACACATTTAATGAGAACTATGCTTTGCTTCAAAAATTATACCCCATGTAGTTTTAGTGGTTCTTTAAAGCCTCCATAGAAATCTATGGCAAAGCTTGCTTGAAGCCCCACCAAAGGCTCATCGAAGCTCCAAGCAAAAGCAAGGTGTAAACAGGGCTGTAAGCTAACCATTTTTATTTAGTGACAGGAGCTTTGACTTGGCATTCAGAGAGCTTTAACAAAGCCTGTCCGAAGCCATGTTTTGAAGCAAGTGTAAACTATCCGTTAATGTTTAATTTAAGTATATCTATAGCAAAGTTGTATATGTTCTTCCTCTATATTTCAGAGGGGAGGGGGAGGAGAGAAGGGGAGCTCAAACTTTTATATGCGATCCAAAACAAAACAAAAAATGTTTTGCCTTTTACATACTTTAAAATGTTTGTAAGCCTTAGGCCTCATGCCCACTGGCGTTTTTACAGCTGCGTTTTTTGCAGCTTAAAAACGCCTGTCCATGTTATTGTGTGTGTGTATGTGTATGTGTATGTGTATGTGTGTGTATATATATATATATATATATATATATATATATATATATATATATATATATATATATATATATATATATATATAATTTTTTTTTTTTTTTTTAAAAACAAAAAAAAGTCGGAGCTAAAAACGCGACCGCGCGTTTTTGCGCGTTTTTTTGACGCTCGCGTTTTTTTTCTGCCTAATTCTGACGCTGAGGAACGCACTGGTCCTGGGTTTTTTTTACAGCTTAAAAACGTCTATGCTATTTGCAGCTCAAAAACGTCTAGGTGGGCATGAAGCTATAGACTAACATGGACAGGCGTTTTTAAGCTGTAAAAACGTCCGTGGGCATGAGGCCTTACTTTTAGGCTCCATTCACACCTGGGCATTGGGATCGCGGCAGAATCGCTATGATTTTGTCCGTGATTTCAAAACGCACTACAATGGCAAAACGCAGGTTCAGGTGGCATTATTTTCAATGGCACCTAAAATGCAGTGCGGTTTTGCTGTGATTATTGCGCAGCAAATTGCATTGCGTGAAGCTTGTTGCCCAAAAAGGAGCAGGAGCAAAGCTTCACCACGTTTTAGGTGACTTTGAAAATCATGGCAACTGAGCCTGCGTTTTGCCATTGTAGTGCGTTTTGAGATGGTGGCCATAATTGCAGCGATTCTACTACGATCCCAAAACACCCGGGTGTGAATGGAGCCTTAGATGGCAGAGAAGTGGCACTCTTTAAATCAAGTTTTTAAAATGCATAATACAGTACTAATTATGTTCTTCAACCTAATAGTTTCCCATAAGTATATTCATTTTAGCTTTTGTTTCTTATGGATCACGATGACCTGTTTCAGCTTGTTTGGCTTATGAATCATAAACTGCTTCAGTGCTTTTTACTTTTATTTAAAGGGATAGTCTACCCAAAATGGATATTTCAGTAATGGGTAGAAGATGAAGTTATAAAACATTCAATGCCTTCTTAGATATCATTCTAGCTCAGTGGTTCTCAACTCCTGTCCTCAGGACCCACTAACAGGCCAGATTTTAAGTATTACCTTGGGGAGATGCAGACTAGAATACTGCAATCCCTGAGCAGAAAATTATATCACCTGTGATGCATTTCAGTTATCTTGCAAACCTGGCCTGTTGGTGGGCCCTGAGGACTGGAGTTGAGAACCACTGTTCTAGCTTTGCTAGCACCCGCCACTTCGCCTTAGGGTCCTTTTACACAATGCCGCTCCACTTTGTTCAGCACGAGATCTGTGAGCAGATCGTCTGCTGAATAGGACAGATGTCAGTTTTTATGTTTTTAACATCCGTGCCTGTTCAGTTTGTGTCTGCAGCGGACAGGGGTGGACCCATGATAGTTCTATAGATGGCCAGATGTAAACCGACTCTTGTCTGTTTACATTAGGTTACCTTCAATCTGTCACGTTTTTAGGTAAAAAAAAAAAATGGAAAAGAACGCAATCTTTTTCCGTGTGTGTGGAGTGTTTGTTTTTTTTTGTTTTTTTTTACCTGGAAGTATTTAGAGGTAAGCAGACACAAGTCCATTTACTTCAGACTGCCTATAGACCCAGATGCAGCTTCCAATTGGTTCTGCCTGAAAAAACAGACAGGCGGACCTGATCATAAAGTCTGTGTGAAAGAGCCCCTAGTCTAGCTACGGTGTTCGAAGGGGTCTCACTCATGCTACATTTTTCATAATAATGTAGAGTTGACAATAAAACCGTTAGCCTCTAAGCCCTGGTTCACCCCGATGTGATTTATCATGCAGTTCAAAATCGCATGACAATTCGCATCCCAGTGTTGGCGATGGAACCGTTCAACTTGTTGCGACTCAAATTGCAGTGGCTTTGAAAAAGGTCTAAGCATTACTTCTTCTTTTTTTTTTTCCATTGCTACTTGCATGGACTTCTTTTGAATAAAGTGACAAGCCGCAATGAAACCAGAGGTCCAAATCGCACTAATCTGCGCTGAAGTAGCACAATTTCAAAGCTGCATTGTTTTGAATCAGGGCTAAACAAAACTTGTCACCGTTTTCTCATCGGTGCTGTATTGTTGCTGCATCTAAATATGCTCCAATATTGTAACCATCATATAAATGAACGGCACACACTTGGTATTTTGACCCTGTATGAAAACAGAGGTGAAAATGCAGTTGGTGTACATACTCCCAGGTCATGGAATCCGGCACAATCGATAACTAACATTTTACACAGATCACTGACTGCTTGTTTAAAAATGCATTTCACGAACACCTAGACTGTTTGACATTACCCACTGACTACTTTTCTGGTAAGATGTAAATAGTTGTGAGTTTATATATTCCATTCTTCTTTCAGTTTTGTGCCTGCTGTCATTACTTTACACTAAGAATTTGTTAGCAATTTTGGAGCACTAAAGCCCAACTGAACTTTTACTTTAGAGCCACTAAATACATTAAAAGTGCTTGGGTAAAAAAAAAAAAAAAAGTGCAGTCTTACTGTTTATCAGCCACAGCTTGAGTAAAAAAAAGCCTGTCTCCTGCCAGCATACTACAGAGAGACCCTGAGAGCTGGTTCCCACCATATGAATTTATAATCTGCATCAAAAGTGCATGCATAATGTTTTCAATGTATTCCAATTACAGTAGTACCTTGGATTATGAGCAAAATTCGTTCCAGATGCATGCTTGTAATCCAAAACACTTGTATATCAAAGCAAATTTCCCAATAGGAATCAATGGAAACTCAGATAATTTTGTTCGTGTCACTGCTAGTGTATGCAGTACCGCATGTGGCCAGAGGTGGGTGTGGGCGCCAGAGACACTCGGTGACACTGAGTGTCTCCGAGTGTCTCCAGCGCCCCCACCTCTGGCCACATGCGGTACTGCTTGGATCCTGCTGGTCTTGCGAGAAGGCTCGCAAATCCAGTCAGGATTTAAAAAAAAAAAAAAAAGTTGTATTGCGAAAAGCTTGTAAACCGCATTACTCACAATCCTGAGGTTTTGCTGTACCCTAGTTCACTCCAGGGCAGTGTGTTCCAGTGCAGTCAACAAAAGTAGAACATGCTGCATGCGTCAAAAAGGCATCGGAACTCGCATGTCCTGAACTGAGATGAAGGAAAAAAAGGGCCGAACGCCTGGAAAATGTGCATGCAGAAGTACAACACACTATAGGTCTGACTCAGTGGGGAGTGCAGTGGACCTCCTACAATGAGACCTTTGCTTCCCCACAGAGGCAAGGGCCCTTGGTGACACTGTGTCTTTCTCTGGAAAGTGTGATCATGATTTTTTTTTTTATTGCAGCGATGATCACTGTATAAGCAATATTTTTTTTAAACTTCCGTATGGAAGAAAACCATCGGGCCTTTAGGAAAAAACTCAAGACCCACCTCTTCTGATGGATCATGAAGCTACTGGATGCTAAGCGCCTTGAGGCGATTTAGTTCGCATTTGTTAGCGCTATACAAGTTTTTCACTCACTCACTCACTGTGAATAGCATCCATTCATATGCCATTATTTACTATTGTGATAGCTGCGTTTGGACACAGCTATCGCATGTTACAGGTCTGCCGTGATTTGGGCCCTGTACCATGTGGTCACTGTGACCAATCAGAGCTCACAATAGTAAGCAATGGCTATGATTGACAGCCATTGTTTACAACTGATGTGATCGCTGTGATTGGTTACAGCAATCACATGGTACCAGGGTTGCCCACAGCAGCCCAATATAACAATCTGTGTGCTGTTCTGGCCAGTGCACACAGTGTTGACAGAATGCGCTGCTGCGGAACAAGAGAGCACCCGTCTAGCCGTATTATTACAATAGGCTGGGTGAGAAGTGGTTAAAGAAGTGCAAGAATCTAAAAAACAGATTTACCTTTAAGAAAAAAGAATCTAAAAAACAGAGTACTGTGAAAAAAAAATGCTGTAAATGAGTGCTTTCAGAAATAGAAGTGTTGTAATAGTTTATTTTTTTATCAATTAACAAAATGGAAAGTAAATGAAAAGAAGAGAAATCCAAATCAATATTTGGCGTGACCACCTTTTTCCTTCAAAACAGCATCAATTCTTCTAGGTACGCTTGCACACAGTTGTTGAAGGGGAACAGCATGTACGTTGTTCCAAACATCTTGGAGAACTAACCAGAGATCTTCTGTGGATGTAGGCTGTCTCAAATTCTTCTGTTTCTTCATGTAATCCCAGACAGATTTGATGATGTTAAGATCAGGGCTCTGTTGGGGCCAAACTATCTCTTCCAGGACTACTTGTTCTCCTTTGCGCTGAAGATAGTTCCTAATAACATTGGCTGTTTGGGTTTTTTTTGTCCTGCTGCAGAATAAATCTGGGGCCAATCACATACCTCCCCTGGTGGTAAGGCATGATGGATAAGTATCTGCCTGTATTTCTCAGCATTGAGGACACCATTGACCCTGACCAAATCTCCAACTCCATTTGGAGAAATGCAGCTCCAAACTTGCAAGGAACCTCCACCATTCTTCACTGTTTCCTGCAGACACTCATTATTGTACCACTCTCCAGCCCTTCAGCAAACAAACTGCCTCCTGCTACAGCCAAACATTAGGATTTTTGACTCGTCAGTCCAGAGCACCTGTTGCAATTTTTCTGCACCCCAGTTTCAATGTTTTCATGCATTGGACGTGGAAACAAGGCTAAGCGACTCAACAATGTACAAAAACCTAGGAACTGGGGTTCAAAAAATGGCAGCAGGTGCTCTGGACTGACAAATCAAAATTTCAAATATTTGGCTGCAGCAGGAGGCAGTTAAGAACTATCTTTAGTGTAAAATAGAACAAGGAGTCCTGGAAGTGATGGTTTGGCCACCACAGAGCCCTGATCTCAACACCATTGAGTCTGGGATTACATGAAGAGAGCAGTGTCTGTCAACCGCTGGCTCTCTGCTCTGCCCCTCCAGCGCTCACTGAAGCACTGGGCAGGAGAGGGGGTGAGAGCAACTGGTGGATCCTGACATTGTCGGCATCCCTCTAGAGTCGGACTGTGACATCAGCCAACATCAAATTTTAGCCCACTGTTGGCTAATTGTGGGTCACAGGAAAGCACAAATTGTGACCCAAATTAAAAGTATGGGCAAAAGTGCTTTGGCCATACATACTTTTTGTACTATTCTTCATGCATAAAATGTGCATTTTACCATGTTTGCAAAAAATTCCAGAACCACTGTGGCAGTAAAAGGCTTAAAGCGGAGTTCCACCCATTTAAAAGTCGGCAGCTACAAAAGTGTAGCTGCTGACTTTTATTAATCAGACACAGATGAATGTCCGGATATACTTCCAAAATCCGGTATTAGTGGATGGGGCAAAGAAGAAGAAACTTCATGGTGCAGTAATCTTTATAATGTTTTTTTTTAAAAACGCATGATACTGTCAACCACATAAAGCAAACAAAGTTTAAAAAAAAGTTTAAAAAACAGACAAAGCTGCGGCATGTAACCTGACCGGCTCGTGCGCGGTGACGTCAAGGATAGTGGCTCCACCCGACGCATTTCCCCATACAAGGCTTCGACTGGGAAAGGAGATCGTATCATCCGGTCGGACGTTAATACGTCAAGTCAGGAGACCCGTGAGTGAGTGTGCCGTAAGCTCGTCCAGTCAGTCCATGCAGAAGGGGCGCCTCAAGGTTGCACGCACCTGCTGGAACGCAGGGTGGAGATGGCGCTGCCTACGTGTATAGCTGACAACATAGTGCAGTGCACTACAATACATGGCATGTTTTACTGTGCATAAATAGTAGGGCTGTTACTGATTAAAATTTTCGTGTTCGATTAACCACTTAAGCCCCGGACCATTTGGTAGCTAAAGGACCAGAGGTGAATTCAGAATTTTGCACTGCGCTGCTTTAACTGTAAATTGTGCGGACATGCAATGTTGTACCCAAACGAAATTTGCGTCCTTTTCTTCCCACAAATAGAGCTTTCTTTTAATGGTATTTGATTGCCTCTGCGATTTTTTATTTTTTGCGATATAAACGGAAAAAGACCGAAAATTTTGAAAAAAAATGATATTTTCTACTTTTTGTTATAAGAAAAATCGAATAAACTCAATTTTAGTCATACATTTAGGCCAAAATGTATTCAGCCACATGTCTTTAGTAAAAAAAATGTCAATAAGCGTATATTTATCGGTTTGCGCAAAAGTTATAGCGTTTACAAACTAGGGTACATTTTCTGGAATTTACACAGCTTTTAATTTATGACTGCCTATCTCATTTCTTGAGGTGCTAAAATGACAGGGCAGTACAAAACCCCCCCCCAAATGACCCCATTTTAGAAAGTAGACACCCCAAGGAAATTGCTGAGAGGCATGTTGAGCCCATTGAATATTTTTTTTTTTGTCCCAAGTGATTGAATAATGACAAAAAAAAAAACAAAAAAAAAAATTACAAAAAGTTGTCACTAAATGATATATTGCTCACACATGCCATGGTTATATGTGGAATTGCACCCCAAAATACATTCTGCTGCTTCTCCTGAGTACGGGGATACCACATGTGTGGGACTTTTTAGGAGCCTAGCCACGTATGGGACCCCGGAAACCAAGCACCGCCTTCAGGATTTCTAAGGGCGCAAATTTTTGATTTCACTCCTCACTACCTATCACAGTTTTGAAGGCCATAAAATGCCAAAATAGCACAAGACCCCCCCCAAATGACCCCATTTTGGAAAGTAGACACCCCAAGCTGTTTGCTGAGAGGCATGGTGAGTATTTTACAGCTCTCATTTGTTTTTGAAAATGAAGAAAGAACATTTTTTTTTTTTTTTTTTTCTTTTTTTTTTCTTTTTTTTTTTTTCAATTTTCAAAACTTTGTGACAAAAAGCGAGATCTGCAAAATACTCACAATACCTCTCAGCAAATAGCTTGGGGTGTCTACTTTCCAAAATGGGGTCATTTGGGGGGGGTTTTGTGCCATCTGGGCATTCCATGGCCTCCGAAACTGTGATAGGCAGTGAGAAGTGAAATCAAAAATTGACACCCTTAGAAAGCCTGAAGGCGGTGCTTGGTTTTTGGGGTCCCGTACGCGGCTAGGCTCCCAAAAAGTCTCACACATGTGGTATCCCCGTACTCAGGAGAAGCAACAGAATGTATTTTGGGGTGTAATTCCACATATGCCCATGGCATGTTTGAGCAATATATCATTTAGTGACAACTTTGTGCAAAAAAAAAAAAATAATAATTTTTTCCGCAACTTGTGTCAACATATAAAATATTCCATGGACTCGACATGCCTCTCAGTATATAGCTTGGGGTGTCTACTTTCCAAAATGGGGTCATTTGGGGGGGTTTTGAACTGTTCTGGCATTTTATACACAACATTAGGAAGCTTGCATCCACTCTTCTAACCACTTGAAGACAAAGCCCTTTTTGACACTTTTTGTTTACATGAAAACATATTTTTTTTTTTGCAAGAAAATTATGTTGAACCCCCAAACATTATATATATTTTTAAAGCAAAGGCCCTACAGAATAAAATGGTGGGTGTTGCATTTTTTTTTTCTACACAGTATTTGCGCAGCGATTTTTCAAACGCATTTTTTTTGGGAAAACATACACTTTTTTTTAATTTTAATGCACTAAAACGCACTATATTGCCCAAATGTTTGATGAAATAAAAAAGATGATCTTAGGCCGAGTACATAGATACCAAACACGACATGCTTTAAAATTTCGCACAAACACGCATTGGCGACAAACTACATACATTTTTAAAAGCATTTACAGGTTACCCCGTTAGATTTACAGAGGAGGTCTACTGCTAAAATTACTGCCCTCGATCTGACCTTTGCGGTGATACCTCACATGCATGGTGCAATTGCTGTTTACATATGACGCCAGACCGACGCTTGCGTTCGCCATTGGGCAAGAGCAGGGCAGGACAGGGGTGCTTTTTTTTTTTTTTTTTTTTTTTTTTTTTTTATTATTATTAATTTTGCTATTTTATTTTTAAATTGTTCCTTCCATATTTATTTATTTTTATCATTTTTATTGTTATCTCAGGGAATGTAAATATCCCCTATGATAGCAATAGGTAGTGACAGGTACTCTTTTTTGAAAAAACTGGGGTCTATTGGACCCTAGATCTTTCCTCTGCCCTCAAAGCATCTGACCACACCAAGATCGGTGTGATAAAATGCTTTCCCAATTTCCCAATGGCGCTTTTTATATCCGGGGGGGGGGGGACATTCCCTCCCACTGCTTGTAAAAGCAGTCCAGAGGCTAATTAGCCACTAGGATTGCTTTTACATGAAAGCCGGCCGCTGGCTGAAAAGAATGATACCAAGATGATACCTAAACCCGCAGGCATCATTCTGCTATAAACATTCAAAGTCCAGCAACATACCAGTACGTTGCTGGTCCTTGTTGGACATGTATTGTAATCTTTTTTTTCATGCAGCCTGTTGGCTGAACGGAAAAAAAAAGATTGATCGGTGGGTATGCCCACCATTAGAATACCGCCCTTCATCCACCCACTTCTAATGATGGGCATACATGCACCATTTATATATGCCGAAGCATGGGGGCATCTTCTCGCAAAAGTTATGCCGCGTACACATGGTCAGACTTTTCCACGGGCAAGCCTCCGTCGGAATTTCGACCGTATATACGCGGCATTAGGAGCAAAATCGCTCCTGCTGCCCCAATGCTTCGGCATATATGCTTTTTTTTTTTTTAACTGTGGTGGTGAAATCACCTCCTACAGCACTGGAGTCGCAGGGATCAGGCCTGTCTCTGCGAACGCTGCAGTTATGTGTGTTGTGTTTTGCAAGTGACAGTGATCGATCGATACTGCACTTGGGTGGCCTGGGCTGGACGGAGGGGCAAAACGCAGGTGCTAGCATGTATCTGGGCTGATCCCACTAACACTGCGTTTTTGGGAACCCTAAACTGCTGGGGACGCTAGTATAGATCTGATCAGATCAGATATTGATCTGATCAGATACTATACCACTAAGGGGGGTGTATGCTTCACGTGTGGGTGTTAGCGCTACTGGCACTAACCTGACGCTGCCTGGGGTGTGATGCAGACCCTCTCTGACGCTAAAACCTAACTGATATCACCCGCCGGGCGATCAGGGGGTTAAACCTTTATTGGGTTATATACGGCGGGTGCCCTGACACTATAAAAAGCAAACTAACTAACCAGCGTCACCCGTAACACTTATTTCTTTCTCGTACATCACGGGACACAGAGTGACATAGTCATTACTAATGGGTTATATAGATACCGTCAGGTGCTGGCACTGGCAACTTCTAAAACCGGAAGTACCCTCCCCTATATAAGCCCCTCCCATCCGGGAGCACCTCAGTTTTTTGCCAGTGTCTAAGGTGTTGGCCAAGAAGAAACATGTGTTTTTCACTGAGCTTGCGTACAGGTTCTTTTGGGCCTCAGTAAGCTATTCCGGATCCGACCAAAAAAGCTTCATAGCTAAACGGTCGGTACCCGGGCCTTGCAGAGAAGAGCAAGGTTTTGCCTGTAATGCTTCTCTTAGGAGAGCTGGACCCTGGGATCCAGAGCTCTGGTCATACCCACGACCAAGATGTTTTCTGTGCAGGGTGCTATACAGGTCCAGGGGAGTGGAATCCTTGGGAACCCGGTCCCTGAAGGTTTGATTACAATGCCTGCCGTGATAGGTGAAGTTTGGGCTTTTGTGGACCAAACAAAGTCCTGCGGCGGGGAACAGGTAAGTGGGGGCCCCCAGGAACTTGGTTCTATTGGGGGACCCCCAAGCCTAATTTGTCTTTCTGTCTGTTACCTAATGGTATTCCCGCAAAATTCTGTGCATGCCTGTAACTACTAAAAAAAATGTAATAATTTTTAATGGTGGTCAAGAATTTCTTTTTATATATATATATATATTTAATATATTAGACTGCGGTACCTGTGTTTGTCCACTAGAGGCCGCTGTGGAACGTTTCTTGTCATGTGGACTAGTTTCTTTTCATCAGAGCGAGTCCAGGCAGATGGTGAGTTCTCTTATGGGAAACTGCTTCCTCTGCCATGTTGCAATGCTCGTCCATCCCCCGGTCTGCGGCAAAGGGGCCCTGGCTCTTGTCCCTGGTTTCCATTTTTGAAATTAGCGCCGAAGGCGCACGTGGCCGCGCGCGTGCGTGTGCACGCGCCTCTATATATAGAGGTGAGCCGGGAAAGGGGTCGGAGCCTGGGGGATGACGCTCTGTGCGCGCCGCAGCGCTTCTGCGCATGTGCGAGCGTCCCAGCATGTTAAAAACCACAATTTTGTGTGGTGAGCTGGCTATGAAGTACAGAGACAGAGCTGGCAACATTTAAAGAAGGCATACAGCAAGCGGTTGATACAGGCATCCCCTAGAAAGGCACATTAGTAGACACCAACTGTTTCTTATAGCAGCATTTATGCTAGACTATTGTCAGTAACTGGTGTATTTCGGCTGGAATACCTCAGCTTTGTGGCTTAGGAATATGCCGTCTAAAAACTCCGGGACTAGAAATTCCAGGAGGAATAGGGGGTCTCCATCGGGCTCTGAGGATCTTGGGCATGCTTTGGCTGCACCAGTCTCCCCTGAAGAATCAGAGGTTAGTGACCGTAGAGCACCCTCAGGAGTACCTGGTACTGTGGCTGTCCTCAGTTCACCTGCTCCTGTGTATGTAACAGAGGAGGTTTTTTCCTCAGCTCTGGGAGGGCTGGAAGAGAGATTGTCAGCATTGATCGCGGCTTCCCTGTCACAGGAGAAAAGCGCCCGATCTCCGTCTCCTCCCTCAGAGTGCCTGTTAACAGAGCAACAGTCCCATACAGGGATCGACCTACCTGAAGGGGATCAGGACGAGGTCGATTCGGTTGTAGAGGAATCAACAGTGGAAGAGCCGTTCTCAGCATCACATGCTGAAAGGTTATGGGTTCGGTCCCTGACTAATATGGTCCGATCAGCATTTAAAATGCCACTTGCGGAGCCATCATCCACTTCTGTCTCCTCGTTGGGGTCGCTAAAAGCTCCCCAGACTGTTTGTTCCTTTCCGATCCATCCTTTACTGGAAGGGCTCATTTACCAGGATTGGGAGCATCCTGACAAAATATTTACTCCCCCCAAGAGATTTCCGGTGGTCTATCCCATGGAGGATAAGTTCATCAGAAAATGGAGGGTCCCTACAGTGGACGCAGCCATCTCTTGTGTGAATAAATCACTGACATGTCCGGTGGATAATGTCCAAATGTTCAAGGACCCAATAGATAAAAAATTGGAGTCCTTATTAAAATCTGCTTTTTCTACAGCAGGATTGGTGACACAACCAGCAGTGGCAGCTATTGGGGTCTGCCAAGCAGTGAAGGATCAGTTGAAACAGGTCTTAAGGGACTTGCCAGATCAGCAGGCTCTTGCCCTAGCTGATCTACCTAGAGCCCTATGCTTTGCGGTGGACGCTATAAAGGATTCAATCCATCAGGCCTCCCGCCTTACGCTGTCTGTAGTACATATGCGCAGGCTTCTATGGCTCAAAAACTGGTCTGCTGAAGCTCCCTGTAAAAAATTGCTGGTCAGCTTCCCATTTCATGGTGAACGCTTATTCGGGGAAGACCTGGACAAATATATCCAGAGAATTTCCAGCGGTAAAAGTACACTTTTGCCGGTTAAAAGTAGAGTTAGAGGTCCCTCTTTTAAGAGGCCTGCTTCTCCAGTCCCTAGGACATCGGCTGTGAAACAGTTCCGACGGCCTCCTCGGTCAAATCCCGGAGGTAAAAATCAGGGACAATTGCAGGGTAACAAGAAGCCCTGGAGCAGGAGAGGTACAAAACCTCCCCCAAAGTCAAATGCATGAAGGGTTGCCCCCACCCAATCGGGTGGGGGGAAGACTTCAGTTGTTCACAGAGACCTGGCGGGACACGATCCGAGACAGATGGGTGCTCTCCGCAGTAAATCTGGGATACAAATTGGAGTTAAAAAACTCCCCTCCTTCCCGCTTTATAAGGTCAAACGTGCCAAGGGATCCCCAGAAGAGAGGATCCCTCCTGTTGGCACTAGAACAATTATTGCTCCAAGCAGTAATTATAGAGGTTCCCCTGGAAGAATGGGGGTTCGGGTTTTACTCAAACCTCTTTACAGTCCCGAAGCCAAACTGGGACGTGAGGCCCATATTAAATCTAAAAGGGCTAAACAAATTCCTACATATCAGGACTTTCCGGATGGAGTCGATCCGATCGGTAGCCACTGCCCTACAAGGGGAGGAATGGTTAGCCTCGATCGACATCAAAGATGCTTATTTGCACATTCCCATCTTTCCAGCCCACCAAAAATTTCTACGCTTTGCTGTAGAAGGGCGCCATTTTCAGTTCAGAGCCTTACCCTTCGGTCTGGCCACAGCACCAAGAGTGTTCACAAAAATTCTGGCCCCATTATTGGCCAATCTAAGAACACGAGGTGTAACGATAATGGCATATCTAGACGACTTGTTGCTGATAGACCACTCAGTGGAAAAACTAGAAGTGGTTGTTCACGAGACAATCAAGTATCTGGAATATCACGGTTGGATTATCAACCGAGACAAGTCAGCCCTAAAACCAGTCAAAAGTCTGGAATACTTGGGGCTAAGGCTGGATTCAGACCAGAGAAAAATCTTCTTGCCTCAAGAAAAGGGGTCGTCTTTGAGAGATTTGATCCACTTAGTGGGTTCAAAAAGACAGCCATCCATACGCCTGTGCATGAGGCTGCTGGGAAAAATGGTGGCATCATTCGAAGCAGTACCCTACGGTCAATTCCATTCAAGGAAGTTGCAAAGGGCCATACTGTCAGCCTGGAACAAAAAAGTTCAGGCTCTGGACTTACCAATGTCCTTGTCCCCTTCCGTTCGCAAGAGCCTCCGCTGGTGGTTGGTTCCCCGGAATCTGGAAAGAGGGAAATCCTTCAGTCCGATTTCCTGGAAGGTGGTCACTACAGATGCCAGCCTTATAGGCTGGGGAGCAGTACTGGAGCAATGGTCTCTCCAGGGCAGATGGTCGGATGCGGAAAAGGCCCTGCCCATCAATCTCTTAGAGATACGAGCAGCCCGGTATGCCCTAGTAGCATGGACATCCAAACTCCAAGGGTCCCCTGTCAGAATTCAATCAGACAATGCCACAGCAGTGGCATATATCAATCGTCAGGGGGGCACCAGGAGTCGTGCAGCCCAAAGGGAAGTAAATTACATCCTGAGATGGGCAGAAAGATATGTCCCAGCCATATCTGCGGTATTCATTCCAGGAGTGGAGAATTGGAAGGCGGACTTTCTAAGTCGCCAACAATTATGCCCAGGGGAATGGTCCCTTCATCCCAAGGTTTTCCGGACAATATGTCAGCGGTGGGGAACACCGGATGTAGATCTGCTAGCATCCAGATTCAACACAAAAGTGGACAGGTTTGTCTCTTGGACAAGGGATCCCCTAGCTTGCGGCTCGGATGCCCTAGTGTTCCCTTGGGATCAGTTCAAGCTGATATATGCATTCCCACCGCCACAATTGTTACCTCGATTACTCCGCAGAATCAGGGTAGAAAAGAAACCAGTGATTCTGGTGGCTCCAGCTTGGCCCCGAAGAGCATGGTACGCGGAGATTGTAAAAATGTCTGTGGGGAGTCCTTGGACCCTCCCACATCGTCCGGACCTGCTTTCGCAAGGACCGATATACCACCCTTCCTTACCAGCCCTAGGTTTGACGGCCTGGCTATTGAAGCCCACATTCTAAAAAAGAGAGGGCTCTCTAATGCTGTGGTATCTACCATGATCAATGCCAGGAAGCCGGTATCCAGGCAGATCTACTATAGAATCTGGAAGGCGTACATCGCCTGGTGTGAGGCCAAGAAATGGCATCCACGTAAATACGTAATAGGTAGGATTCTGGACTTCCTACAATGGGCTGTAGATAGGAAGCTTGCCTTGAGTACTATCAAGGGTCAGATTTCGGCCTTGTCAATATTTTTTCAAAGGCCCTTGGCTTCGCATTCACTAGTCAAAGCCTTTATACAAGGAGTGATGCGTATTAGTCCTCCGGTTAATATTCCCATATGTCCATGGGATCTAAACTTGGTTCTGTCGGTTTTACAGAAACAACCATTTGAACCATTACAGCATATTTCCTTGGTGCTTCTCACCAGGAAATTGATTTTTCTAGTAGCCATTTGTTCGGCTAAAAGAGTGTCGGAATTAGCAGCTATGTCCTGTAAAGAGCCATATCTGGTTATCCATAAGGACAGAGTAGTATTACGTCCTCAGCCAGCCTTTCTTCCTAAGGTGGTATCGAGGTTTCATTTGAACCAAGATGTGGTTCTTCCTTCTTTTTTCCCCAGACCTACTTCGGTAGAGGAAAAGTTATTGCATTCTTTGGATGTAGTAAGAGCAGTTAAAGCTTATCTAAAAGCCACTGCTCAGATTCGCAGAATGGATACTTTGTTTATTCTGCCGGAAGGCCCCAGAAAGGGTCAGGCAGCGTCAAAATCTACTTTAGCCAGGTGGATTCGACAGGTCATAATACAAGCCTATGGCTTGAGAAGGAGACCGCCTCCGTTCAAAGTTAGAGCGCACTCCACGAGAGCAGTTGGAACTTCATGGGCAGTGCATCACCAGGCCTCCCTGGCTCAAATCTGTAAGGCCGCAACATGGTCTTCAGTACACACGTTTACTAGGTTCTACCAGGTGGACGTTAGAAGTCAGGAGGATGTCGCCTTTGGGCGCAGTGTGTTGCAGGCCGCAAAAGATCCTCATGTCTGATAGCGCTCAGCTTATATATGGTGTATTCCCCCCCCCCCCTCATTTGGCATTGCTTTAGGACATCCCATTAGTAATGACTATGTCGCTCTGTGTCCCGTGATGTACGAGAAAGAAAATAGGATTTTTATAACAGCTTACCTGTAAAATCCTTTTCTTGGAGTACATCACGGGACACAGAGCTCCCGCCCCTCTTTGGGGACACTTATTGCTTTGCTACAAAACTGAGGTGCTCCCGGATGGGAGGGGCTTATATAGGGGAGGGTACTTCCGGTTTTGGAAGTTGCCAGTGCCAGCACCTGACGGTATCTATATAACCCATTAGTAATGACTATGTCGCTCTGTGTCCCGTGATATACTCCAAGAAAAGGATTTTACAGGTAAGCTGTTATAAAAATCCTATTATGATGATCACTGGTGAAAGGGTTAACTAGGGGCAATTAGGGGGTTAAAACCTTTATTAGGTAATATATGGGGTTACCTGACGCTATATAAAAACCTGATGGCGAACCTAAAAAAAAATTACTGGCTACCTATCGGCATCACCGACACTAAGACAACGATCATAAAAACGATTGCTTAGCGACAGTGGTGATAGGGGGTGAAAGGGTTACCTGGGGGGCGATCAGGGGGTTAAACCTTTATTAGATAATATATGGGGGTACCTGACGCTATAAAAACCTGCGGCGAACCTAAAAAAAATTACTGGCTACCGATCAGCATCACCGACGCTAAGACATCGATCAGAAAAATGATTGCTTAGTGACGGCGGTGCTAGGGGGTGAAAGGGCTATCTGGGGGGTGATCAGGGGGTTAAACCTTTATTAGGGGGGGTTAGGGGGCTACACTGGACCTAAAACTAAATGTAGTGACACTTTTACAGTCACAAATGTCACTGATTGTAGTGACCATTTATTTAGTGATCACTGCAATCAGTGACACTGTGACTGGGGGGGGCGATTTATGTGCCTATGTGTCCTGGTGTCAGTGTGCTGTTTTGTGTACTAACCTGTATCTTCTCCTGTACGGCTCGGTATATGTGAGCGCCCCAGGAGAGATGACATCACTTCCTCCTTCCTGGCAGGCAGGGGAAGCTCTCTCATTCGCCGGGAGCGATCGAGAGGGGGTGGCCGGAATCGAACGGCCGTCCCCTCATGCCGGATCGCTCCCGAAGGAAAAACGACCGCTCACTGTAAAGAAGGGGGGTCCGATCGGACCCCCCAACTATACAAAGGCAATCACGTACATATACGTGATTCTGCCTGTCGGTGCCATTCTGCTGACGTATATTTACAGTGGGCGGTCGTTAAGTGGTTAATCAATTATTATTTTTTTAATCGATCAATCGACTAATTTCGATTAATTATAACGCACATAGATCCAACTACTTTTAGCTGATCTCCTTGCAGGCCGATTCCCAGTGCAGCTACCAATCACTGTAAAAATGGATAGCGGGATGCAAAAAACACACAAAGGCAGCGCTCGATGGGAATAGCATTAAAACTTTTATAGTCTTCAAGTAGGTAACAAAATAAATATTGCACTGGAGATAAAATAGATGTAGCTACATAAACTGTAAAAATGGTGCGAGTAATACCAAACGGTAGCAAAAGCAGTCGTCGTAAAAACATGTAGCTAAGTATGATATTGGTATAAAAATGTGTACAACGATACCACTGCTGAATCCAGATGAGAAGGGGCTAACATCAGTCCGTCGGCATGTAGATGTCCCGTGAAGGGAACTATCACAACTCCTAGTGGATGGCTGTAGAATCCCAGGTTGATAGAGGAAAGTGATAGAGGGAAGTGTAACAGCCCTTGCGTGTGGCAGATAGTAAGGTCCCGCCGGCATGCAGATATGAAAGCACAGCAAAGGAGCCCTTCAGATGGACGTGGCAAGCCCCGCCGGTGTCCGTGACGTCACTGGATTTCCCTGAAGACCCAGAAGTCGGGGGAGAGGTGTGTACCGATCAAAATAATTTTGATCGATCAAAACAATTAATCGAGGAATTAATAGTTAATTTCCACAGCCCTAATAAATAGCTTTATATATTTTTATAAAATTCAAGCTAGTTTAACCCCACAACTGCCAAACACCCCCCTGTAGCCAACTACCCCCCCCCCCCCCAAAAGAAAAGGGGGGGGATTTTCATTCCTTTAATCTGCAGTCTTATAGCCAGTCTGGTGATGTCACAAGAGCTTCCTCTTCCTTCTTGGTGGTGGGGGAGATTCCTTAAGAGTACGTTAGTCGTAGTCTGCATGATGATGCATCCCCAGGTGGGGAGGTGTTAGTGACCGGCTGGAATAACCAAGATTAAACACTTGCACATTTCAGTGACATGTATAGAGTATATGTATTGTAGACGGCGAGTGGTTATTCAACAATCAAATACATTATGATAAAATTAGACCTTTTGTGTTCTGCAAAAACAAGTCTCTCTCTCATTAGGAACTGGAGGATGGTGAAATGTCAAGTTATGACTTCATTACAACAGTTTCACAATGCATTGCCATTTAATTCAGTCTTTGTAGCAACTGTTTTCCAGAGGTCAAATGACCTTGATTTTAAAAATGTAAAATCAAATAGGAGTAATTAAGCACAAGTCATGCAAACAAACAAACAAATTTTGACAGACTCGGTAACAATGAAGCTTGTAAATGTAGGAGGTACTGGTCTTACACAAAACTTTAGTGTTAAAGTAATTGTCATTCCCGTGCATTGGAAACTGTTGTGATTTATCTTGTGTTCAATAAAAACCTTTTTGATAAAAAAAAATAAAAAAAAAGTAATTGTCATGAAATTGTCCTCCCCGCCGAGTGCCCCCATAGAAAGCTAATGGGGTACTCGTGATTACTCGCTCCGAAGCCCTGCTCTGTGTTTCCACAAGACACACAAACCAGGGCTCAGCCCCCCCCCCCCTTTCCCTTGTCTCTGGCAGCATTTCATATTCCTGATATGTGGCTGCTTTGCTATGTACTTTTATAAAGAAGCATCCTGTTCTCTTTGTATTGCTTCCTTTATGTGACATCCCTGGTTATCCTGCCAGTCCCTCTGCTTTCCTATTAAAAACTGACCACGCTAAGCAGTATAATCCATTGTGGTCAGTCCTCTAGCTATGTTAGGAACGCAGTGTGCTCTCCTCCAGTGATCATGACACGCCCCTCCCTGTACAGCCTTTCATTGGGAAGATCAGTGTATGGTTGCTTCTCCTCCCCCAGCTCTTATGCAACTTTGAACAGAGGGAATGTGAGGTGTGTGTGTGTGTGTGTGTTGTTGTTGTTTTTGTTTTTTTCATATCTATACAGAAATGTTTTTTGTCTTTCATTTCTATTTTAAACTGAATGAGTTGTTTTACAACGTGAGTGTTTACAATCACTTTATTTCATAGAATATAGTAAGGTAAAAACCTTCTGCTTTTACAACCACTTTAAGGGTGCTACAGTAATTTGTCTTACTGACTGAACACAAACTCTATCCTTACCCTGCTTATTATTTATCATTTGTCAGTCTTTACAAGAAACAATCGTGTTTTTGTTTGCACCGAAATTTCGGTGCATCCCTGTTTTTTTAGTTTGATTTACAGTGTATTATGTACAATATCATAGTGCACTCATTCGTTGATGTAACCAATTGCTCTCAGTATCACAGGAAATGGATAGTCACTATAGTTACTGTTTACATATGATGTTCCTTACCATCTTGCTTATCATGGCTGCCAGGCCACCTTTTTCTTCTGCCTGATATCTCCAGGACTCTTTAATGCATGAAGTCGGACCTTGGAACAGTCTTTTCTTTTGCTAATGGCCACATGATTTAACTTTGTTGTTTTGCAGCATTTTCAGCAGAGAGGAAGCTATGGATGAGGCACGTGAACTGACCAGTGTCAGAGCTGGTTAGCTTACAGGGGGAGGACAGAACCAGGCAGGATCAGCCAGGTACTTCAGGTGATACAGGGGGCCAAATTACACCGCACAAGCACTGTGCTGTATACCATGTTTTAAAGGAACAGAATCCATAAAATATATATATATATATATATATATATATATATATATATATATATATATTAGGGCTGCAACTAACGATTATTTTCATAATCGATTAGTTAGACGATTATTGTTTTGATTAATCGGTTAATAACCTTAAAAAAAAAAGCTGATTTTGCAACTATTTTAATTTTTACATTTTGTTTTGGCCAATTTGTTGTGTGGCAGATTAAAAAAACACAAATTGCCGCAAAAACGCATTATTACATGCTTTTCTGCAGCCTCTCTATTTGAAGTATATTGAACCAAAAAAATAACAAAATGTCAGTTTTGCGTTTAAAAAAAGTCCTTGCCCTTTCCAAATACTCAGCGGCTGAAAAAATCATGGATGTGAACGTGTCCTGTAGGAAACCATGTAAATGAACTGTAGTGCGTTTCTGCAAAAAGCACCAAAAAACACATCGGTGTGACCCAGGCCTGAGATGTTTAGTAACATAATGGGGTTAAAAAAACTAAAATTAGTACAAAAAGAGAAAATAATCGCTACTGTAAGGGGTTCATTTTTTTACTGTGGGACAGTAACTGCCGATTCACACAGGGGCGACACGACTGTGCGCGACTTTAGCGTGAACCACAGCGCCACCCACAGCGCGACTTGGGGCAACTTGATGTCGCCTCCAGGGCAGGGGACTTTGCTAGTGGCCAATCAAAGAGTAATCAGCTCTGTGGGAGGGGTTTTCCGAGAAAACAATTTTTATTTCCTGTAAAGTTGCGTCAGTTAAGACAGGGGATCCGACTTGGAGGCGACTTCCATTGAAATCAATGGGTACAAGTCGCCTAGAAATCGGATTGAAGTCGTACAGGAACCTTTCCTGAAGTCGGAGCGACTTCAGTAGTGTACATTAAGATGGCTCCATTCACTTCAATTGATTTTCTCAACCGCACGACTTGGGGGGACTTCAAGACGGATCTCAGGACGCCCCTGTGTGAACCGGCTCTAAAAGTAATATTTACAGTAGGGATTTGCTCTTCTTCTTTTTTTTTTTTTTTTTTTTTTTTTGTACTACAAAGGGCTAATTTGAGCTCCTTTTTTTTTTTAACCCCATTATGTTACTGGCCGATTAATCGATTATGAAAATAGTAATCGATTAATTTCATAATCGATTAGTTTCGGCCCTAAAATATATAATTTTTTATTTTTTTGGGTAACAAACACTTTAAAGCATATGTAAACCCTCGCCTTGTTCTCTCGAAAAATGCACGGTTGAGGCGCCCTCCCCCAAGCTCAAACAGGCAACAGACAGGGGTGTTTAAATGCCGCTATCATGATGGTTTACCTGACATGTAGCGATTGGCAGGCAGCAAGCCTGCCGAACACTACATGTTCAAGCAAATGGGGAGGCGCTGCAACTGTCGGCAAAGGGTTAAAACGTGCGTGAGGAGGCGCCACATCGCTTCCTCACCTCTTGTCAATGGCTTCTGAAGTGCGATCCGCATGCAGATCAGGCTTTAGAGTAAAGGGAGATTTAGACGCAGTGTAGTCCTTGGAGAAACCAATCATAGGTGAAAAAGGAATGGACAAAAAAAATTTCTTGCCTTAAAACAGACATAAATGAACAGCATCTGTTTACATCCATTCAGATTTGTCTAAACTGGAAAGGACGCAGCCCTGTTCCTTTGGAAAAAATGGACCCAGACGATCATTCGTTACCATACTGTTTTTTTTTTGTATGAAGGAATTTTTTCCTAGGAGGATCTGGTAAACCCTTGCCTTGTTCTCTCTCTCGGCAGGAAAAATGCATGGTTGAGGGCCCCCCCCCCCCCAAGCTCGATCAGGCAGCGGACTGGGGTATTTAAATGCCGCTGTCATGATGCTTTACCTGACATGTAGCGATTAGTGTGCAAGGACCCTCAACCTAATATTTAAAAATATATATATATATATATATATATATATAAAAATTGCATTACAGATAATTTTGGTTTGTGGCTTTGGGAATCCACATATTAATTTCCTGTTTAAAAGTGATAGCACACATGGTTTGTGGATGAAGTGTGAAGAAATACTTTCTGGTATATTGTTCCTCCAGAAAGTTGCTACATCAGTACACAATATTTTTTGGTGTGGTCTATTTTCATGTTTCAGTACTTTTGTAGAGTGAAGAAACGATACAAAGTATATTTAAAAAAAAAAAAAGATTTGATTATTTAAAACATAAAATTGATGGCTGCCATTCACACTTCGGGTTTCTTGAACGCACAATAGAACACAGAGGAAACGTGTGTTTTGTAAAGTGTCTGAAAAACGCACTGCAAATATTCATTGTGCTTGAGGTCCGCGGCAAATGCACCAAAACGCACATTGAAAAAACTTGTGATGCTCCACACCCAAAAAGATTCTGGAGTTTCTTTGGTGCGTTTGTCACGCATAGGACATTCAAGTGAATGTGCGTAACCGCATCGTAAAATGTGCAGAAAAAAAAGAACAGGAACACAAGTTTCCGATATGCGAAGGCGTGAATGCGGGCTCAATGTGATGTACAAATGAGGTCAACAGGCCTACTCATATAGTGTATGTGAACCCTAATGACAGCTGTTGGCGGAAACAAGAAATCTGGAGAAAGCTACAAGAATTAAGAGAAAATAAATAGTGGGGGTGGTGGGTATTTTGTCCTCTTAATATGTTGGACTCTCGGCTGCTTTAAAAATGCTTTAACTGATCCATGCTGCTGCTTAACAATTTTTACATAATTTTTAGGCCTCATGCCCACGGACGTTTTTACAGCTGTGTTTTTGAGCGTTTTTTGCAGCTTAAAAACGCCTGTCCATGTTAGTCTATAGCTTCATGCCCACCTAGACGTTTTTGAGCTGCAAATAGCATAGACGTTTTTAAGCTGTAAAAAAAACCCAGGACCAGTGCGTTCCTCAGCGTCAGAATTAGGCAGAAAAAAACGCGAGCGTCAAAAAATGCGCAGAAACGCGCACTAACGCGCAAAAATGCCGCGATTGCGTTTTTCAGCTCTGCGTTTTTTTTTTTTGTTTTTTTTTTTTCTTTTTTCAAAAAAAAAATTAAAAAAATATACAAAACATGCACAGGCGTTTTTAAGCTGTAAAAAACGCAGCTGTAAAAACGTCCGTGGGCATGAGGCCTAACATTAAATTTTTTATTTTAAATATACACTGCTATACATGGACGGTAGACATCTTGTTAGACTGGCTTTGCAGCTTATGCATTTATCTAACCAGCAGAGTTATGAAAGAAGGTACCCTAGCAGAGTGCATAGCTATGTGCTTATCAGATACCTGGAACCGCTCTAATCTAGGAGTACAAATCAAACCTGTATATTGGCTTTTTTTTTACTATGTTTGGACACTGTAGTTGTCATTGTCACAGTCTGAGAAACAAATAATTAAAAGTCACCAGCTACAAATACTGTAGAATATTAAAGGACACTTACTGATTTGTCCAGGAATCCAGCGTTGTCCTCACGTGGGCTGGTTTTTCGACAGTCTTTGGGTCCTTGGCCTCAGCATGTTTACTGTGTGAAGCCAACTGTGACTCCTTGCGGCTTCACATCTAACTTCCCGCTGCATATGCATAAGTCGCTCTGCGCTTTGTGAATTGACCCGCAGCCTCCTGGCACGTGACGTTTCCGAGGAGGTCACGGGCAGGGAGGAGAACTTCTGGTGGAAATGCTTAGGGGATACCTGAAGCTAGGTACCTGCCCCCACCCACAATAAAATTTACAGAAGTATTCAAGGAGGGCAGAGGAAGACCTAAAGCAGAACTTCCGATTTAGGTCAAATGGCACTTTAAGTATATAAAAGATGAATTCCAGACATGGTATATTTTAACATGAAGTGTAAGTAAGGGGATAGTAGAGAATCATTAGAGTAAACTATGGGCAAATCCAGTACCAATAACTAAAATTGCAGTAAGCAAACTTCCGTTTTTTGCAGTCAGCTGATTGGTTAACCACTTAAGCCCCGGACCATTTCGGACCATTAGGACCAAGCCTGTTTTTGGGATTCGGCACTGCGCTGCTTTAACTGTAAATTGTGCGGACATGCAATGTTGTACCCAAATGAAATTTGCGTCCTTTTCTTCCCACAAATAGAGCTTTCTTTTAATGGTATTTGATTGCCTCTGCGATTTTTATTTTTTGCGATATAAATGGAAAAAGAACGAAAATTTTGAAAAAAAAAGATATTTTCTACTTTTTGTTATAAGAAAAATCGAATAAACTCAATTTTAGTCATACATTTAGGCCAAAATGTATTCAGCCACATGTCTTTAGTAAAAAAAATGTCAATAAGCGTATATTTATTGGTTTGCGCAAAAGTTATAGCGTTTACAAACTAGGGTACATTTTCTGAAATTTACACAGCTTTAAATTTATGACTGCCTATCTCATTTCTTGAGGTGCTAAAATGGCAGGGCAGTACAAAACCCCCCCCCAAATGACCCCATTTTGGAAAGTAGACACCCCAAGGAAATTGCTGAGAGGCATGTTGAGCCCATTGAATTTTTTTTTTTTGTCCCAAGTGATTGAATAATGACAAAAAAAAAAAAATTACAAAAAGTTGTCACTAAATGATATATTGCTCACACATGCCATGGTTATATGTGGAATTGCACCCCAAAATACATTCTGCTGCTTCTCCTGAGTACGGGGATACCACATGTGTGGGACTTTTTAGGAGCCTAGCCACGTACGGGACCCCGGAAACCAAGCACCGCCTTCAGGATTTCTAAGGGCGCAAATTTTTGATTTCACTCCTCACTACCTATCACAGTTTCGAAGGCCATAAAATGCCAAAATAGCACAAAACCCCCCCAAATGACCCCATTTTGGAAAGTAGACACCCCAAGCTATTTACTGAGAGGCATGTTCAGTCCATGGAATATTTTATATTTTGCCACAAGTTGCGGGAATATGACAAACTTTTTTTTTTTTGCACAAAGTTGTCACTAAATGATATATTGCTCACACATGCCATGGGCATATGTGAAATTACACCCCAAAATACATTCTGCTGCTTCTCCTGAGTACGGGGATACCACATGTGTGGGACTTTTTGGGAGCCTAGCCGCGTACGGGACCCCAAAAACCAAGCACCGCCTTCAAGGTTTCTAAGGGCATAAATTTTTGATTTCACTCCTCACTACCTATCACAGTTTTGAAGGCCATAAAATGCCAAGATGGCACAAAACCCCCCCAAATGACCCCATTTTGGAAAGTAGACACCCCAAGCTATTTGCTGAGAGGCATGTTGACCCCATTGAATATTTTTTTTTTTTGTCCCAAATGATTGAATAATGACAAAAAGAAAAAAAAAAAATGTACAAAAAGTTGTCACTAAATGATATATTGCTCACACATGCCATGGTTATATGTGGAATTGCACCCCAAAATACATTCTGCTGCTTTTCCTGAGTACGGGGATACCACATGTGTGGGACTTTTTGGGAGCCTAGCCGCGTACAGGGCCCCAAAAACCAAGCACTGCGGACGCTGCAGTTATGTGTGTTGTGTTTGGTAAGTGACAGTGATCGATCGATACTGCACTTGGGTGGGCTGGGCTGGGCTGGGCGGAGGGGCTAAACGCAGGCGCTAGCAGGTATCTGGGCTGATCCCGCTAACACTGCGTTTTTGGGAACCCTAAACCGCTGGGGATGCTAGTATAGATCTGATCAGATCTGATCAGATACTATACCACTAAGGGGGGTGTATGCTTTGCGCGTGGGTGTTAGCGTTACTGTCACTAACCTAACACTGCCTGGGGCGACGCAGACCCTCTCTGGCGCTAAAACCTAATTGATCTCACCCGCCGGGCGATCAGGGGGGTTAAACCTTTATTGGGTTATATACGGCGGGTGCCCTGATGCTATAAAAAGCAAACTAATCAACCAGCGTCACCCGTAACCTTTATATGGTGATCACTGGTGAAAGGGTTAACTAGGGGCAATCAGGGGGTTAAAACCTTTATTAGGTTAAATATGGGGGTACCTGACACTATATAAAAACCTGACGGGTAACCTAAATAACTAAATAACTTACTGGCTAACCAGTGACACCAGTGACGCTTATACGGCGATCACTGGTGAAAGGGTTAACTCTAGGGGCAATCAGGGGGTTAAAATAATATATGGGGGTACCTGACACTAATAAAAACCTGCGGCGAACCTAAAAAAAAATAACTGCCTATCTAAAACACCAGCGACACGAATACAGCGATCGGAAAAACAATCGCTTAGTGAGGCTGAAGTTAGGGGGTGAAAGGGTTACCTGGGGGGTGATCAAGGGGTTAAACCTTTATTAGGGGGGTTAGGGGGCTACCCTGGACCTAAAGGGGCCTAATCCTAACTGCCCTGCAACTTTTTACAATCACAGATGACACTAAATGCAGTGATCAGTAAAATAAATGATCACTGCAATCAGTGACACTGTGATTGGGGGCTTTGGGGTGACCTGGGGGGTGATCTGGGGGTGACTGGGGGTGATTTGTGTGCCTATGTGTACCTACGTGTCAGTGGACTGTTGGTGCACTAACCTGCTTCTTCTCTGCTCGGCGCCGGGAACGGAAAGACCGCGGCGAGGGAGATGACATCACTTCCTCCAGCCTTGTTTACATCACATGGCGGAGGAAGCATTTTCATTGGCCGGGAGCGATCGCGAGGGGGGGGCGGAATCGAGCGGCCGCCCCCTCATGCCTGATCGCTCCCGAACACTTAACGGCCGCTCACTGCAGTGAAGGGGGGTCCGGATGGACCCCCCAACTGCACAAAGGCGATCACGTAGATCTACGTGATTCTGCCTGTCCGTGCCATTCTGCCGACGTAAATCGGCGGTGGGCGGTCGTTAAGTGGTTAACTAAATCTGTAGTATGGGCATAAATACCTAAAAGTAAGATGGTGCCTGAAGCTTCCTGAAGACGCATGATTGGATGCGAAACGCGTAGAGACTTCTGGGTAACGCCGACGTCCTGTCCCGAACCCGCACAAGGAGGCTTACAATGCACGCCTGTTTCCATAGACAGAACGGAAAGACACAAGCCCTAACAGTTCGCTGGAAGGACTCTGTGTCGGTCTAAGGCACTATACCAGGGATATGCAACTAGCGGACCTCCAGCTGTTGCAGAACTACAAGTCCCGTGAGGCATAGCAAGACTCTGAGAGACACAAGCATGACACCCAGAGGCATGATGGGACTTGTAGTTTTTCAACATCTGGAGATCTGCCAATTGAATAACCCTGCATTATACCATGTGAGCGCAATAACTTTTTAAAGATTGTTTTTTTTAATAAAAGCACAAGAATGTTGCGCAACAATGGCCGTATGTTTTTTATGAGTTTTTAAAGATCCTCTTAGCCCAGGTTCACACTGGGGCTGCGGGAGTGAAGCCGTGCGAGTTCAGCTGAACTCGCACGATTTCACTCCTGCCTGTCAGTCCCGATTTCAGCTCGATTACAGAGACATCTGACACAGATGTCAATGTAAATCGCGGCTGAAATCGCAAAAAGTAGTACAGAAACTACTTTTTGTAATCGGTGCAGCGCCACAGATGCGGCGTCGCACCGATTAGGACGGTGCCATTGCCCGCAATTTGCGGCAAATTTCGCCGATTTGACATGTCAAATCGCACCAGTGTGAACCAGGGCTTAAAGTGAAAACAACAAGGAGCGATTGATTGGTTGGGAAATCCCAGGCAGATTATAGTACACTCTGATGAAAAGCAGCTGATCCAGGCTCATATATAAAGTGTTTTTTATATTGATTTCTGGTGAGTGTTCAGTCTGGAATGTGGTGGTGTAGCACCGATTGGTGGAAGTTACTTGTGATTAAAGCATGGGGACTTTTCTTCCTTTTTTTTTTTTTTTTTTTCCTTTTTGTTACTGATATACGGTATGTTTTTTTTTTTTTTTTTGGGGACTTTTTTTGTATTTATAGTTTAAACTATGAATTTTGAATAATTGTTGATTTTTCACTATCGCAGAATATTCACCTATACTATTTGTTTAGTATAGGGTTGGCGCAGTTTATCCACTAAAAACAACACATTACATATCCCTTACCGCTGGTGGGGAATTTGAGACTGCAGCAGACCCAATAACACACACACACACACACACACACACACACACACACACACACACACTATATATATATATACACACACACACACACACAATTGCGCCGGTGACACAATTTCACATATTCATGGTATATTTTTACATCGCTTATAGTACATTGGTCCAGCTTTGTATATGGCTGTAGCACTACCCCCGTAGGGATTGCTGAAGTTGTGGTCCCCCACTGCTGCACAGCCGGTCACACAGCATTTCCTTCATTCACTCAATGCAGAAAACAGTCCTTGGCTTGTTTGTGTTTTTTATTAGGGGATGATAACTTGGATGTGGTTGGGAATTATGGAATGCCGAACTTGGGAAAAAGTCTTAATCACGGAACAAGGGACAACTTCCTCCCAATTTACAAAGATCCTCTTCTTCCTTCCTCCTGCACAAACTTGGTTCACTATGTGCAGCACCTGCTGATCACTCCTGATGGAACTAACAGTCACTTTGTTAATTCAGCAACAGCCTATTACAGGCTAGGAACTTCCTGTCCATTTTGTGGCTAGTTTAGCACATTGTGGAGTGAACAGTATCTCTCTTGACCATCTGTTTCAATTCTGATAAATTTTAATGTACATGTTCACATAAAAAAAAAAACTCCCTCAGCCCTCTCTCTAACCAGTACACAGAGCTGCCCCCTACTCCAACCAGTCCATGTTTACCTCCTGCAATGGCTGCTGCCTCCTGCACTGTCTACCATTAAAACTCACTATAATATCCCATGGACCTGAATGGGACGTTGCTTCTGCTGTACTGGGATGTTGGTAAGCAGCCATTATATTTTTACAGGTTGGGCTGCAAACCGTGAGGAAGGCCACAGTCTTTAGAGGAGGTAAAATGAACTTGTACTGGGGGGTTAGGGTTGTGGGAGTAGCAGTGGACACACCTCTATGTATTAAGAAGACTGGGGAGGGGGGATTTTACATTTCTCTTTTTTTTTTTTTTTTTTTGTGCTGTCGGTGTGTCATGGTGATTACTTGGATGATGGCATTACCCTCCACTGAGAAGTTTATATAATGTAGAATAATTAGAGTTTTTATGGTCAAAATGTAAAATCCTATCATCATTTCCACATTTGTATTTCAATTCTTCTTCGCCTACTCCTATTAACCTAAACAATCTTGAAGTTTGTGAAGATCCCCACACATTTATGGTATTTCCTTGAATTCTGTGACATATTCACTACGCCCTGTGGGTAGGCACTGCTGTCACATATTTTACAGAGCCTGCCTTCTGAGTTAGTGGTGCTGAAGAGGAGTTTCAGGAGGCGGGGTCAGTACAGGGATCGCAGACAGAAAAGTACCATGGGATATGTAGTCCTTGGAAATAGAAAGTAAACAGAAGAGGAGAAACTGCAAAGCATGCAGGGAATCCTGGAAGTTGTGGAAAGTGATGGCCAGCAGACATCCAGCAAGGAGATTTTTCTCGTAAGTTTATATCGGATTGTGTTGTTGCTGATGTTATAAAATGAACGCGTATGCTGTCACCATAGAACTCTTTTTAATTATTTGGGGCTCCAGCTACAGTGACCTCTTTCTTGTGGAATAAGGACTGGATCAATCCATGAATCACAAATGCTCTGTGCGTTCCATGTGCAATTCACATGCGATTCAGGTGCAGTGTGATTTCAGCTATTTGAAATAGGCAGATGAATGCATTGCGTTTTCAATGTGTGTTTGGGGTGTCCTTACTGCAGATTGCTACTGCAGTACATTATGAGCATGGTGCTGCAAAGGCTCATGGAATGCAGGTTTCTCGCACTATGTTCTGGAGTGAACTCTCTCTAAAGGAGGTGTGCTCAGATGCAGACTAAAATCTGGAACAATCTTGCTATGCTGTGAAAGATATTATGACTTTTTTTTCCAGCTTATGTCTTAGTGATTGTAAAAGTTATTTGTTGTTTAAAATAAAAATAAAAAAATATTTCATACTTGCCTGCTTTGTGCAATGGTTTTGCCCAGAGCAGCCCTGATCCTCCTCTTCTGGGGTCCCCAACCTGTGCTGTCCACTTCTCCTCCTTTTTCTTGATTTGATTGATCATATCAGGAGACAATGGCTGATTAGTGAGCGAGAGGGGAGAAAGAGCTGCTGCAGACAGGCACAGCACAGGATCGGGCTCAGGTAAACGTTTAGGCCTCATGCCCACGGACGTGTTTACAGCCGCGTTTTTGAGCGTTTTTTACAGCTTAAAAACGCCTGTCCATGTTAGTCTATAGCTTCATGCCCACCTAGACGTTTTTGAGCTGCAAATAGCATAGACGTTTTTAAGCTGTAAAAAAAAACCAGGACCAGTGCATTCCTCAGCGTCGGCGTTAGGCTTAAAAAAACGTGAAGCGTCAAATGCGCAAAAACGCAGCGATCGCGTTTTTTAGCTCCGACGTGTTTTTTTTTTTTTTTCCCGAAAAAAAATAATAACTATACAATAACATGGACAGGCGTATTTAAGTTGTAAAAAGCAGCTGTAAAAACGTCCGTGGGCATGAGGCCTTAGGGTAACTGGGGGCAGAAACTTTTGAAAGTGTTTTTTTTTTTTTTTTTTTACCTTAATGCAGACATTGCATTAAGGTAAAACAAAACAAAAACCTTCTTTTTTTTTTTTTTTTTTATTGGAACTACTTTAACCATTTAACGACCGCTCACTGTATATATACGTCGGCACAATGGCACCGACAGGCACAATCACGTAGAGCATACGTGATTGCCTTTGTACAGTTGGGGGGTCCAATCGGACCCCCCTTCTGTACAGTGAGTGGTCGGAATTCGTTGGGGAGCGATCCGACATGAGGGGACGGCCGTTCGATTCCGGCCACCCCCCCGCGATCGCTCCCGGCGAATAGAAATGCCCCCTCTGTCTGTGTAATGTTTACACAGACAGAGAAAGCAGGAGGAAGTGATGTCATCTCCTGTGCGGCGCTCACATATACCGAGCGCCGTACAAGAGAAGACACACAGGTCAGTGCACAAACACTACACTAACACCAGCACACATAGGCACATAAATCGCCCCCCCCAGATCACCCCCAGTCACAGTGTCACTGATTGCAGTGACCATTTATTTACTGATCACTGCAATCAGTGACATTTGTGACTGTAAAAGTGTCACTACATTTAGTTTTAGGTCCAGTGTAGCCCCCTAACCCCCCTCTAATAAAGGTTTAACCCCTTGATCACCCCCCAGATAACCCTTTCACCCGCTAGCACCGCCGTCGCTAAGCGATCATTTTTCTGATCGATGTCTTAGCGTCGGTGATGCAGATCGGTAGCCAGTATTTTTTTTTTTTTTTTTAGGTTCGCTGCAGGTTTTTATAGCGTCAGGTACCCCTATAAATTATCTAATAAAGGTTTAACCCCCTTGATCGCCCCCCAGGTAACCCTTTCACCCCCTATCACCACTGTCGCTAAGCGATCATTTTTCTGATCGCTGTCTTAGCGTCGGTGATGCGGATCGGTAGCCAGTAATTTTTTTTAGGTTCGCCGCAGGTTTTTATAGCGTCAGGTACCCCCATATATTACCTAATAAAGGTTTAACCCCCTAATTGCCCCTAGTTAACCCTTTCACCAGTGATCATCATATAAGTGTTACGGGTGACGCTGGTTAGTTAGTTTGCTTTTTATAGTGTCAGGGCACCCGCCGTATATAACCCAATAAAGGTTTAACCCCCTGATCGCCCGGCGGGTGATATCAATTAGGTTTTAGCGTCAGAGAGGGTCTGCGTCACACCCCAGGCAGCGTCAGGTTAGTGCCAGTAACGCTAACACCCACGCGTGAAGCATACACCTCCCTTAGTGGTATAGTATCTGAACAGATCAATATCTGATCAGATCTATACTAGCGTCCCCAGCAGTTTAGGGTTCCCAAAAACGCAGTGTTAGCGGGATCAGCCCAGATACCTGCTAGCACCTGCGTTTTGCCCCTCCGTCCAGCCCAGGCCACCCAAGTGCAGTATCGATCGATCACTGTCACTTACAAAACACACAACACACATAACTGCAGCGTTCGCAGAGACAGGCCTGATCCCTGCGACTCCAGTGCTGTAGGAGGTGATTTCACCACCACAGTTAAAAAAAAAAAAAGCAAATATGCCGAAGCATTGGGGCAGCAGGAGCGGAGGAGCGATTTTGCTCCTAATGCCGCGTACATACGGTCGAAATTCCGACGGAGGCTTGCCCGTGGAAAAGTCCGACCATGTGTGTGCGGCATAACTTTTTTGCGGGAGGATGCCCCCATGCTTCGGCATATATAAATGGTGCATGTATGCCCATCATTAGAAGTGGGTGGATGAAGGGCGGTATTCTAATGGTGGGCATACCCACCGATCAATCTCTTTTTTTCGTTCAGCCACCTGGCTGCATGAAAAAAAAAAGATTACAATACATGTCCAACAAGGACCAGCAACGTACTGGTATGTTGCTGGACTTTGAATGTTTATACCAGAATGATGCCTGCGGGTTTAGGTATCATCTTGGTATCATTCTTTTCAGCCAGCGGCCGGCTTTCATGTAAAAGCAATTCTAGTGGCTAATTAGCCTCTGGACTGCTTTTACAAGCAGTGGGAGGGAATGTCCCCCCCCCCCCCGGATATAAAAAGCGCCATTGGGAAAGCATTTTATCACACCGATCTTGGTATGGTCAGATGCTTTGAGGGCAGAGGAAAGATCTAGGGTCTAGACCCCAGCTTTTTCAAAAAAAGTGTACCTGTCACCTATTGCTATCATAGGGGATATTTACATTCCCTGAGATAACAATAAAAATGATAAAAAAAAAAAAAAAATATGGAAGGAACAATTTAAAAATAAAATAAAAAAGCAAAATTAATAATAATAAAAAAAAAAAAAAAAAAAAAAGCACCCCTGTCCTGCCCTGCTCTTGCCCAATGGCGAACGCAAGCGTCGGTCTGGCGTCATATGTAAACAGCAATTGCACCATGCATGTGAGGTATCACCGCGAAGGTCAGATCGAGGGCAGTAATTTTAGCAGTAGACCTCCTCTGTAAATCTAACGGGGTAACCTGTAAAGGCTTTTAAAGGCTTTTAAAAATGTATGTAGTTTGTCGCCAATGCGCGTTTGTGCGAAATTTTAAAGCATGTCGTGTTTGGTATCTATGTACTCGGCCTAAGATCATCTTTTTTATTTCATCAAACATTTGGGCAATATAGTGTGTTTTAGTGCATTAAAATTAAAAAAAGTGTATTTTTTCCCCAAAAAATGCGTTTGAAAAATCGCTGCGCAAATGCTGTGTAGAAAAAAAATGCAACACCCACCATTTTATTCTGTAGGGCCTTTGCTTTAAAAATATATATAATGTTTGGGGGTTCAACATAATTTTCCTGCAAAAAAAATATGTTTTCATGTAAACAAAAAGTGTCAAAAAGGGCTTTGTCTTCAAGTGGTTAGAAGAGTGGATGTAAGCTTCCTAATGTTGTGTATAAAATGCCAGAACAGTTCAAAAACCCCCCCAAATGACCCCATTTTGGAAAGTAGACACCCCAAGCTATATACTGAGAGGCATGTCGAGTCCATGGAATATTTTATATGTTGACACAAGTTGCGGAAAAAATACAATTTTTATTTTTTTTTGCACAAAGTTGTCACTAAATGATATATTGCTCAAACATGTCACATGGGCATATGTGGAATTACACCCCAAAATACATTCTGTTGCTTCTCCTGAGTACGGGGATACCACATGTGTGAGACTTTTTGGGAGCCTAGCCGCTTACGGGACCCCAAAAACCAATCACCGCCTTCAGGCTTTCTAAGGGTGTAAATTTTTGATTTCACTTCTCACTGCCTATCACAGTTTCGGAGGCCATGGAATGCCCAGATGGCACAAAACCCCCCCAAATGACCCCATTTTGGAAAGTAGACACCCCAAGCTATTTGCTGAGAGGTATTGTGAGTATTTTGCAGATCTCGCTTTTTGTCACAAAGTTTTGAAAATTGAAAAAAAAAAAGAAAAAAAAAAAAAATTCTTTCTTCATTTTCAAAAACAAATGAGAGCTGTAAAATACTCACCATGCCTCTCAGCAAACAGCTTGGGGTGTCTACTTTCCAAAATTGGGTCATTTGGGGGGGTTTTGTGCTATTTTGGCATTTTATGGCCTTCGAAACTGTGATAGGTAGTGAGGAGTCAAATCAAAAATTTGTGCCTAGAAATCCTGAAGGCGGTGATTGGTTTTCGGGGTCCCGTACGCGGCTAGGCTCCTAAAAAGTCCCACACATGTGGTATCCCCGTACTCAGGAGAAGCAGCAAAATGTATTTTGGGGTGTAATTCCACATATAACCATGGCATGTGTGAGCAATATATCATTTAGTGACAACTTTTTGTAATTTTTTATTTTTTTTGTCATTATTCAATCACTTGGGACAAAAAAAAAATATTCAATGGGCTCAACAGGCCTCTCAGCAATTTCCTTGGGGTGTCTACTTTCCAAAATGGGGTCATTTGGGGTGGTTTTGTACTGCCCTGCCATTTTAGCACCTCAAGAAATGAGATAGGCAGTCATAAATTTAAAGCTGTGTAAATTCCAGAAAATGTACCCTAGTTTGTAAACGCTATAACTTTTGCGCAAACCAATAAATATACGCTTATTGACATTTTTTTTACTAAAAACATGTGGCTGAATACATTTTGGCCTAAATGTATGACTACAATTGAGTTTATTCGATTTTTCTTATAACAAAAATTAGAAAATATAATTTTTTTTCAAAATTTTTGGTCTTTTTCCATTTATATCGCAAAAAATAAAAATCGCAGAGGCAATCAAATACCATTAAAAGAAAGCTCTATTTGTGGGAAGAAAAGGACGCAAATTTAGTTTGGGTACAACATTGCATGTCCGCACAATTTACAGTTAAAGCAGCGCAGTGCAGAATTCTGAATTCACCTCTGGTCCTTTAGCTACCAAATGGTCCGGGGCTTAAGTGGTTAAGACATTTTGCAGGTCTTGAGTTAAATTTCAGTTATATAAGCATTGTATAATCACTCATGTAGTTAAATACAGTCCATGGCTATGCCTTTCTAGGAGAGCACAAATCTGATATCAGCAGTGTGATGTTCTTCCATAGTCAAGTGAGTAGACAGGATACACAGGAAGCTGGAATAAAGGGCAAAGATATCGCCTCCTGGCTGGAATAAAGGGCAATGATATCGCCTCCTGGCTGGAATAAAGGGCAATGATATCGCCTCCTGGCTGGAATAAAGGGCAATGATATTGCATCCTGGCTGCGCAGTGTGGTAGACTGGTTCCCTTTTTTTATATGTATTAAATATTTACAGTAATACTGTATATACAGTGAATTATTTCAGTAATTGTGTAAATATTTGCTTTTTCAGTGGTATAATTCAGTGCCTATTGTACTTATTATTTTGGGAGCTCTTTTCCTCCTACCTATGGAGGTGCTAGAGAGATCCTGAAGCCATATGATTGCAACTCTGCTAAGTGATTCTAATGAATTCCTTCAGATCTCAAGTAGAAAATGTTATACAGTATAGAAACTAAAGCTATATGACCCATGACCAGAAACGTGAAATGGTGGCATCTTGTGTGTGTGGTTTTTATACAGGGGGTTTTTCTTGTAAGAAAAGCAGAAGTGAAATTGGTGAAGACAAAGTCAACTGTAATAGCGAATTAAATTTTTTCAATAATAAGTGCTGTGACTGCAGAATGTCATAAAAAAAGCAATGCGTCTGTAAGGGGAAGGGGCATTTTTATTCATGAAACATATCATTTATGTTCCTAGGAAGTTGCAGTTTAGGATATTTTATTTATGATTTGGTAAATATTGAAACGCCTTTTACAATTTGAAGGTACCCTCCACTCAAAATTCAGAACTGAGCTGCATAGACAGTCGGGGTGTGCTCAGGCCTTGTGTGTTTTTTATCTAGTTCTTGATGTAATGCACCAGTCCTTCAGGGGGCAATCTGGTGGTTTAAGAATGTGTTACCTGGTGGGGTGGTGTTTTGTTTGGTTGGTTGTGTTTTTTTTTTTTTTTTTTTGCTTACCTGTTCATACTGCTTGACAAGTGCTCCACTAGTCAGGAATGCTGAATCTCATTTATTATAAAAGGAAACTCAACATAAAAGTTGCCCAGCACAGGCTTCAAGAAGTAGTGCACTCAGCACATGCAAGGTGCTCTGTGAATTCTGCATGCAGTAGATTACCAGAGAATTAAAGATAAAGGTAAAATGAGTGGCCTTTCTAACTTCAGTTGCAGTTTTCATGAAAAGCACTAGTAGTTCACAGATTATTTAATATACTATAGCAGGGGTGTCTAACTTAATTTCATCGTGAGCCACATCAGCATTATTATTGCTCTCTAAGGCCCCTTTTCACACTGTCCGACCTTTCAGGTCCGCCTGTCAGTTTTGTCTGTGGACCTGAACGGCTGCTCCATGCAAGCCTATGGAGCGTCGGATGTCAGCGGTGACATGTCCGCTGACATCTGACCCGATACGTTCCGCTAAAATCAGATGGATGGTGATACCTCCCCTTCCGTCCATATCGGATCGGGTGAGATCTGATGAAAACGGACATGCTGTCCGTTTTCATCAGATCTCTCCATAGGAGACAGCGGCGTTTGACAAGCCCCTCCCCGCTCAGTGAGCAGAGAGGGACCTGTCATCCGCCAGCTCAGCGGAGATAACTCCCGCTGAGCTGGCGGACTCCGTAGTGACAGAGTCTGCCTTGTCTGAAAGAGGCCTTAGGGCTGGTTGTATCTGTAAGACGATGTCCCAGAGCATTACAAACGGAAAAATATGCCCGTGGGACTTTGAAAGGATCAGGCCAAAAAAAGAGGGTTGTAGACCATTATGACAACTTTTATCATTCACAATAGAAAAAAATGCATGGATATATATTGCAATACATTACACTCCAACATGACTGCTGAGATATGAGAATCTATTGTGAGCAATAAAGTTGTCAACCGTTTTTTTTTACTGCCACTGGGCATATTTTTCTGTGTTTTGTAAAGTTCAATTGGGGACTACTGGATCTTACTCAATCTGTGCATTCATGTCCTGTTTTTCTCTTGTTTGTAGCTGTCCAAAAAAGTCTACACACCCCTGTTAAAATGTCAGGTTTCTGTGATGTAAAAGAAAAATCGAGACAAAGATAAATCATTTCAGAACTTTTCCCACCTTTTTAATGTGACTTATAAACTGTACAACTCCGTTGAACAACAAACCGAAAACTTTTAGGTGGAGAGAAGTAAACATAAAATAATATGGTTGCATAAGTGTGCACACCCTTACACTAATACTTTGTTGCAGCACCTTTTGATTTTATTACAGCACTCAGTCTTTTTGGGTATGAGTCTATCAGCATGGCACATCTTGACTTGGCAATATTTGCCCACTCTGCTTCGCAAAAACACTCCAA
Organism: Rana muscosa; assembly: GCA_029206835.1. Classification (NCBI taxonomy): domain Eukaryota; kingdom Metazoa; phylum Chordata; class Amphibia; order Anura; family Ranidae; genus Rana; species Rana muscosa. The sequence goes on from CM055118.1 coordinate 877,237,512, forward strand.
ATCTGTCCGATTGGGAGGGCACAGCCCTCTTCAGATCACCCCACAGATTTTCAATCGGATTCAGGTCTGGGCTCTGGCTGGACCATTCCAAAATTGTTATGTTCTTCTGGTGAAGCCATTTCTTTGTTGATTTTGATGTATGCTTTGGGTCATTGTCATGCTGAAAGATGAAGTTCCTCTTCATGTTCACCTTTCTAGCAGAAGCCTGAGTTTTTTTTGCCAATATTGACTGGTATTTGGAACTGTTCATAATTCCCTCTACCTTGACTAAGGCCCCTGTTCCAGCTGAAGAAAAACAGCCCCAAAGCATGATGCTGCCACCACCATGCTTCACGGTGGGTATGGTGTTCTTTTGTCGATGTGCAGTGTTTTGGCTCCAAACATATCTTTTGGAATTATGGCCAAAAAGTTCAACCTTTTTGGTTTCATCAGACCATAACACATTTTCCCACTTGCTTTTGGGAGACTTGGATGTTTTTCTTAGTAAGAAAAGGCTTCCGTCTTGCCATTCTACCCCATAGTCCAGACATATGAAGAATACAGGAAATTGTTGTCACATGTACCACACAGAGACAGTACTTGCCAGATATTCCTGCAGCTACTTTATTTTTGTCTGTAGGCCTCTTGGCAGCCTCTCCGATCAGTTTTCTTCTTGTCTTTTCATCAATTTTGGAGGGACGTCCAGTTCTTGGTAATGTCACTGTTGTGCCATATTTTCTCCACTTGATGATGCCTTTCTTCACTGTGTTCCATGGTATATCTAATGCCTTGGAAATTCTTTTGTACCCTTCTCCTAACTGATACCTTTTAACAATAAGATCCCTCTGATGCTTTGGAAGCTCTCTGCAGAGTGCAGACCGTGGCTTTTGCTGTAGGATGCAACTAAGAAAATGTCAGGAAAGACCTACCAGAACAGCTGAACTTTATTTGTGGTTAATCAGAGGCACTTTAACTGTTGACCGGTGTGTACTGGCTCCTATTTAACATGAGTTTGGATATAATTGATTAATTCTGAACACGGCTACATCCCCAGTTATAAGAGGGTGTGCACACTTATGCAACCAGTTGACCTGTTGTACAGTTTACAGGTCACATTAAAGTTCTGAAATGATTTTTCTTTGTCTCATTTTTATTTCTTTTTTTACATCACAGAAACCTGACATTGTAATGGGTGTATAGACATTTTATACCCACTGTACATCACCGTGCACCCCCCCCCCCCCCTTATCTTGTGCTGCTGCTGGGCAGAGCTGGGAAGCAGAAAGTGCAGGGTCTGGTGGAGGACCAGAGGAGGGCTGGAGTCGGCTGCCTGAGTCTGCTGTATGCTGAGACCAGAGGAGGCGGAGCTGCGGCTGAGCGTAGAAGCACAGGATCAGGTGGAGGAGTTCTGTCGTCCTCTCTGCTGCCGACTACTGAAACAAAGTGGGCGTGAAGGTGAGGGGGTGTCGTAGCTGCAGGAGAGGTGCGAGGTCCACATGGAATGCCCTGGAGGGCCTGATTCTTCCCGCGGGCCTTGTGTTTGACACGTGTACTATAGATATGGACATTTACATGGATTGTTTTTCATCATTTACCCATAGTGTGTAGGTGTAAAAACACTTTAGTAGTATTGTTGGTTTCAGATTCTTGATCTCCTGACATACTCTGTGCGTTCTTATCACGGTTAAGGAGATATTTGTATGTAAATGCGGCGACGCTGACGTCACCCCATTCACAAATTCGGCTAGGTCGCAACATTCGACGACGTAGCCGAATTTGACAGCTCACGCGCGCATGCGCGGAGTCACGTCTTCGCCGCTCCAGCCAATCACAGCGCCGGAGCGGCGCTGTGATTGGCTGCAGCGGCGATACCCGGAAGTAACATTCCGGCTATCGCCGCAGCGATGGATGCGGCTAGAGGAGGGACACGGACGACTTCGGGGGCCCCGATCGAAGGTAAGTGGTACATAATGAGCTAGTATGCTAGTCATACTAGCTCATTATAGCTTTGTCTTGCAGGTTAGAAAAAAAAAAAAAAAAACACAAAAGGGTTTACAACCACTTTAAGGGAAAATCTTTTTCACCATAAATATTATACATTTTTTTTTTTTGCTAGCACTGCATGCTTGTAAAACAAATATTGCTTTCCATGTAATTTATTGGACCTTTTTGTTTTAAATTTTTGCCTGATTAAAATGATTGTACATGTAAATGACTATTGATAAAGGTGCTGCCCTTCTTGTCAAGGGTTTGTACTGTGTTGGCAGCAAACAGAAAGTTAATGTGTACATGTTGGGTACTCCCAGGTTGCTAATTAACTGCTCGTTCTACGTGAACTGCTCGTTTTTTTATGGTTAAAGAATTCCAAAGGGTCCTACAGTGTGGCAAAAAACCCGGTACTGTACATATATTCGCCAAAGAAAATGGCAATAGAAATACTTGGGACTGGGAGTAATCTATGCATTTAGCTGTGTTTTTTTTTTTTTTTCTTTTTTAAGTTCTTGTTTCTCTGTATATCTGTACCAAAATCCTGCAAATAAACTAATGCATGGATTACTGCATTTTAACAACCCACCTTCATGCTAAATAAAGTTACATTTTTATGAAAGTAAATGGGGGTTATCGTTTAAAATGTGCGAAATGCCCTACTGCCATGATGACCATACTGGCATTGAATTACTATGAAGAATCGGGAACATCAAAGAGAACCTAAGGTGTCCACATACTTGTTCTAGGTTTAATGACTCAAATTTTGAAGCCAGTATGGTCAACAGTGGCAGTTTAAAGCCTAAAAGCAAGCCTTTTATTTATATTGCAGCTTACCAATTTTTAGATGTGATGGCTGCATTAGTTTTTTTTTTGTTTTTTTTAGGCTTTCTTTCCTTTGTTTTCATCTGGTGATCCAGCCAGTAAGTTTGTTTTTCAACAGAACAAGCTGTCTTGCAGATGTAGCGGTTACAGGGATGTGACAAATTATTTACCACTAACATGGTTGCTTACAATAAGTTTTCATTTATTCATGTAAAACCTTCATCCCAAAAGAGAATTTTTTATTTTTTTTTGTAACTGCAGTGTTAGCTAGTGCTTGGCTTCAGTTTTGTTTGTGTATTTAAATTTGCTAGTACATCTAACACCCCTCCCCAAGAATGACAATGCTGCTTTCCAAAGGTGCTCCTTCATGCAGAGTGGAGGCACTCTAATACAGGAGTTGTGTTACTGGCGAGATCACCAGGTGAAAACACAGGCCGAAAAGACTAAAAAAGAAAACAAATGCAGCCACCACATCCAATGATTGGTAAGCTGCAACATGTTACATTTTTGGTTTTGGGTTTAATATTGCTTTAACAATCGGCCTTGAGCCTTTGCCATCTGCTGGTCATTAGTCGGTGCCTAAGTCCGGGTTCACACTGGGGCGACAAACGCTCCGACATTGGGAGCTCATGTCGCATGACGTGTGAAAATCAATGTTTCCCTATGAGAGCCGTCTTAACTGGTCCGACACAAGTCAGTCCGACTTTGAAAATGCTCCCTGTACTACTTTGGTCCGACTTTGATCTGACTTCAGCCCATTGACTATCATTGAAGTCGGACCGCAGTCTTGCATGATCCGACTTTGGCATGCGACTTGTGCTCTGCTGCTCTTGAGGGGGAACTCCACACCAAATAAAAAAAAAAAAACGGCATGGGTTCCCCCTCCCAGGAGCATACCAGGCCCTTGGGTCTGGCCCGGATTTGAAGGGGAACCCCTTCGCCGAAAAAACAGCGTGGGGGTCCCCCCCCCAAGGTCCAAACCAGACCCTTATCCGAGCACGCAACCTGGCAGGCCGCAGGGGAAGACGAGAGAGCGCCCCCCCCCCTCCCTCCTGAATCGTACCAGGCCACATGCCCTCAACATGGGGGGGTTTGGTGCTCTGGGGCAGGGGGGCGACCTGCGGCCCCCCCACCCCAGAGCACCCTGCCCCCATGTTGATGAGGACAGGGCCTCTTCCCGACAACCCTGGCCGTTGGTTGTCGGGGTCTGTGGGCGGGGGGCTTATCGGAATCCGGGAGCCCCCCCTTGATAAGGGGGTCCCCAGATCCCGGCCCCCCCACCCTATGTGAATGAGTATGGGGTACATCGTACCCCTACCCATTCACCTGGTGGGAAAAAAATGTCAAGAAAAAACACAACACAGCTTTTTAAATTAATTAATTTAATTTATTGCACAGCTCCGGGGTCTTCTTCCGACTCCGGGGGTCTCCGCGCTCTCCGGTTCTTTCTTCTTCCAGCTCGTTTGCTAGCGGGGCCTGGTCTTCTCCGTCGCCTTCTTCTTCAAGACCCGCTCTCCGGTTCTTCTCCCGCTCTCCAGTTCTTTCTTCCGCCGGGCCTCCGCTAACTTCTTTTAGCTCTTTTGCTAGCGGAGGCCCGGTCTTCCAGTCGTCTCGTCTGGCTCTCCGTTGTCCTTCTGCCGGCCCCTCCACTACCTTCTTGTAGCTCTTTTGCTAGTGGAGGGGCCGGTCTTCCCGCCGTCGCCGTCTTCTTCTCTCTTCTCCTCCTCGATGTTGACGCGTCGCTTCCTCCCGCTGTAATACTGGCTGTTCGCTCCGCATTAATATAGGCTTCTCATGACGTCAGTCACATGCTCCGGTGGCCCCGGAGCATGTGACTGTGACGTCATGGGAGCATGTGACTGTGACGTCATGAGAAGCCTATATTAATGCGGAGCGGAGTGAACAGCCAGTATTACAGCGGGAGGAAGCGACGCGTCAACATCGAGGAGGAGAAGAGAGAAGAAGACGGCGACGACGGGAAGACCGGCCCCTCCACTAGCAAAAGAGCTACAAGAAGGTAGTGGAGGGGCCGGCAGAAGGACAACGGAGAGCCGGACGAGACGAGGGGAAGACCGGGCCTCCGCAGCAAAAGAGCTAAAAGAAGTTAGCGGAGGCCCGGCGGAAGAAAGAATCAGAGAGCGGGAGAAGACCGGGCCCCACTAGCAAAAGAGCTGGAAGAAGATGGCGGAGGCCCGGCAGAAGAAAGAACCAGAGAGCGCGAAGACCCCGGAGCTGTGCAATAAATTAATTTTAAATTAATTTAAAAAGCTGTGTTGTGTTTTTTCATGACATTTTTTTTTTCCCACCAGGTGAATGGGTAGGGGTACGATGTACCCCATACTCATTCACATAGGGTGGGGGGGCCGGGATCTGGGGGCCCCCTTATCAAGGGGGGCTCCCGGATTCCGATAAGCCCCCTGCCCGCAGACCTCGACAAACAACCACCAGGGTTGTCGGGAAGAGGCCCTGTCCTCATCAACATGGGGGCAGGGTGCTCTGGGGTGGGGGGGCCGCAGGTCGCCCCCCCTTCCCCATAGCACCAAACCCCCCCATGTTGAGGGCATGTGGCCTGGTACGGTTCAGGAGGGAGGGGGGCCGCTCTCTTGTCCCCCCCTCTTCCCCTGCGGCCTGCCAGGTTGCATGCTCGGATAAGGGTCTGGTTTGGACCTTGGGGGGGACCCCCACGCCATTTTTTTCGGCGTAGGGGTTCCCCTTCAAATCCAGACCAGACCCAAGGGCCTGGTATGCTCCTGGAGGGGGAACCCATGCCGTTTTTTTATTTAAAATTTGGCGTGGAGTTCCCCCTCAAGATTCATACCAAACACAGTGCCTGCTATTGGCGGGGATCCAAGTCGGATCCCCGTTCATTGAAAGTCGGACATATGTCGGCTTCATGTCGCAGGGCAAAGTCGGATCCAAAGTAGGACAGATGTTGTGTCGCACTAGTGTGAACCCAGCGTGAATCTAGTCTCTGTAGCACACACTTGCCCTAATCATTAACCCTAAATTTACACTGTGTGGGGTGGTTGCGTATATGTGATAATTGCAGCAGTTCTTGCACCCACCTGCAGCCAAAATGTGCTGCTCCTGTAGAGACGCACAGGGCTGCCAATAATTCCTAATGGCACCCCCACGCATCTCAACCCGCAGCAAGTTTGCAGGAGCTGCAACGGCAGGAATATCGCATGGTGCTTTTGCATTCCGTGCGACCGCGTTTTAAAAATGGCGCAAACACATTTTTATTGTGGAAAATACAAGCACAACAGCCCATTCAAATGAATAGGCTGCCATGCCCATGCAAACACAGGCTGCAAACCCGCACAAGTGTGAAACTTGGATAAAGCTAAAGTATAACGTGACCTTAGATTGTAAAATCCTTGAAGGCAGGGACTGGTGTGAATGTACAATATATACAGTTGTGTGAAAAAGTATTTGCCCCCTTTTCTGTTGTGTGTGTGTGTGTGTTTTTTTTTTTTTTTTTTTTCCTCATATTTGTCACACCTTAAATGACTCAGATCATCAAACAAATTGTATTATTACACAAAGATGACCCGAGGAAAAACAAAATGCAGTTTTTACATGATGGTTTCATTAAGGCAAAAAAGCTGTCTAAACCTGCCTGGCTTTATGCGAAAAAGTAATTGCCCCCTAAACCTAATAACTGGTTGTGCCACCCTTGGCGGCAACAACTGCAATCAAGCGTTTGCGATAACTGACAATGAGTCTTTCACATTGCTGTGGAGCAATTTTGGCCCACTCTTCTTTGCAGTTTTGTTTTAAACGGCCTGTGCAGGGTCATGATACAGCATCTCAGTTGGATTTAAGTCCAGGCTTTGGCTAGGCCACTCCAAAACCTAAATGTTGCTTTGTTTGAACCATTTGGAGGTGGACTTGCTGTTGTGTTTCGGATCATTGTCCTGCTGCATAACCCAAGTGCACTTGAGATCACGATCTGATGGCCGAACATTCTCTTTTAGGATTTTCTGGTAGAGCTCAGAATTCATGGTTCCATCAATTATGGAAAGTCGTCCAGGTCCTGAAGCTGCAAAGCAGCCCCAGACCATCACGCTACCACCACCATGTCGGACTGTTGGTATGATGTTCTTGTTATGAAATGCTGTATTAGTTTAATGCCAGATGTAACAGGACGCACACCTTCCAAAAAGTCAAATTTTTGTCTCATCAGTCCACAGAATATTTGCCTAAAAGTCTTGGGGATAATCAAGATGTTTTTTGGTAAATGTGAGATGAGCCTTTTGTGTTCTTTTTGGTCAGCAGTGGCTTTGGCCTTGGAACTCTCCCATTGATGCCATTTTTGCCCAGTCTCTTTCTTTTTGTTAAATCGTGAACACTGATCTTACCCGAGGCAAGTGAGGCCTGCAGTTCTCTTAGATGTTCTGTGTTCTTTTTGACCTCCTGGATGAGTCGTCGTCATGCTCTTGGAGTAATTTTTGTAGGCCGACCATTCCTGGGAAGGTTCACCACTGTTCCAAGTTATCTCCATTTGTAGATAATGGCTCTCCCCGTGGTTCACTGGAGTTCCAAAGGCTTGGAAATGGCTTTGAAACCATTCCTAGACTGATACATGTACATTACTTTGTTTCTAATCTGTTCTTGATTATTTATTTTTTTTAGATTGTGGCATGATGTGTGGATTTTTGTGATCTGTTGGCGTGCTTGACTGACAGACAGCTTCTATTTATGTGATTTCTTGATTCAACAGGTCTGGCAGTAATCAGCTGGGATGTGGCAAGTGAAATTTCAACTCGACTTTCCAAAAAATTGTGGTTCATCCATAGTTCCTTCATGATTTCAGCATGGGAGGGGGCAATTACTTTTTCACATACGGCCAGTCCTGCCTGTTATTCGGCTGTTTCCTTTCGTGTCATGGTGGGTCCACAGGACGCTATGGCATGCAGCCTTCTTGCTTCTTACATATTGATTATAATTGGTATGCTTGATGCTCAAACACTGGATACAAGAATCTAATTTTGCTTATAAGCAAGCTGTATCTTCATATGTGTATGTATGCTGTTCATGGAAGTCATTTTATAGCTCTTTTTATAAGAGTATACTTAATATGAGAAGTATTTTTTCAGCTTGTTTTGTTTCTCGCTTGTGGTAAATGCAAGGTCTTGAGCCATCTCAGCAGAATGCTACATCCTGTGCACGCCCAGCTGTAATGTCTTATCATAGGTTTGAGACCTCACTGCTTGTCATGATAAAACCAGCAATACTGAACATGTCTCGCACACATACAAACATAACAAAGCTGGTGTGACTGCATACTTGAGATGCAGGAAATGTGTTTCTTCTCTTTAGTCCATGTGGTGTTCAGTAAAGTATTTCTGTTCTGAACTATGAGGAATCACACACACACACACAATTTGATCTAATTTTCTGACTTTATGAACACTGACTGTTTCTCTTTTGTTATCACTTCTGATGCTGAAGCCCGTCACAAGTATTATTGTATCATGCTTCTGAATAGGTTTTCTATATATCCAGAACCATTGTTTTCTATGTGCTCATGCACTGGCCAGCGTTGGCCTGGTGCCACAAATTGCAAGTCACTGTACGTGGTGAAAGCAGCCTCTATACCAGATAAACCTGAACAACTATATGTTGTAATTATTTTTAGGTCATATGTAATTTAAAGTGTTTTTTTTTTTTTTTTTCCCTTCCTGCATTCTATGACAGAGCTGAATGGGGTGGGGGGAGGGAGTATTTAAACTAAAAGAGGAAATCGCAGAAGAGACACATCCGGTTTACTGTAATTTGTGTCCCTTGTGCTAATTTTTCTGGTTTTAAATTTAGCTACACTTATGCGTTAAAGGAAATGTAGGGCCAAAGCTTTTTTTGGCCCTATTTATTTTATGGATCACAGGAGTGCAGTTTGTTCTTCACTCCTGCAACCTGTTGGCTGGCGTCACTCCAACGGTCCAGACACTGGATCAATCTTGACTTTACAATTGGGATCCACTCAGATGCCTGGACTGGCAGCTTGCTCAGCCTCTGTGAGACCGAGCCAACCATACCAACCTCCTCCTATAGTGCTCCAGTGCTCGTTGGGGTGGGGGGACAGAAAAGAGACTGACCTACAGTAATGGCTCCCTGCTAAGAGTGGAGGGGAGAACTGAGTGACCAGCAGTGTTTGATCACTCAGTTCTAAGTGCAGAGCTGGCATGGGACAGATGCAGCATCGGTCCAACCTAGTTGAGTATTTATTTATTTTTTAAACATTGTGCAGTATTCAGCAATTACATTTGTAACATAATACATTTTTAAATACAATGTAGCTTGTCTGCAGTATTGCCTAGATATCATTAGCAGTTTATTGCTTTAAAGAGGAACTGCAGTCTGCTCACATAATTTGTAATAAAAACATCTTTGCCATTCTGAAGCTTCCCTCCAACCACTTTGCATATTATTTTATATATACTGTGATTCTGTACTTGCCAAATATGCTGCTGAAATCTCCCTCCACTGTGTCTGGCTGCAAATATTTTAACTGTGGGCAGCTGAAGCTGCTGCTTGTTCACTTCCTGGATTTACACAGACACACACTTCCAGCTCTGCAGCTCTCATTGGCCGCCTTATGACTCACCCCCCCCTCTCTTCCTGGCAGACTTTCATAAGAGAGAGAGAGAGTTGTGCATGATGTCATATGCCTAGGCTAATGACCACACAGGAAAAAGGAAGTGGGCTGTATAAGGTATTTACTGGCAGAAAAAAAATGTTTTACTATCAAAAGTTAAAACAATCAGGGCAGAAGATTTAAGAGATGGAAAGATGAACAAATGACTGAAGTTACGCTTTAAATCCAAATGATCTTGAGGTTTGTAAACTTTGTGAAGATCCTCATATTTACTTTCTTGAATTCTGTGAGATGTATTCACTATGCTCTGTGAGTAGGCACTTCTGGGTCACACATTTCACAGAGCCTGCCTTCTGAACTACAGAGATGCTGTAGGAGGCGGAGTCAGTACAACAATCACTGCAGGCAGCAAGGTACCATGGGATATGTAGTTCTTAGAAATTGAAAGTAAACTATAGAGGAGAAGCTGCAAAGCATGCAGAGAATCCAGGAAGTTGTGGAAAGAGATGGCCAACAGACAGGTAGAACTCGCAACATGAAAGGAGATTTATCAAGTAATAATGTCAAACAGAACTATTGTTTGTATTGTTATTACATTGATGTTCTAAAATGAAAAAGTATGCTGTGACTATAGATCTTTAATTATTTTACACGGTTGCTGCAATCTTTGCCATATAACATATATTTTAATGCGTACACATTTTAAGTTCTTATCACGTTTACCATAAAGTAATATTTGATAAGACGTTAATAGTTTCTAAAAGAATGTGATTTTATATATAATGTAATATTATTTATTGTGAAGACGACCAGCAGAAGAGCAAGAGTCTTGGCTCCTTCCTTACTCTTTTCCCAACTGACTCTGCCACAGTGATTGAAGAGTTATATAAGAGGGATGTTTAGTATTTGTTTATGTTTTGCTTTGTTATAACCTGTTTGCCATTGTTCCAGCCCCTCTGATCTCTTGAGTAAAAAGGCGGTGTCTTATGGGATTTCTCTTTGCTGACTGCTGCCTATATTGAACTGCTGTATAGCGGGAGGATACGTTGCTTCTGAACACGTAGCACACAAGTGTAAAATATAAACAGACAGCACATACATGTCAGGCCCAAATTCCTAAAATGCTATAAGGTAGACTCTTCTGATAGCAACACAAATGCTGATGATAAAACCTAACCGTTTTAACCTTTCCTTGCCCTGCTAAAATGTGTTTTTATTGCTTCCTGTGTCCCCTTGGAGAGTTCTTTTCTCACTTCCTTTACTGATCACTGGAAAAGGAAGTGGGGTTACTTTTCCCAGCACTAACGTTGACATCTATGTTGACCATTTCACAACTTATTTTAGGGGCAGCAACTATTAGGCCCCGTTCACACCTATGCGAATTGGTTGCGGCTTGCACCGCATCCAGTTTGCATAACATTTTAAAATACATTGATTTCAATGAGGCTGGTTCACATATGTGCGATGCATTCGCACTGCGCATTGCCCAAAAAAAGTGTGCGTTTTCTAGGCATTGCGGTGCGGTTCAGGTGCAAATTCAGGCCCATTATCTTCTATGGGCACGCATCTGATTCGCAGATGTGTTCAGTTCTCATCAGGATTTCTCTCCTTCTCCTTGCTACACTTCCCCCCCCTCCCCCTCCTCTCTCCCAGGTCACCAAATTCGCAGCTAAAACGGAGATGATCTGCTGAACAGCTCTCTTATCTTTTTGCAGAGATAAGAGCTGGAATTCGCACCGCACAAGTGTGAACCCAGCCTTACAGATGCTTTTGGGTGCATTTTACATGTTTTGCCATCCATATGGAATGTGCATTTTTTTTGCTGAAAACTGTACAGTAAGCCGGCATGCAGGAGCTGGCTGAATTTTGGTCTATGTATGGGTACAGTGTTTGTACAGATATCGATCTACCAATAATTGACTTCTGTACAACCAGCCTGTCTGTCCCCCCCCAATTGATCAGTGCTCCTGACTAGTGATGAGCCAAACACTCCCGGGTTCGGTTCGCACCAGAACCCGCGAACGGACCGAAAGTTCGTACGAACATTAGAACCCTATTAAATACAATGGATGCGAACGTTCGAATTCTAAAGTGCTAATTATAACGACTATTATGCATGTTATTGTCCTAAAAAGGGTTTGGGAACCCAGGTTCTGCACCAGGGGACATGTATCAATGCAAAAAGAAGTTTTAAAAACGGTCGTTTTTCGGGAGCAGTCATTTTAACCACTTAAGCCCCGGACCATTTGGTAGCTAGAGGACCAGAGGTGAATTCAGAATTTTGCACTGCGCTGCTTTAACTGTAAATTGTGCGGACATGCAATGTTGTACCCAAACGAAATTTGCGTCCTTTTCTTCCCACAAATAGAGCTTTCTTTTAATGGTATTTGATTGCCTCTGCGATTTTTATTTTTTGCGATATAAACGGAAAAAGACCGAAAATTTTGAAAAAAAATGATATTTCTACTTTTTGTTATAAGAAAAATCGAATAAACTCAATTTTAGTCATACATTTAGGCCACAATGTATTCAGCCACATGTCTTTAGTAAAAAAAATGTCAATAAGCGTATATTTATCGGTTTGCGCAAAAGTTATAGCGTTTACAAACTAGGGTACATTTTCTGGAATTTACACAGCTTTTAATTTATGACTGCCTATCTCATTTCTTGAGGTGCTAAAATGACAGGGCAGTACAAAACCCCCCCAAATGACCCCATTTTAGAAAGTAGACACCCCAAGGAAATTGCTGAAAGGCATGTTGAGCCCATTGAATATTTTTTTTTTGTCCCAAGTGATTGAATAATGACAAAAAAAAAAAAAAAAATACAAAAAGTTGTCACTAAATGATATATTGCTCACACATGCCATGGTTATATGTGGAATTGCACCCCAAAATACATTCTGCTGCTTCTCCTGAGTACGGGGATACCACATGTGTGGGACTTTTTAGGAGCCTAGCCACGTACGGGACCCTGGAAACCAAGCACCGCCTCCAGGATTTCTAAGAGCGCAAATTTTTGATTTCACTCCTCACTACCTATCACAGCTTTGAAGGCCATAAAATGCCAAAATAGCACAAAACCCCCCCAAATGACCCCATTTTGGAAAGTAGACACCCCAAGCTGTTTGCTGAGAGGCATGGTGAGTATTTTACAGCTCTCATTTGTTTTTGAAAATGAAGAAAGAACATTTTTTTTTTTTTTTTTTTTCTTTTTTTTTTCAATTTTCAAAACTTTGTGACAAAAAGCGAGATCTGCAAAATACTCACAATACCTCTCAGCAAATAGCTTGGGGTGTCTACTTTCCAAAATGGGGTCATTTGGGGGGGGTTTTGTGCCATCTGGGCATTCCATGGCCTCCGAAACTGTGATAGGCAGTGAGAAGTGAAATCAAAAATTGACACCCTTAGAAAGCCTGAAGGCGGTGATTGGTTTTTGGGGTCCCGTACGCGGCTAGGCTCCCAAAAAGTCTCACACATGTGGTATCCCCGTACTCAGGAGAAGCAACAGAATGTATTTTGGGGTGTAATTCCACATATGCCCATGGCATGTTTGAGCAATATATCATTTAGTGACAACTTTGTGCAAAAAAAAAAAATATATATATTTTTTCCGCAACTTGTGTCAACATATAAAATATTCCATGGACTCGACATGCCTCTCAGTATATAGCTTGGGGTGTCTACTTTCCAAAATGGGGTCATTTGGGGGGGTTTTGAACTGTTCTGGCATTTTATACACAACATTAGGAAGCTTACATCCACTCTTCTAACCACTTGAAGACAAAGCCCTTTTTGACACTTTTTGTTTACATGAAAACATATTTTTTTTTGCAAGAAAATTATGTTGAACCCCCAAACATTATATATATTTTTAAAGCAAAGGCCCTACAGAATAAAATGGTGGGTGTTGCATTTTTTTTTTCTACACAGTATTTGCGCAGCGATTTTTCAAACGCATTTTTTTGGGAAAAAATACACTTTTTTTAATTTTAATGCACTAAAACACACTATATTGCCCAAATGTTTGATGAAATAAAAAAGATGATCTTAGGCCGAGTACATAGATACCAAACACGACATGCTTTAAAATTTCGCACAAACGCGCATTGGCGACAAACTACATACATTTTTAAAAGCCTTTAAAAGCATTTACAGGTTACCCCGTTAGATTTACAGAGGAGGTCTACTGCTAAAATTACTGCCCTCGATCTGACCTTCGCGGTGATACCTCACATGCATGGTGCAATTGCCGTTTACATATGACGCCAAACCGACGCTTGCGTTCGCCATTGGGCAAGAGCAGGGCAGGACAGGGGTGCTTTTTTTTTTTTTGTTTTTTTTTTTATTATTAATTTTGCTTTTTTATTTTATTTTTAAACTGTTGCTTCCATATTTATTTTTATCACTTTTATTGTTATCTCAGGGAATGTAAATATCCCCTATGATAGCAATAGGTAATGACAGGTACTCTTTTTTGAAAAAACTGGGGTCTATTGGACCCTAGATCTTTCCTCTGCCCTCAAAGCATCTGACCACACCAAGATCGGTGTGATAAAATGCTTTCCCAATTTCCCAATGGCGCTTTTTATATCCGGGGGGGGGGGGACATTCCCTCCCACTGCTTGTAAAAGCAGTCCAGAGGCTAATTAGCCACTAGGATTGCTTTTACATGAAAGCCGGCCGCTGGCTGAAAAGAATGATGCCAAGATGATACCTAAACCCGCAGGCATCATTCTGGTATAAACATTCAAAGTCCAGCAACATACCAGTACGTTGCTGGTCCTTGTTGGACATGTATTGTAATCTTTTTTTTCATGCAGCCTGTTGGCTGAACGAAAAAAAAAGATTGATCGGTGGGTATGCCCACCATTAGAATACCGCCCTTCATCCACCCACTTCCAATGATGGGCATACATGCACCATTTATATATGCCGAAGCATGGGGGCATCTTCTCGCAAAAGTTATGCCGCGTACATATGGTCAGACTTTTCCACGGGCAAGCCTCCGTCGGAATTTCGACCGTATATACGCGGCATTAGGAGCAAAATCGCTCCTCCTGCTGCCCCAATGCTTCGGCATATATGCTTTTTTTTTTTTTAACTGTGGTGGTGAAATCACCTCCTACAGCACTGGAGTCGCAGGGATCAGGCCTGTCTCTGCGAACGCTGCAGTTATGTGTGTTGTGTTTTGTAAGTGACAGTGATCGATCGATACTGCACTTGGGTGGCCTGGGCTGGACGGAGGGGAAAAACGCAGGTGCTAGCAGGTATCTGGGCTGATCCCGCTAACACTGCGTTTTTGGGAACCCTAAACTGCTGGGGACGCTAGTATAGATCTGATCAGATCAGATATTGAGCTGATCAGATACTATACCACTAAGGGGGGTGTATGCTTCACGTGTGGGTGTTAGCGCTACTGGCACTAACCTGACGCTGCCTGGGGTGTGACGCAGACCCTCTCTGACGCTAAAACCTAACTGATATCACCCGCCGGGCGATCAGGGGGTTAAACCTTTATTGGGTTATATATGGCGGGTGCCCTGACACTATAAAAAGCAAACTAACTAACCAGCGTCACCCGTAACACTTATATGATGATCACTGGTGAAAGGGTTAACTAGGGGCAATTAGGGGGTTAAAACCTTTATTAGGTAATATATGGGGGTGCCTGACGCTATATAAAAACCTGACGGCGAACCTAAAAAAAAATTACTGGCTACCTATCGGCATCACCGACACTAAGACAACGATCATAAAAACGATTGCTTAGCGACAGTGGTGATAGGGGGTGAAAGGGTTACCTGGGGGGCGATCAGGGGGTTAAACCTTTATTAGGTAATATATGGGGGTACCCGACGCTATAAAAACCTGCGGCGAACCTAAAAAAAATTACTGGCTACCGATCAGCATCACCGACGCTAAGACATCGATCAGAAAAATGATCGCATAGTGACAGTGGTGATAGGGGGTGAAAGGGTTATCTGGGGGGTGATCAGGGGGTTAAACCTTTATTAGGGGGGGGTTAGGGGGCTACACTGGACCTAAAACTAAATGTACTGACACTTTTACAGTCACAAATGTCACTGATTGCAGTGATCACTAAATAAATGGTCACTGCAATCAGTGACACTGTGACTGGGGGGTGTTTGGGGGGGGCGATTTATGTGCCTATGTGTCCTGGTGTCAGTGTGCTGTTCTGTGTACTAACCTGGCATCTTCTCCTGTACGGCGCTCGGTATATGTGAGCGCCCCAGGAGAGATGACATCACTTCCTCCTTCCTGGCAGGCAGGGGAAGCTCTCTCATTCGCCGGGAGCGATCGAGAGGGGGTGGCCGGAATCGAACGGCCGTCCCCTCATGCCGGATCGCTCCCGAAGGTAAAACGACCGCTCACTGTAAAGAAGGGGGGTCCGATCGGACCCCCCAACTATACCAAGGCAATCACGTACATATACGTGATTCTGCCTGTCGGTGCCATTCTGCTGACGTATATTTACAGTGGGCGGTCGTTAAGTGGTTAATGATGCATAAAGTGAAAAAAAAAGTCAAATATTCCTTTAAATACCGTACCTGGGGGGTGTCTAAAGTATGCCTGTGAAGTGCCACGTGTTTCCCGTGTTTAGAACTGTCCCTGCACAAAATGACACTTCTAAAGGAAAAAAAAGCCATTTAAAACTGCTTGCGGCTTTAATGTAATGTCTGGTCCCGGTAATATGGATGAAAATCTTTAAGAAAAATGGCATAGCTACCCCATGACCCCCCCCCCCCTACCCCAGCCCATTACCAGCCCCTTTGGGTCTTGTATGGATATTAAGGGGAACCCCGCACATAAAATAAAAAAGGCCCTATATACTCTGAACAGCCGTATACAGGGGGTTTATACAAGACAGGGACTGTAGGTTTGTTCTTATGTAGAATCTGTTTGTAATTTTGAACAGGTACATTGTTGAAGTGTAGCTCCAGCCCAAAAATCTATTTTTAAACTTTTTGGAAAACATAGGTAAGGGTTATCACCCCTGTAACATTTGTTTTGCTGTCTGTGCCCCTGTTCAGAACATTTCACCTCACTTTCCGTCCCAATGACAACTGTTTTTGAAATGTGGTGTTTTTCTTGAAACAAGGATTGCTGATAAAGCATCAGTACAGAGGAGACACCTTTCTCCCATATTAATTCTTACAGGAGAGAATTTTCCTTCCTAGGGGTAGATTTCCTCTCACTTCCTGTTGTCTTCTTGCGTTTGCAAGTAGGAGTCGTTTGTAAGTTGGATGTTTGAAAGTAGGGACCTGCCGTATATACTCTGCAGAAATAGGCCCCTTAGTTGTTGGTGTTGGCACAACACTGTAAGCACTCACAGTTACTCTTGGTTGGTGCTGGAACGCCCTGCTGTCAACTATTATATCAGGAATTGTAATTACATATAATTGTTGAACAGTGGTAGTAAAAATTGGGCCTTTGATGGTGGTGCTGGTGCCACAACACTGTAAGCCCTGACAGTTACTCTTGGTGGGTGCAGCAATGGGCCCTGCTGTGAATTATTAGATCAAGAATTGTAATTGCATGCCCCTGTTGAACAGGGGCTGAAAAATTGGGCCTTTCGTGGTGGTGGTGGTGGTGGTGGTGTTGCCACAACACTGTAAGCCCTCAGAGTTACTCTTGGTGGGTGCAGGAATGGGCCCTGCTGTGAATTATTAGATCAAGAATTGTAATTACATGGCCCTGTTGAACAGGGGCTGAAAAATTGGGCCTTAGGCACTGGTGGCACAACACTGCAACCCCTCACAGATACTGTACTTGGAGCACAGCAATGAGCCCTGTTGCAAAGTATTGCTTCAAAAATTGTAATTACACGCCCCTGTTAAACAGGGGCTGAAAAATTGGGCGTTAGGCACTGGTGGCGGCACCCATAAACAAAAATGATCTTCCAAGCTATCATCATCAATCGTATCATTGAGGACTCGGAGGAGGAGGATAGCCAGTCAACATAACAGCACAGGCACTCAGCATCAGCATCAGTCTTGAAGGGATGTGACATGTTAAAATCAATTAGTCTGTTATATCAGCATCAGGTGTGTGGTAGCTGGTGGTGATCCAAGACTGGTTCATCTTGATGAAAGTCAGTCGATCAACCGAGTCGGTGGACAGGCGCACCCTGTGATCCGTGACAAATCCTCCAGCAGCACTGAATGTGCGTTCCGAAAGAACGCTGGATGCAGGACAGGCCAGTAGCTCAATTGCATACTGTGCAAGCTCTGGCCAGTGATCCATCCTCAAGACCCAGTAAGCCAGAGGATTTTCGGTGGGGAAGGTGTCCAAGTCTGACCTTGCCCCTAGATATTCCTGCACCATGTTTATCAGACGCTGGCGATGGTTGCTGGAACCGATCATACTTTGGGGCTGCGGACTAAAGAATTGTCTGAACGCATCGGTCAGACGGCCACCTTCCCCACCGCTCCTTCTTTGACTGGCCGAAGCCTCAGCAACTCGTTGTTCAGGACCAGGAGTTTGTAACCTCCCAGTCTCTGGGAACGCGTTGCACAGACCTTTCTGCAAGGCCTCCCGGAGTTGTCTCATCCTCTGCTCCCTCTGCGACGGTAACATAAGGTCCGCAACCTTACCCTTGTACCGTGGATCAAGGAGAGTGGCCAGCCAGTAATGGTCCCTCTCCTTGATCCGAAGAATACGAGGATCCTTCCGCAGACTTTGCAGGATCAGGGAGGCCATGCAGCGTAGGTTAGCTGAGGCATTCGGTCCGGAGTCCTCTGGGTCACTAAGGACGACATGATCCGCAGCCACCTCCTCCCAGCCACGTACAAGTCCACTGGTTTCTTGGGACTGTAAATCATCCCTAAAAGACTGCTGCTGATGATGCTGAGTGCCAGCCTCCACCTCCATGCTGACACAATCCTCCTCCTCCTCCTCCTCCTCCTCTTCCTCTTCCTCCTTCCTCTTCCTCTTCCTCTGCGATGGGTGGGACAGAAGGAACACTGTCTGGGTAAAGGGGGCCTTGAGAGGCAAGGAAGTCCTCCTCTTCCTGCCTCTGTTCTGCCTCAAGTGCCCTGTCCATTATTCCACGCAGCGTGTGCTCCAACAGGTGGACAAGAGGTACAGTGTCACTGATGCATGCACTGTCACTGCTCACCATCCTCGTGGCCTCCTCAAATGGTGCCAGGACAGTGCATGCATCCCTGATCATGCCCCACTGGCGTGGAGGAAAAAAACCAAGCTCCCCTGACCCTGTCCTGGTGCTGTAGTCGCACAGGTACTCATTGATGGCCCTCTGCTGCGTGTGCAGCCGCTGCAGCATGGCCAACGTTGAGTTCCACCTGGTGGGCATGTCACATATAAGGCGGTTCTTGGGCAGGTTCAACTCCTTTTGCAGCTCAGCCAGGCGAGCACTGGCATTATAAGATCTGCGGAAATGCACACAGACTTTCCTGGCCTGCCTCAGGACATCCTGTAAGCCCGGGTACCTGCCCAAGAACCGCTGCACCACCAGGTTAAGGACGTGAGCCACACAGGGCACATGGGTCAGTTGTCCCTGTCGGAGGGCGGAGAGGAGGTTGGTGCCATTGTCGCAAACTACCATTCCTGGCTTAAGCTGGCGTGGCGTCAACCACCTCTCGGCCTGGCCCTGCAGAGCAGACAGGACCTCTGCCCCAGTGTGGCTTCTGTCCCCCAAACACACCAGCGCAAGCACGGCATGGCATCTTTTTGCCTGCGTACTTGCGTAGCCCCTTGAACGGCTACGGAGCACCGCTGGTTCAGAGGACAAAGCACAGGAAGAGGCCATGGAGGAAGAAGAAGAGGAGGGGGTGGAGGAGAGAGGTGTGTCACAACCAGTAGTAGCATTTTGGAGGCGTGGCGGTGGCACAACCTCCAACACTACTGCACCTTGTCCTGCATCCTTCCCAGCTGCCAAAAGAGTGACCCAATGGGCCGTGAAAGAAAGGTAACGTCCCTGTCCATGCCTGCTGGACCATGAGTCAGCGGTAATATGCACCTTACCGCTGACCGCCCTGTCCAGCGAGGCCAAGACATTGCCTTCCACATGCCGGTAGAGAGCCGGAATCGCCTTCCGTGAGAAAAAGTGGCGTTTGGGAACCTGCCACTGAGGAACCGCACATTGCACAAACTCACGGAAGGGGGCCGAGTCTACCAACTGAAAAGGCAGCAGTTGAAGCGCTAGCAATTTAGCCAAGCTAGCATTCAACCGCTGGGCATGTGGATGGCTGGGAGTGAACTTCTTTCGACGGTCCAGCAGCTGGGGCAGGGAAATTTGCCTGCTAGAATCGGAAGTCGGTGTACTGCTAGCAGAGTGGCCGCAAGTACTTGGCTGTGACACACCTAATTCTACACCTTCATTCCTCTCAGTGCATGTTTCAGAGAGGACTGAAGTTATAGTGGGGTTGGAGATCCCAGCTGATGCGGTGCAAGGAGAGGTCCGCTTTGTTCTTTGGTGTGGGTCTTTGAGGTAGGCTTGCCAACGAGCTGCATGGCAGGTCAACATATGTCTGGTCAGGCATGTGGTACCCAAGCGGCTGATCTTTTGGCCACGCGATATACGCTTGAGACATATGTTGCAAACAGCAGCTGTGCGATCTGATGCACTAGCCTCAAAAAAGGCCCACACCAAAGAACTTTTTGAATGACGGGCAGAGGCAGCGCCCTGCACAGGCGGAGCTCTGCGGTGTGATTCCGTCGGTGTACTGCCCTTACGCTGGCCACCAAAGGGCATCCTGCCTCGTTGGAGATGTGCCTCCTCCTCATTCTCCTCCTCCTCCTCCTCCTCTCTCCTATTAGGCACCCACGTGGAGTCAGTGACCTCATCATCCCCTCCCTCCTCATCACTGGAGCCAATCTGGCAGTATGCTGCAGCTGCTGGAACATGACTGCCAGATTGGTGTCCTTCTTGAGCATCCCCTCTGTCTGCTCTCACGCTACTGCCTTCCTCTAGCTGGGTTTCATCATCAGACCCTTCGAAACGCTGGGCATCCTCCTGGAGCATGTACCCAACACTGTGCTCAAACAGTTCGGGGGACTCCTCAGGAGGAGGACATGGTGGGTCTAGGGAAGGAGTGACTGATGATGAGTCTGACATTGATACCAGGGAAGAGGACGCTTTGGCAGCTGCTTTGCCAGTACCCTGAGCCTGGGTGAGAGAGGATGAGGAGGAGGAGGAGGGCTTGGTCATCCACTCTACCAAGTCTTCGGCATGATGTGGCTCAACATGTCCAGCTGCCGAAAAGAAGGACAAGCGTGTCCCATGGCCATGTGCTGATGACAATGCACCGCGTCCACGACCAGCACTGTTGCCCCCAGACACAGAGCCTGCTTGCCCTCTTTTATTGCCTCCTGACTGTCTGCCTCTCCTTGTTTGCCTTCCAGACATTCTAATGGATGGCCTGCAGGGAGATGGGGAAAAAAGCAATAAGGGCTACCTTCAGGTGTCCTTCTCTGTCCCTTTTACTTAAGGATTTCTAAATATGGTTGAGGATGATTGCTTTCGCACAGAATAGCACAATGACAATTTCCCTGACTGTCCAAAAAACAAGGATTTCAAAGATGGTTGATGAGGAATGCTTTAGCACAGTATAGCACAATGAGAATTTCCCTCACTGTCCTTCCCTGTCCCTACAAACAAGGTTTAGCACAGTTAAACACACTGGCACTCTCCCTACCTATAGTTTTCTGTCCCTATAAAAATTTTTTTTTTTAAAGATGGTTGATGATGAATGCTTCAGCACAGTATAGCACAATGAGAATTTCCCTCACTGTCCTTCCCTGTCCCTACAAACAAGGTTTAGCACAGTAAAACACACTGACACTCTCCCTACCTATAGTTTTCTGTCCCTATAAAAAATGTTTTTTTAAAGATGGTTGATGATGAATGCTTTAGCACAGTATAGCACAATGAGAATTTCCCTCACTGTCCTTCCCTGTTTCTACAAACAAGGATTAGCACAGTAAAACACACTGACACTCTCCCTACCTATCCTTCTCTTTCCCTAAACTAAAGGAATCCAGGTTAAGCAAGAAAAAAAAATGTCACTGTCCCTGCCTATGCTTCTCTTTCCCTGCTCCGGAACACACTACACTAGGCCGCCGTGCTGGCGGCCTTTTATAGTGTGGGGCGTGTACTAAACACCCTCAGCAATAATTGGCCACAGGCATCCTGCCTGTGGCCAATCATTGCTCTCCTCGCTGCCGGCGCTGTGATTGGCCAAGCATGCGGGGTCACAGTGCATGCTTGGCCAATCACAGCGCCTGGATGACACTGCGATGGCGTAGTGCATTGTGGGCCGCGAATTAGGCGCGAACGGCCCAAATCGTTCGTTGTTCGGCGAACGATCGAACAGCCGATGTTCGAGTCGAACACCAAGCTCATCCCTACTCCTGACTAAAGCCAGCAACCCTGATCAGTGTATTCTGATGGCAGGGAAGTCTCCTGCTGTCAGAATATAATAAATCAGTAGGGAGGATTTCTCTATACACATCGAGTTTGTGGATAGGGGAATTGGGTCATTTTCTTTTAATTCAACCCGCTGGTTAAACAACAAGATTTAATGTATGACCAGCCTAAAGATGCAGCAAGTAGGGTTTTTTTTTTACCTTAAAGCGGAGCTCCACCGTTAAAAAAATATTTAAAAGCCAGCAGCTACAAATACTGCAGCTGCTGAATTTTAATATATGGACACTTACCTGTCCTGGAGTCCAGCAACGTCTGCAGCAGAAGACGAGCGATCGCTCATCACTCTGCTGCCCCCACCGCCATCCTCTGTGAGGGAATCAGGAAGTGAAACGTTGCGGCTTCACTGCCCGGTTCCCTACGGCGCATGCACGAGTCACGCAGCGCCGTCCTCACTGGTCCCTGCTGTGTTCTGGGAGCCGTGTGTTTCCCAGAACACAACGGGCGGGGGCGGGAAGTGACGCACTACCCGCAGAATACCCGCAGAGAGGACTCCCGGAAGTGGGTGCAAATACCTGTTTTAGACAGGTATCGGCACCCCCCTCCCCCCTGAAAGGTGCCAAATGTGACACCGGAGGGGGGGAGGGTTCTGATGAGCAGAAGTTCCACTTTAGGGTGGAGCTCTGCTTTAATACACCAAAATGCAAAGGTGCAGGTGGCCCTAAAAGCCAGACAGGTTTATTTACGAAATACAAATAATAAATAAAAATTTTTTTTTATTTTTTTTAGACCGTATTCACAAATTTATAGGTAAACTGAGGATCTTAAAGGAAATCTATGGTTGCAGCATACACTTTTTTTTTTTATTTTTATTTTATTTTTTTTATTTAGTTACCTGAGCATTGTAATACCAATACAAACAATAGTTATAAAAAAAAACAATCCAATATAAGCATACATGAAAAATCTCCTTTAACCACTTAAGGACCGTCGCCTGTACATTAACGTCGGCAGAATGGCACGGCTGGGCATAAGCACGTACAGGTACGTCCCCTTTAAGATGCCCAGCCGTGGGTTGCACACGCGCCGCCGCCGGCGTGCTCACGACCCGGTTCTGAGCTTCGTGACCGGACCCGCGGTCCTGATCGCCGCCGGTGTCCCGCGATCGGGTCACAGAGCTGAAGAACGGGGAGAGGTAAGTGTAAACAAACCTTTTCCCGTTTTTCCTAGTGGCAGTGTCACTGATCGTCTGTTCCCTGGCATAGGGAACGACGATCAGTGACTTCACACGCCAAGCCACGCCCCCACACAGTAAGAATCACTTATTAGGTCACACTTAACCCCTTCAGCGCCCCCTACAGGTTAACCCCTTCACTGCCAGTGTCATTTTCACAGTAATCAGTGCATTTTTATAGCACTGATCGCTGTAAAAAATTACAATGGTCCCAAAATGGTGTCAAGTGTCCGATGTGTCTGCCATAATGTCGCAGTCACGATAAAAATCGCTGATCGCCGCCATTACTAGTAAAATAAAAATTATTAACAAACATGCCATAAAACAGTCCCCTATTTTGTAGACGCTATAACTTTTGCGCAACCCAATCAATAAACGCTTATTGGGGTTTTTTTTTGGGTTTTTTTTTACCAAAAATATGTAGAAGAATACGTATCTGCCTAAACTGAGGAAAAGTTTTTTATTTATTTTTTTATATATTTTTTGGGGATATTTTTTATAGCAAAATGTAAAAAATATTGAATTTGTTTCAAAATTGTCGCTCCATTTTTATTTATAGCGCAAAAAATAAAAACTGCAGAGGTCATCAAATACCACCAAAAGAAAGCTCTATTTGTGGGGAAAAAAGACGCCAATTTTGTTTGGGAGCCACGTCGCACGACCGCAAAATTGTCAGTTAAAGCGACGCAGTGCCGAATCGCAAAAAGTGGCCTGGTCTTTAACCAGCCAAAATGGTCCGGGGCTTAAGTGGTTAATGTCTAGTGCTGCCTGTCTGCTGGCCATCACTTCCACAACTTCCTGCATGGTTTGCAGCTTCTCTTCTACTGTTTACTTTCAATTTCTAAGGACTATATATCCCATGGTACCTTGCTGCCTGCAAGCAGTGATTCCTATACTGACTCTTCCTCTAAGCAGCTATGTAGATCAGAAGGTAGGCTCTGTGACATGTGTGACACAGCAGTGCATAGTAAATACATGTCACAGAATTCAAGGAAGTAAAAGTGTAGGGATCTTCACAAAAAAATAGATAAACTTCCAAAATTGTTCAGATTTATTGCAGTAGGCTAGAAATAATTGAAATTCAATGTGGAAATGAATATATGATTTTACATTTTGACTATAGATACGCTTTAACCAGTGCTACATTTTACCGCAAGGGGTACTGTTGTTTATGAGCTATGGCGAGTATTTCATATTTTTCCCATTTGAAATTTATGCACACTGAAAAACACTTAGCATTTTTTCAATGGGTGCGATCGTTTCTCTGAACAATGGGGAGGGTCCCCACCTAGTCTAATCATCCTATTGTAGAACGACTTGTATTCATTTTCTAAATGGTGCTTGTGCCAAGCGGGGGACCCCTTGAGGTTACTATGGATCAGGTCCGCTTAGATCCCCGAAGGTGGCGAGGATCAGTGTAGTAGCGGTGGCTACTAAAGTGATTCTCCTCTTCCTCAGAGATCAGCCAGGTATGGAATATGCATACTTACATTGTTCCAAGCTGGACCAATGCAACTATGAAACAAAAACATATCTGGAGTTCATCTTTTAAGATCATGGATTTTTCAGGGCTTGTGTAATGTTTTTCATTGTATACTGTATCCCCTATCTGAAGAGTTTTATATATGCTGTCCATACCAGTTGTTTATTGTTCTCTCTTCTGCTTTCATTTCACACTCTTGGTCTTACTTTTGAAGGAATTCAAACCCACACCTATTAAGAAAAAAAAATGCGTTGTGGCTTGCAGAAGTTGGGCACTTTCTACAAACTGAATGTCCTCTTGTCCCAGTGCTGAACTTCTGCTTTATAAACTGTGGAGAGTCTGAGCTTTGTAGATTTCTCTTTCAGTTCCCACACATAAAGATGACCCAAAATTTATGTTGTTTTTTTTTGTTTTGTTTTTTTCTAACCAGACGTTTGCTATGCTTTTAAAATCTGCTCTGAAATGATGCGCTTTGAGGTTCAATATCCTGAGTCCTCAGGCAGGGTAACTAAATCTGCTTTCCAGCTGCACTACAAATGTCAGTTGTGAATAACAAAAAGTATTACAATTTGTGAATATTCAATGCGTTTGTTCCCACTTATACAATTTACTTCTGGTTTCCTGACAGCAGACATGACTAAATTGTAAAGGGACAATCCTCTCAAGATTTGGTGAATTAACATTTATCAAACAAACTATAATGCCGCGTACACACGACCATTTTTCTTGTCAGGAAAAATGTCATTTTTTCTCTTTGATGAGAAATACGCCCGTGTGTGGGCTTTCCAGCATTTTTCCTGACGAGAAAAACGGCAAGAATCACAACGAGAAAAATTAGAACATGCTCTAATTTTTCTCGTCGTCATTCGCAGCATTTTTTTCAGCGGCAGTTTTCCCATAGGGAAACACTGGCAGGGAGCCTACACACGGTCGTTTTTCTCGACCCAAGAGAAAAAATGTCATGAAAACCGGTCGTGTGTAGGGGACCAAGCCGGTCCTCGTTTTTCATGTCGAATTTCTCGGCGGTGTTTTCACCGTCGAGAAAATCGATCGTGTGTAATTGGCATTACCGTTTTGGGTGATTTGTTTATAAATGTGTGTTTTTTTTTTTTTTGTTTTTTTTTTAACTATCTTTTTCATTCAGTCTCTTTTTTTATTATATACAAAGGATATTAAAAAGGATATTCATTTCACTTGGTATTCCTATCATTTTCTTGTGACAGTTCAGTCCATAGACAGTAGATCTGGGTGATCAGCCCCAACCAACTGCTCAGAGCACTTGCTCAGACTTGGCTTTTAGTCCTCCTTGTGCGCTTTGATGTTCAAACATCATTTTCTTGTTGGAGGATTGAGTGTAGCAGGAAAGCACAAGTGCCTTCTGTCAGATCTGAGCACCTGCAATGTACATTATTATTTATTTTTATTATTATTTATTATTATTGTCATTAGTGTGAACATACAGTCAGAGCCCATTCACACAGGGGCAACACGACTTCCAGCGCGATTTTATGAGGCAACTCAGACACGATTTTATGAGGCAACTCAGCATGACCTGGAGCTATTTACAAGGCAACTCCAAGTTGCCTGCAGGACAAGAGACATTCCAGTGGCCAATCAAACAAGAATCAGCTCTGTGGGGGGGAGGGAGAGCTTTGCCTGATAAATGTATGTTTTCTTCCTAGAGAGTTGCTCCTATAAAGACAGGGAGAGGCGACTCCCATTGAAATGAATGGTTACAGGTCGCCTAGGAGTCGGATTGAAGTAGTACAGGGACCTTTTTTGAAGTCGGAGCGACAGCAGTAGTGTGCATAAGGACGGCTCCATTAACTTACATTGATTTCTTCAGCCAGCGCGACCTGAGGCGACTAGGGGCGACCTGGGGCGATTTGGAGTCGGATCCAAAGACGCCCCTGTGTGAATGGGCTCTCAGGGATTTATTTACTTTCATGAAAAGTTGCTGCTGGATTAGATCTGCTCAGATCTCCTTGTGTCATTTGCTTTCCTTGGGTTGTGTATTTTGGGAAATTGTTTAGATGTTTGTGCACATCTCTAGTCATGTGTGGACATTTCTAGACAGTAGCTTGTCGGAAAGGGATGGTCTTCCTGGATTATTTCAAACAGATTTATTTTTACCTGTTACTCAATGAACACCATGTGTGTATGCTGTGCATTCAGATGCCTGCTTAAAGCGGAGCTCCGTTGAAAAAAAAATATTAAAAGCCAGCAGCTACAAATACTGCAGCTGCTGACTTTTAATATTAGGACACTTACCTGTCCTGGAGTCCAGCGATGTCCGCAGCAGAGGACGAGCAATTGCTCGTCACTCTGCTGCCCCCACCGCCATCCTCGGTGAGGGGACCAGGAAGTGAAGCCTTGCGGCTTCACTGCCCGGTTCCCTGCGGCGCATGCGCGAGTCGCGCTGCGCCGTTCTGACTGGACCCTGTGTGTTCTGGGAGTCGAGTGTCTCCCAAAACACAACGGGTATTCTGCGGGAAGTGACGTACTTCCTGCAGATTTCCCACAGAGAAGCCTCCCGGAAGTGGGTGAAAATACCTGTCTTAGACAGGTATCTGCACCCCCCTCCCCCCTGAAAGGTGTCAATTGTAACACTGGAGGGGGGAGGGTTCTGATGAGCGGAAGTTCCACTTCAGGGTGGAGCTACGCTTTAAGGTACTGTATATGAAGAAAGGATTGTACCGTTGCTTTGATTTGAGGAGGCATTCCAGCAAAAGTTAGTAAATCCTGCAACCCCAATCCAGAGCCTCTCCCATCCTCTGGAACTCCCTGCCCCAGTATGTCCAGTCATCCCCTACCTTGTCTGCCTTTAGGCGATCCCTGAAAACTCACTTTGTTGGAGGAGGCTTCCCTGAATAAGAACTGTACCCAAGTCACCTCCATCAGATCATCCCCGCAGCTATTACCTTTTGTACCACCTCCCCTCCTATTCCTACTGTATTGAATTGTATTGTTCCACCTCTACATTGTAAAGTGCTGCATAATCAGTTGGCGCTATATAAATCCTGTATAATAATAATAATTTTGAATAGTGTAATAGCTCTAGCATGACTTGGACACTGGGGATATTTGTATTGCTATCTGCAGTTTTAACCTTAATACATCCTTGCCTGCCAACATTAATTTCTGTCCTCTACAACCACTTCTACTTGGCAGCATAAAATATGCTATAAAGGCCAGATTAATGTTCTTTGAGAGTTCAAGACAAGTCAATATCGGTTCTATGAGTTTTTGCCTACTAGAATCTGCAAAAGCTCTTAACAAGTAGGATGATCTTTGAATCATTCAGCTCTTGCTGATAAATGTCTTCTTGGCAATCTCTTGATTTGGTTTGTTGTAAATTAGGTACGCACCTTCTACTAAGCTATTCAACTCCTGTGTAGCTTAGTTGTAGTGTTTTGTGCTGATTTCATAACTGTTACTGCTTTGTGCAAGATGAAGCCTGGGATGTGTGGTCGAAAATATTTTTAGAACCACAAAATCAGACAATTCTTGTAGGATTTCATGAAATTTACTTTGGGAGTCTACTTTCTAAATATTTTTGCATATAATTCTCACAACTTTCACCCAGAATTCCAATTGGATTCAGCTGGAAAAGAGTTGCTTATAGTGGGTGAATGTTGAGTGAATCAGTTGTAAAAAAGATAAATAGACACACTTTTTTTAATCTAAATCATACTCCTAAAACATATACCACTAAGGCACAATTTAAAATACTCCTAACATAGCACAAATTTTCCCCAATATGTGCAAAATATTAAAAATCCAACAGATCTGTCATTTAAGGCACTAAAATACATCTCCTCTGTGCCATCATACACAGTAGAAATGATTTATGTAGCTTGATGTATATGTCTGAGCAGCATTTAGAATACCGTACTATCAGTCAAGACCTCACCAAGTGTTATAGATACAATGTAACTCAAAACTTGGTCCTCTGTATCTAAAAGAGAACTGGTTTGGTTGATGCAAGTAAATGCAAAGTGGTGCAGTGCAACAGCACTTCACTTATCTGTATAAGGGTATATTTACACCAGATATGCTGGGGCTGCATTCAGCAGCTATTCCAGCTCAATCTCATCTCTTGTCAAAGCTAAGTTCCTTTCACACTGGGGAGGTTAAGGCCCTTTCACACTAAGGCGTTGCAATAACGCGCTAAAAATGATTAGCGTTATTACTGCGTTCACGGTAAAAATAGCGCTAACGCATATGCGTTTTTGTAGTAAAAATGATTATTTGGTATCCCACAATCCTCCACTCTAATGCGGTCATGTGACCTTCCCACAGCTTCTGGGCGTTTTTACCGCGTTACTCATTCATTTCAATGAGAATAGGCGTTTTACAGCGCTATTTTATGCGCCCCAAAGATGCTCCAAAAAAGCTGTTTGCAGGATTTTTTCCAACGCACAGCCAGCACAACGCCTCAGTGTGAAATCCCTCAGGGCTTTCACATTGAGAATGCTGGGGCAGGATTATTTCAGGCGTTTTTACAGCTCTATTTTTAGCGCTAAAATGCCTGAAAAACACCTCAGTGTGAAAGGGGCCTTACAGGCACTTTAGCACTGGAAAAAGCCTCTGCTAAGCGCCTGAAAACCGCCTTCCAGTCATTCAAGTGTGACTTTTCACACTGGGACAGTGCACTTGCGGGATGTTACGAAAAGTCCTGCAAGCAGCATCTTTGGGGTGGGTTGGGAGCGCTGTATTTAGCGATCCCAAAACGCCCTGCCCATTGGAATGAATGGGTAGCACTTCCGAAAGGCCTGAAAAACGCTTTGAAAGCGCCGCAACGCGGGAGTTTTTTTTAACACCTTTGGGGTTAAATGTGCTCCATTAGCGACCGAAAAGCGCTGCTAAAACGAGTAGTGTTGATATTGAATCAGCAGTGATTGGCACAGTAAAAAATCGTCTTGAGGTAATGATCAATTTAAAGCAAGAAGTATAATTACTGTCTTGTTGTACTTCTTTTTTATTTTATTTTAGTGCAATTTATCCAACCTGTATGCATTTTTCAAACTTGTTTGTCTCGCATAGTGTAGAAGGGCCATTTGTGTTGAACAACTTTGGAATGGTCTTGCAGCAAGTCTAGAGTTCTATAGCTACTATATTTGCTGTATGTTTTAGGGCATCATTTGTAATAATTGAATCTGTAGGCTTTCTTGTTAAAGGATCTTAATTAGTGATGTGCAGTAGATCCAATGTTCTAATACTCTAACGTACTCTTAATACTGGTAAAGATGGACCAACCATTTTTTTTATTCTTGCTGCTCTAAACAAATCTTTCTGGTTGCAAACTTTGGTACATTTTTCTGTTTCTAATTCGTTAAAGGTGTTTTATGTCTTGAATAAATATATGTATATAAAATGAAATGTAAATTTGCTGCTTTATTTCATTGCCAGGCCAAGAACAAGGAGACTGGTGTCTTTGCAGCTGCCAAAGTTATAGACACAAAGAATGAGGAGGAGCTGGAAGACTACATGGTTGAAATAGACATTTTGGCCACCTGTAACCACCCTAACATTGTCCAGCTACTCGGGGCATTTTATTATGAAAACAAACTCTGGGTAAGTAGACAGATATGCCAACTAATATGTCAAGATTTACCACAAGGGGAAGCCTCTGAAGTACTTAAAGTGGTTGTAAACACTTACATCTACCCAGTGAAGTGACTGGCCTCAGGTGATAGATGGGGATGAAATAAATTATCCTACATAAGTTGTACCTGTTTATTTGCAGCCAGTTGTTCTGTACATCCTTGTGAAACGTAGAGATAAAATAGATTTTTCACAGACTCAAAAAGCAGGGGGTGGGGAGCTCCAGTTACACACTGTACAAGGGCTCTGAGAGCTGACTGGAGGTAAGGGACAAACGCCCCCCCCCCCCCTTCACACAGCCCACAGGAACAGAGATTCCTCCCCATCGTCACCATTTTTTTCTCTTGGTGTTTGGAAAACTTGTCAGAAGTGATTCATGCTGAGAGCAGAGGAACTAGACAGCAGAGAGAAATTACACTTGGAGCCCTTTCACATTGCAGCCGCGTTAGCAGGAAAGCACCACTAGTTTTAGCGTCGCTTTACCATCGTTTTAGCAGCACTTTTCGGCCGCTAGCAGGGCGTTTTTAACCCCCACTAGCGGCCAAGGTAAGGGTTAATAGTGCCAGTGTATTGCCGCTGCGGAAGCACTTTGCAGGCGCTTCAGCAGTGGTGCCCATTAATTTCAATGGGCAGGAGCAGTGTATACACCGCTCCCACACTCCCCCATAAAGCCCTGTACACACAATCGGATTTCCTATGGATTCTAATCCGATGGATTTTTCCATCGGAAATCCGATTTGAAGCTGACTTCCATCAGTCTTGCCTACACACCATCAGTCTAAAATCCGACCGTCCCAAACGCCGTGACGTAAAACACTCCGACAAGCCGAGAAAAATGAAGTTCAATGCTTCTGAGCATGCATTGACTTGTTTCTGAGCATGCGTGGGTTTTTTATCCGATGGAGTTCCACACGGACGATCGGAATTTGCTATCGTTTTTTTTTCCCCATCGGATAAATTTAAAACATGTTCTATTTTTTCTCATCGATGGAAAAAAGACCGATGGGGCCCATACACGATCGGTTTGTCCGATGAGAAAAGTCCATCGGAATGTTTTCATCAGTAAAACCGATCGTGTGTACACGGAAAAAGATGCTGCTTGCAGGACTTTTTTTTTTTTTAACGTCCTGCCAGCGCACCGCCCCAATGTGAAAGTGCTCAGGCTTTCACACTGGGACTGCAGATGAGGCATTTTTCAGGCGCTTTACAGTGTGAAAGGGGTCTTGGTGCTTTGGAGAGAGGCATGTAAAGACTATATAAATATATGTGCTTAGTTCAGATTTCATGTCTAAGGTTTACAATCACTTTAATAAGTTTAATTTGATACTAGCATTAGAAATATTTTCCCTGTTTGGAGCTGATGGGACATACTGTAAAAGTAAACTGTAAAGCTGGGTACACAGGTGCCGAGTATTGGCTTGTTCAACAGAAACCGTCCGACATTCTGTCAGTATGTACAGCAGCCTGTCCGACAGGAGCCGGCGTAACTACTGACTTCTATCGAAGAGACATGCTGAAAAACCAGCATCCGATTAGTGTGTGCTGGTAGGTGGGGAGCTCCCCTGCCAAAACACAAAGACACCGGCGAGGGAGATCGCTGTACTAACATTGCATTTGTTAGTATGGTGATCTGTCAGTTTTTTTCCGTTAAGCCCACTGGGTTGAAGAAGCAAAATTTATAGTGTGTACCAGGCTTAAGAGAAGGCGACACAGAATGAACATGGTGCAAGTAAGCTGATCCTTCTTTAGCTCACAGACTTTTAGCTGCCCTCTGTCTTACTTGCGTCTCTATTGATTCGTATGTCTTGTGCATGCTATTTTTTTCCAACTGCACATGAATGTATTAGTGTATCGTTTGCTATGGCAAGAAAAACATGATTCGAACTCTGTGACTGACAGTAGAGAGAGCTGTGTAAACAGTGTGCATACAAGCATGCATCTCTGGCATTACTGTTAACCCTTAGTGGTTTTCCAGGAGCGTTCACTTATATTGGCTTACACAACCTCTTTCTTTCTTTTACTTTATAACTATTTGTGTCATGAAAAAATGTAATGGGTTGGACCCTTGTGAAAACTTTTAGGTTTAGCAAATGCACCTCTTCTGTATATTTCTATTTTCCTCTATACTGTTGCTTTCTCTTCATAAAGCGGGTGAAAAAAAATAAAATTAGCGCAACCTTGTACAATACTATTTTCCAGGGTTTTCTTGATGCTGTTCGAAAGAAAGTAGAAAGAAGGTGTGTTAAATGTGACAAGCTAATGTAAACACACTTCTGTACGGACTACCCACATCCACCCATCTCTAAAATTATTTGCAGAGTTGGAATCGTGGTTTTTTTTTTTTTTTTTTTTTTAAAGAGGTCTTATGCCGCGTACCCACGACCATTTTTCTCGTCGGGAAAATGACATTTTTTCTTGGACGAGAAAAACGACCGTGTGTGGGCTTTTGATCATTTTTCCCGACGAGAAAAACGGCATTAATCACGTCGAGAAAAATTAGAACATGCTCTAATTTTTCTCGTTGTGATTCACGGTATTTTTTCCCGCTGCAGTTTTCCCATAGGGAAACACTGCCGGGGAGCCCACACACGGTCGTTTTTCTCGACCCAAGAGTGTGTTTTCACCGTCGAGAAAATCAATCGTGTGTACGCGCCATTACTCTGTAATGTGAATAATTCTCAGTAAACATACAGCATAATAATGTGACTACAGTAATGTACACATGAATTATTCAGCAAGGTGACATAGATATCACTAAAGGCTAATTTACATGAAGTTCAGCTTTTGCTGTCAGTCTGGAGAGTGATCCACGGTGGATCGCTTTTCAGAGGCTGACAGGCAGCTGGGATTTAATTTGTTGCCTCCTCACTGCATGTTTTAACCCTGAAAAGCCTGCACCACCGTGGCGCAACCACGTGCATTGCATGTGGCTGCGGCATGGCCCCTCTTACTATAATACTGTCCACAGAATGTGACGAGGAGTAATTTTCACAGCAGAGGATTGCAGCCATGGCATATGTACAGCCCTAAGTGACTGCATGTTCTCTTTTAGATGGGCAGTAAAACTGCAGCTCAACTGCATGTTTTTAGTGCTGCCCTTTGAACAAGGCCTAAGATGAACTGCGATATGATAGGTTGGTGTAGGCAGGGTGGATTTCATTTAAATCAAGTCGATTTATAAATCACTAGTAAATCACTAGTAAAAAGGCTTGATTTAAATACATTTTTGATTTTTAAATTATAATTTTTAAAGAGCAACTGTCATGTCCCACAGCGGCTCCTCCTCTGACCCGGTGTTGACTCACCAACAGTCCCATTCACTTTAATGGGAGGGCTGATGATGTGGCAGTGACACAACAAGGTGAGGGTTGTGACGCTTCCATGATGGATCTGAAATGACAGGTGCTCTTTAAATGTAAGGATTCATTCTTGCTGGTAGTTAGGTGTAACGGCTGCCCAAGTATGAAGGGGTTAACGCCGTTTAAGATATTCCCTCTCTGGACACACATCCACTGCCGATCCTCCACAGTCAGGCGACCGCTTCCCATAGGATTAATCCTTCCAAACATACGAGACAAACGCTCTGTGTGTTGAAGTCCCAAAAACCGGGAATTAATTTATTACAAGCACATGGTAACACATTTCTCTTCAAAACCCTTCCCTCCCATCCTTGGGGAACAGGGCGGGTTAAACTGTCCAATGACAATGGTCATACAGGTTAGGTGTGTTCAAACTTCTCTTTCAGTAAACAGTCTTAGCATGAGGGGTGATTTCCCCCCCTCCCTCCTCACAGAAAGACACTTAAACATCCCATAATAGGCAGCCAGACGGTCTACCAAGCTCCAATCCACATCACCACAGTAGCAGACTTTATTACCACAAGCCACAATAGACAATAGAATGCAATCACACCCCATCACAGCAAATATTACACAACAGCCCACACACAATATACACCCAATATATACCATGTATATACAGCATTGAATATGACTATCCCAGATCATGGTGGGGTTCTCATTCCCCCTGTGCCCCAAGTGACCACTGTCACATTAGGAAACCTTCATTTTGTTTGCAAATATTAAGATTCTATTTAGAATAATAAGCTGTCGGGTTAGTAAAACAGCGATATCAGAACCAATTCAATCATACAGTTTGTAGTGTACATAAATTTGCAAAGCAATGGGATAAAGGAATATTCCTGAACTTGGTTTTATCTCATGGTTGCTGTGCAATTGTGTGAATGCATCAATGCAGTGCATGTTCTCAGCTTGCAGAGCTTGGATTCATTGAATGAGTTTACCAAAAATGTCAATATTGCAGAATATACAGTCTCATGCTAGATAACTAAGCTCCATTTCATGCTGAATAAACTAAATTATTAATGTATCTTAAATAGAAAACCTTCTCTTTAGATAGATTTTTACTCCAAAAGCATTTTATTAAAATAAATTTGATAAAAATCATCATTGATTTTTATCCACCCTGGCTGTAGGTTACTGCCACTTCCATTATTCACTGCTCTACTCCTATTAAAATTGCAGAAGAGCTTAAAATCATGGCAAAGGCACTAAAATAACATGTCAAACTACATTGAACTTGGAGACCTGTTACCAGCAAAATTAGGGGTAATAGCACCCCCCCCCCCTCCAATTCACTAGTACCAGTGTAGTTGCGGCTCCAGAGGACAATAACCCCTCATTTTTTTGCTGTCAGTGGATTGGTGGCCCCCAGGAGAATATGACCCCTGCAAACTTTTGAACTATTGTGACAGCATGCAATGGTTAACTATTGTCACATCAAGCTATATTCAGTATATTCCCAGGAATGTACTGCAGGGTGCTATAACAATAACCTAATTCTTTATGATGTCCACTTTTTATGAAGCACTGGCTGCCATTTAGTCTTTCCCATTCTCTAATCTCTGGTGATGCCATAGCTCCGGGGTCGGCAACCCGTCGACCGTGGGCTATCTGTCGATTGCGAGTAGGGGACAGGTAGACTGGAAATGGTCTGCGCCACCAATCCCTGCCTTCTCTCTCTGCCCTGTCATCGGTCAACAACTGGGAGCGAGAGGCAGCACAGCTCAGGACGGAGGGCGGAGGGAGGAGCTGGCCAAGTTAACTTTTCAAGTTAACCCGCAGGTGATTGGTTGCTAGGTCCTAAGCAACCAATCACCAGCTTGTTGATATGAAAAGTCTGTGTCCTCTACCACCCTTCACTTCACCCCCCCCCTCCCAAATCCCTGCATTCTGAGTGCAACACACTCCCAAACCCTTGCACTCCTTCTTCCTTTTGTATTTTTTTTGGTGTCCACTGCGTTTTGTGATCTACATTTAGGGTTAATAATGTATTCTCACCTGCAGTAGATCACAAAGGCAGTGTGTTCTGAACATGGTGCAGGAAACACGCATGGAACATGCCTTTCTGGCATTGCGTTCTGGTGTGAACCGGCCCTAATGGCACTGTGCACGGTGGTCTTTGACTTCATCAGTGTTGTTCAAGTAGATCTTCATCTAAGGTTGCCTACCCCTGCCATAGCTTATATGTTCAACTTCTGCCCATACTAAAACAATCCAGTCCAAATTAAGGGGGGAATGACTTTAACAGCTAACCAGTCACACCCAGCATCTAAATCCAGCTCTGGATTCTGTTATCTTCACTCTCATTCTTCTAATGAGGCAGGAATTGGCAGGGAAGTGGCTTGTAGGGTTATGTCTCAGGCATTCTCTCTGCTTCTGGAACATACAGTATTTGTTCGGTTCTGGGTATCAATGTAGCTTGGGAGGTGACAACAGTAGCAGGAAGTCACAGCTCCATGGTTGAAAACCATTTGATTTGACATCTCCTAAATCTCCTTGGGCTTCTGATTATAGCTTCTGACTGGAACACCTATCAAAGGGATTAACACATTTTAAAGCGC
Organism: Rana muscosa; assembly: GCA_029206835.1. Classification (NCBI taxonomy): domain Eukaryota; kingdom Metazoa; phylum Chordata; class Amphibia; order Anura; family Ranidae; genus Rana; species Rana muscosa. Next base: position 877,273,555 of record CM055118.1, read on the forward strand.
TCTACGTATAAACTGAAGTCTAGTTTTGATATTTATTTTTTGAGACTATCTAATGCGAGTGAAACAATGTTGAGTTTCGGCTACAAATACTGCAGCTGCTGACTTTTAATAAATGGACACTTACCTGTCCTGGAGTCCAGCGACCTCGGCAGCAGAAGACGAGCAATCGCTCGTCTCTCGGCTGCCCCCACCGCCATCATCGGTGAGGGAATCAGGAAGTGAAGCGTTGCGGCTTCACTGCCCGGTTCTCTACTGCGCATGCGCGAGTCGCGCAGCGCCGTCCTCACTGTTCCCCGCTGTGTTCTGGGAGCCGTGTGTTTCCCAGAACACAACGGGGGAAGGCCGTACTGCCCGCAGGTCCCCGCAGAGTCTATGCCCGGAAGTGGGTGCAAATACCTGTCTTAGACAGGTATCTGCACCCCCCTCCCCCCTGAAAGGTGCCAATTGTGGCACCGGAGGGGAGGGAGGAATCTGATGAGCGGAAGTTCCACTTTAGGGGTGGAGCTCCGCTTTAAAGCAGGCTTTTAAACAGTCCGTCACCAAGAGATCTTCCATTTTTATGTATTGATGATCTGCTATCAAGGCACCACTAAACTGATTCATAAATATGCTGTAAATGGCTATTTCTGCTTTTAAATTACTGATATTATTATTCAAACACAACAGTAAATTGTAATTTCAAAAAATCATAGTAGGGTAAAATCATGGCCCAAACAAAACTGTTTCATTGAGAAACGCATCACTCTGTTGCTGAATTGCGAATTGATGTTTGTTTGGAATTCTAATTTTCTTGGAAATCTGACGTATGAAATAAAGATGTCCACTACTGTCTTGAGAGTTGAGAGTAATGTGGATCTAACCTGGATGGAAAATACATAAGGCAGCCCATAGATGATTCAACTTTTTTAGTTCAAGCAACAGATTAAACAGGAAAAAAAATCACTGGATTCCCCCCATCCACACATCAAATGGGGGAATCCTCCCCGCTGGGCCTTTTATATTCTGACAGCAGGGGGACTTCCTCCCTGTCAGAATACACTGATCAGTTCTGCTGGCTATGAGTGGCAGTGTTGATCGAGTGGCAATTTTCCAACATGGCAGTGGTACAGAAGTTGATCAGTAGAATGATTTCTGTACAATCACCCTGCCCATATATGGATTGAAATTTGACCAGTCCCTGCTGAACCCGTCGGAATTTTGATTCATGTATGGCTGGCTTAAGGCATTGATGCCCGACTGCACAAATGAATTATATCCATGCAGATCGAGAAACGGATGCCACTACATGCCAAATACCAGTGTTTTCTGCAACTGTAAAGACAGTTCTAAGATGCTACCCCTAGGAGTGTAACTTAAATGGATAAAAACATAGTACTCACATGGTCCTGAGTTCTTCCAACAGTGACATGGTGATGCCACGACACAAAAGGCAGAAACAAGACCAGGTGGCAGGCCTGATCTTCAGCTTTTGAGTGGTAATTTTCTAGGAGCTTAAAGGTGGACCTTCATTCAATAATGACACGTTCCACTATCACAATCCTCCCCTTTTACTCATTAATGACCCACCCCCTGCCTCCATTCTCACCTAGGTGAGAATGACTTAAAGCCTCCTGGAATAGCAAAGCTGCATATCCCAGAAGATTTTTCCACAGCTCAGGAACCTCTGGTGCTCCATCAGACAATTGGCTCCAAGAACCTAGAAGAGACAGTCTGGCTTCCGTGTTATGAAGAAAAGGAAGAAGATGGCGTGGGATGTTTTTCAGTGGAGGAGCATTGAGGGAGAGAAGGACATCATAGGTTAAGTCCCTCTTTAAAATTTATTTATTTTAATTTTATTTCATTTTTATATAAAAAAAAAAAATCAAAGCTGTGTGGAATATATTCTTTTGCAACGATAAATAATATATCTATGACATGGTCTTCAAACTATATAGCAAGAAGACCTTTTAATGAAAGATATTTTTGAGACTTTATGTAAAGTCTTGGGCTACTTTCACACTGGGGCGTTGCGCCGTCGGTGGTAAAACGCTGCTATTTTCAGCGGCTCTTTACCGACGTTTTTGCGGCGCTATTCCGTCACTGTCGGGGCACTTTTAACCCCCGATATTGGCCGAAAAAGGGTTAAAACCACCCTCAAGGGCATCGCTGCAGCGGCGCTTTGCTGGCAGTTCGGCGGCGCTACCCATTGATTTCAATGGGCAGGGGCGCTGTAGGAGCGGTGTATACACCGCTTCTACAGCGCCTCAAAGATGCGTCTGGCAGGATTTTTTTGAGCGTCCTGCCAGCGCACCGCTCCAGTGTGAAAGCAACACTAAAGAAATGACACTTTACTACAATGTAAACTAGTGAGTGTACAGCTTGTATAAAACTGTAAATTTGCTGTCCCCTCAAAATAACTCAACACACAGCCATTCATTTCTAAACCGCTGGCAACAAAAGTGAAAATGTCCAAATTGGTCCCAAAGTGTCAATATTTTGTGTGGCCACCATTATGTTCCAGCACTGCCTTAACCCTCTTGGGCATGGAGTTCATCAGAGCTTCACAGATTGCCACTGGAGTCTGTTTGAGGATGCCTCACAGATGCTCAATAAGGTTTAGGTCTGGAGACATGCTTGGCCAGTCCATCACCTTCACCCTCGGCTTCTTTAGCAAGGCAGTGGTCGTCTTGGAGGTGTGTTTGGGGCCGTTATGTTGGAATACTGCCCTGCGGTACAGTCTCTGAAGGGAGGGGATCAAGCTCTGCTTCAGTATGTGACAGTACATGTTAGCATTCATGGTTCCCTCAATGAACTGTAGCTCCCCAATGTCGGCAGCACTCATGCAGCCCCAGACCATGACACTCCCACCACCATGCTTGACTAGAGGCAAGACACACTTGTCTTTGTACTCCTCACCTGGTTGCCGCCACACACACGCTTGACACCGTCTGAACCAAATCAGTTCATCTTGGTCCCATCAGACCACAGGACATGGTTCTAGTAAATCTATGTCCTTAGCCTGCTTGTCTTCAGCAAACTGTGGGCTTTCTTGTGCATCATCTTTAGAAGAGGCTTCCTTCTGGGACAACAGCTATGCAGACCAATTTGATGCAGTGTGTGGCATATGGTCTGAGCACTGACAGGCAGACCCCCTACCCCTTCAATGCTGGCAGTACTCATACGTCTACTTCCCAAAGACAACCTCTGGATATGATGCTGATTATGGCCACTCAACTCCTTTGGTCGACCATGGCGAGGCCATGTTCTGAGTGGCACCTGTCCTGTTAAACAGCTGTATGGTCTTGGCCACCGTGCTGCAGCTCAGTTTCAGGGTCTTGCCAATCTTCTTATAGCCTAGGCCAGTGATGGCGAACCTTGGCACCCCAGATGTTTTGGAACTACATTTCCCATGATGCTCAACTACACTGCAGGGTGCATGAGCATCATGGGAAATGTAGTTCCAAAACATCTGGGGTGCCAAGGTTCGCCATCACTGGCCTAGGCCATCTTTATGTAGAGCAAAAATTATTTTTTTCAGATCCTCAGAGAGTTCATTGCCATGAGGTACCATGTTGAACTTCCAGTGACCAGTATGAGAGAGTGCGAGCGATAACACCAAATTTAACACACCTGCTCCCCATTCACAATTGAGACCTTGTAGTACTAACAAGTCACATGACACCGGAGAGAGGAAATGGCTTATTGGGCCCAATTTGGACATTAGGAGTGTACTCACTTTTTTTGCCAGAGGTTTAGACATTAATGGCTGTGTGTTAAGTTATTTTGAGGGAACAGCAAATTTACACTGTTATACAAGCTGTACACTCACTACTTTACATTGTAGCAATGTGTAATTTCTTCAGTGTTGTCACATGAAAAGATCTAATAAATATTTACAAAAATGTTAGGGGTGTACTCACTTTTGTATACAGCTTAATTATATTTTTCATCAAGGTGGAAGACCTGTCCCCATACATTCTTTTTAGCAACAAAAGGGTTTATGTTCCCCTCTGTAACATACACCAGGAATACAGTACAAAGGCAAAGTGTCCATTCACATTCATGAGTCTACTAAAGAGTTAGTGGGCAGATAGCACTTGTCCTGAATAGGGACATTGTCAGCGCCTTGGTATGGTATGCTGAGCAAGGCACAAAAACCTTATTCTTGCATCCCCACCTACAGAGCATGTGTACCCAACTCTGACGCACACAGCTGCTTTTCTTCCCATGTTTTCCTTTGGACAAATTTGCTGAAACTGTGTCTCCCCCCCCCCCCCTATTGTGTTTTTATACTGTAATTTTAAATGCAGGTCTGCCATAAACAGATTTAGATAGAAATCAATTGTGTGTTTGAGTTGGCGGAAAAAAGAATGCCAGTCTTGATTATAAAACAATTCTAGACTATCCATAAATAGGGTTTACCTGGTCATGAGGTGGAGATCTTATTATGTAAATGTAAGAAAAAAGTCTGAAAGTGGTGGGGAGAGGGAGAGAACAAAAATCTAGTGCCATCAGACTCGTACCCCAAGGGAGTGCTGTTTAGAAAGGGGAGGGGTCACCAGCCAAAACAGACGTTCACAAGTGAGTTTCCAGTTATTAGGCCCCATGCACACGAGACGCTGTTATTTGCTGTTAAACGCGCGTTCAGAGGCAGTTGGACACTTTTTTTCAACTGCTCCTGAACCCATTCAATGTTATCCTATGTGTCCATGCACACAGTCTCGTTTATTGCCGTTTTTAGGCAGTTGCGTTTAACCTCGTTTTTCCAGAAGCAAAAAAATGGGTTCAGACGCAAAAGTTTTCCACGTTTCAGACGCAAAACGCGGCAAAACGCGGTACCGACGTTTTGCCGCGATTTTGTTTATTAGCGTTTTTAAAGGTGACCTATTTTTTTACATTAGAAATCTCAAAAATGATGGCAAATGATGAAAAACCATCAAAAAAATATGAAAAAAAAACTGTAATTGCTTGCATTGCACTGTAGACAATCCACAACTTGTGGCAGGTGACGTGGCAAGTGGACAATCCACAACTTGTGGCAGGTGATGTTGCCAGGTGACGTGGCAGGTGGAAATCCACAAATTGTGGCAGGTGACGTGGCCAGGTGACGTGGCAAGTAGACAATCCACAACTTGTGGCAGGTGACGTGGCCAGGTGACGTGGCCAGGTGACGTGGCCAGGTGACGTGGCCAGGTGACGTGGCCAGGTGACGTGGCCAGGTGACGTGGCCAGGTGACGTGGCCAGGTGACGTGGCCAGGTGACGTGGCCAGGTGACGTGGCAGGTGGACAATCCACAAATTGTGGCAGGTGACGTGGCAGGTGACGTGGCAAGTGGACAATCCAAAACTTGTGGCAGGTGACGTGGTCAGGTGACGTGGCATGTGACGTGGCCAGGTGACATGGCAGGTGACGTGGCAAGTGGACAATCCACAACTTGTGCCAGGTGACGTGGCCAGGTGACGTGGAAAGCCACAAATTGTGGCAGGTGACGTGGCAGGTGACGTGGCATGTGACGTGGCCAGGTGACATGGCAGGTGACGTGGCAGGTGACGTGGCAAGTGGACAATCCACAACTTGTGGCATGTGACGTGGCATGTGACGTGGCATGTGACGTGGCCAGGTGACGTGGCCAGGTGACGTGGCCAGGTGACGTGGCCAGGTGACTTGGCAAGTGGACAATCCACAACTTGTGGCCAGGTGACGTGGCAGGTGGAAATCCACAAATTGTGGCAGGTGACGTGGCCAGGTGACGTGGCAGGTGACGTGGCAAGTGAACATTCCACAACTTGTGGCAGGTGACGTGGCAGGTGACATGGCCAGGTGACGTGGCCAGGTGATGTGGCAAGTGGACAATCCACAACTTGTGGCAGGTGACATGGCCAGGTGACGTGGCAGGTGACGTGGCAAGTGGACAATTCACAACTTGTGGCAGGTGACGTGGCCAGGTGACGTGGCAGGTGACGTGGCAAGTGGACAATCCACAGCTTGTGGCAGATGATGTGGCAAGTGATACGCTAAATACAAGTACACTGCTGCTCTCTCAGCTGCTGGTCTCCCAAAATGGCTGAAATGGTTAAATAATGTTTTTTGAGCTTAGGGAGGGTCTTATGATGTTTCTTAACTAAACACCTATAGACGCAAACGCGGTAAAACGCCGCTAAAATCGCGGCAAAACGGGCGTTTTTAGACGCCGGTTTTAGCCTTTAAAAACGTGTGTTCAGCAGAGTTTGCACCGGCGTCTCGTGTGCATGGGGCCTAAGTGTTCTCTTCTGACCTGCTCTTTAAAATAATGTAACAACTGAACCTAGTATTCCCTAAATAAAAAGGGTTGAGCCTGTATATATCATAATGGCAGCCCTAAAATTCCTCTTGTTTACCTGGTCATGGGTTGAGAGTTAATCCAGCAACAAATTAGTGGGGAACAGAGAGGTCATAAGCTTTCTGCAGTTCAGGTATCGCACAACTATGCTTTTTCTGTCTGCTGTTCCCAGCTGATGAATTTTCCAGTGTAGTGGTAGCTCTGTGTATAGGACATACTGCTCCAGAAACACAGTCCCATTTACATTTTTGTGGATACAATTCTGTGAGCAAGCATTGTCAACATGAGGCATATAATGCCTAGTATTTTCTGCATTTTTTTTTTTTTAAATAGAATTTATTTGTTAAAAGCTAGCTATTGTGTATTTTGTATCTTAAAGGTTAGCATTCTTTATAAATGGTCCAAAATCTGAATTTTTGATTTGTTTGAATATGCCAAAAAAGTATCCATCTGTAGATATTCCCTAAATAGGGCTGAGCTTACACAGGTGTGAAAATCGATGATTTTACAGTACGCACCCACTGACCCGTACTAATTTTTTGAGACCTGAGTTTTCAGCACACTTGTACTACTATGGTAAATGGAGGATACTGCAGGACCTGCAGAATAAAGGTCCTCATATCGCTAAATCTTAAGTGGTGGTTTTAGTCTAATAGTGTAGTTCTCTTACTCCATACTTGAGTTCCTCTCTAAGCAAAAGTGAGTCACAACTGTGGCAAGACTACATACAGTATATGTTCCAAATGATCCTCTGCTGATTATCTTGCCTCCCCCCCCTCCTTTTTCTTACACTGTTATGCTGGAAACCTGAGCAGCCTGTGTAAAATCCCCTTCTCATGCTGGCTGTGCTGTGGCTGTGTGAGTCTCCTTCCCCACGGTCACCCCTCCCTTCCAGGCAGCAGAGTAAAGGATAGATCAGGGAGCACGAGAGCTAGCCAGGCAATCTCAGAGATTGTAATTCAGAGCGCTTGGGATCATGGGTGATGTAGTCCAAAAACAACATCTCTATAATGCAGGAATTGACTTTTTGAACTACAAATCCAGATAGACTCTGAGACTCAATAGGAGCAGGAAGAAGAGGACTGCAACAAAGCACGCTGGGACATGTAGTCCTTTGGAGAGACTTCTTACAATGTGTGAGATGGCTGCAGAACTACAGATCCAAATGCACTTGGACTCCAGGAGGAGACAAGTGGATTCCCTTTACTGTCTGTGTGGGACAGATAGGGAAAGGAAGTGGGTGTCTGAGGAAGTGCTGAGCCCTAGGGCACTTACCCACCAGTGCGGCCTTCTCGCCTACACCCACAGCCATACAGAGTGGGTTCGCTGGGCACCATCTGCGGTTGCAGCCATACAAAGCAGGTTTGCCAGAGCTCAAGTCACTGTTCCACAAGAGACCCTCCGCTGTCCGTACCCACAGCTAAAGAACAGGATTGGTGGGAGGGTTGCAAATACATTACACCAAACGCTTTGCACCACAAAACCAAGCAAGATTCCTCAATACAGTTTGCATCAGGTTCCTTGGACACTATTGTACTTATGCAACATCAGTGCCACATCACCTGTTCTGGATTACTCTATTAGCTCAGATCCACTTAACCCCTCCCTACACATGCTGCTTGCCCTTTTGATGACTGTTAAGCCTTGTTCAAGTTATTCCTGCCAGAGTTCTTCTCCAGTCCTTACCTTCTTGAACTGGGAGAATCTGGAAGCCACTCAGCATCACCATTAGTGGATCAATGAAAGGGCCCCAACCTCACCTGCTGAAATAACAATCTTTTTTCCCCCCTCCATTTTTGAAGACTTTTCCTCCCTGTTTAATAGTATTTGCATAAACATTAGCAATTTTACACCTTCCTTAACATTAAGTCCTGCAGGCAGACTTGGACCTAGCAAAGTCACTCCAGGGTCTAAGGCAGCGTAGCCTCCAGGGGTTTATACTATCCATTTCTGAATGCCCTTATGATACTCTTAGGTGACTCTGTTACAGTTTTAGGTGATTGGTAATACCTGGGCTCAGTTACTCATTATCGTCCTACATCTTAGGTGTATCACCACCATTGGTATTCATTTCACCTTTTATTCTTGCTTGCCTTTACCCACTTTATTTTATGACAATATATTAAGTTTGTCTTACTAATTGGTCTTGTGCTTGTGTTCTTTAAAATGGCTTATTGGCATACTAATGTCATTGTCAGTGATTTCTCTATAAAATTGTGTTTTAATTACCCAGTCTGGTGTGTCGGAGGGTCTGGGTCTTTGAGAAGGTCGAGGTCAACAACAGAGGACCCATTAACAAGCAGTTCCAACAGGGGTAGCGCTACACAAATCTGTTTTTAAAAACCTGGTCTACATTACTGCTCCATTCCCTACCTGCACTTTATTGAATTGATTGCTGCGTAGAAGTTGTTTTCGGTTTCTTAGTTACACTGATCCTAAAATTGTGTACTCCACTGCTCTGGTGCCACTGATTGATTGTTTTCCAGATCTCTTCACAGATTAGCAAAGTCTATCTACAAGTTTGAAAAACAGGACCTAATTGGTTCCTAAGGCCTCGTACACACGGCCGAGATTCTCGTTGAAAAAAACATGTCGTTTTTTTCGACGAGATTCTTGGACAAGAAACTTGTCCCGGCCGAGTGTACACACGCTCGTTTCAAATAACCCGCGGTTCTTTGAATGGAGCGTACGCGGTGACGTCATCGACTACGACGAGCATGCGCTCGTCACATTCGATGCCGTCGCCGCCATCTTGGTATACCCTACGTATGCCTAGGAAGCTACCGCGCATGCGTCAAATTCATTTCGAACATGCGCGGGCTTCCGGGAGGACAGGTAAGTGTACACACACTCACTTTTCTCGTCGAGAAACATGCCGAGGAGAATCTCGACGAGAAAATAGAGAGCAGGTTCTCTATTTTCTCGTCGAGGTTTCTTGTCGGTTTTCTCGACGAGAAACCCGATAGCCGCGTACACACGACCGATTTACTCGGCAAGACCTCTCTGCCAGCAAGTTTCTTGCTGGTTCTTGCCGAGAAAATCGGTCGTGTGTACGATGCCTCAGAAGAAGAAATGGGAAACACTGATGTAATGCAGAGGGCTGCAGACATACCGGTACTCTTGTGGAATGCCTTCATTCCATTCTATTAGCATGACTACATGCAGCATTGGAATCATACCAATTCCCTAGATACCAGGAGGCAAAGTAACCTGATTGGCTTGGAGCTCAAAGTACAGGCTGGAATTCTAATGTGCAGAGTTTTCAGAATACATAAAATAGACTGCAGTCCAGCGTCTTTTCATTAAAACGGCTGTTAATGTTGATTTGTACTGTGCTAGTGGAATTTTAAAGAAAAAATTATAATTTACCTTTATTTAATTTACTTTTAAAGTAATCGTAAACACCAGAAAGTACATTTTGTTATAGTTTGTGAGAAAGACGATACTACCGCAGGGTTGCTTCTACTTTACATATCCAATTAAGTTTAGTCGTTTTGGACATACACGTACAGAACTGTATTTTTTTTTTACCCTTTTATAGACAAATGTTCTGCGAACAAAACAATGTGTACAAATGAATATAAGATGCTTGCTGAAAATGGCATATAGGGATAGTTTTATCTTGGTTCAGACACTACAGGTGCTAAGTTACATTGGCGTTGTCCACAATGGTCATTAAAGTGGTTGTAAACCTCCCCCCCCCCCCCCTTTTGTTATTAAAAAAAAAAAAACATGCCTATACCTACCTGCTATGTGCAATGGTTTTGCACCGAGCAGCCCTGATCCACTTCTCAGGTCCCCGGCTGGCACTCCATGCCCCTCCTCATCGGGTGCCCCCATTAAAATCCACTTCCACCCCATTAAAATCCACCCGTGCGGGCCGCTCCATTGACACAGACAGTAGGACTTGGGCCCCGCTCCGTGTCACAGGATTTGTTTGACAGCAGCCGGATCCAATGGCTCCTGCTGCTATCGATCTGTTCAACGAGGAGAAAGACAGTGGCAGGAGCTGCTGTGCTCGTGCACATCGCTGGATCGGATCAGGCTTGGGTAAGAAAAAGGGGGGCCTCTGGGGGCAGCACAGAAGTTTTTTCACCTCCAATGCATAGAATGCATTGAGGTGAAAAAGCTTAATACCGCGTACACACGGCCGTTTTTCTCGTCGAGAAAAACAATTTTTTTTTCCTTTCGACGAGAAAAATGATCGTCTGTGGGCTTTTTGCCGTTTTTCTTCGACGAGAAAAACGGCATTAAAAACGACGAGAAAAATTAGAACATGTTCTAATTTTTCTCGTCGTTTTTTTCGACATGTTTTGCGTGGCAGTTTTCCCATAGGGAAACACTGCCGCGGAGCCCACAGACGGTCGTTTTTCTCGACAAGAGAAAAAACGACGTGAAAAACGACCGTGTGTGGGGAACAAGCCATTCCCTCGTTTTTAATGTCATTATTCACGGCGGTTTTTTAACCGCCGTGAATAATGATCGTGTGTACGCGGCATTAGGCTTTAGAACCACTTTTAAAGTGTAACTAAAGGCAAAACCATTTTTTTTTTTTTTTTTTTTTTTTTTTTTTTTTTTAGTTGCATATGGAGTGCAGAAGAATTAGAACACCAAGTTTTTATTTCTGCCTATGTTCCCATTAGGGAGATTCACCCACTATTTGTCCTGTTGACCATTGTCAAACGTGAATCTAAGAATAGGAAAACTGCAATATTATTTTTGCTTTTGGGTTTGATACCACTTGAATAGTTTACTTTGTCAGATTAACATTTGGGTTGGGTTGTTCATTTTTCTTTATGTTCACGTTACACTTTTCTTCAAACTGAACCCTTTGTATCTTCCACGCAATAAATGATCATACTTTATTGCCGGTGCCCACACTTATGATTCACTCTGCAAGTATTTGTAAAGCTGCCAAGATATATGTGGTATTTTACTGGGAATATTGATCTAAAAGAAATACATGTAAGCATGCTTTGTACAATGGACAGAAGAAACTTTGAATAATCCAACCCATTTGCGCTTTCAAATGTGTATTTCTAAACGCTCCTATGTTTGTGGAACTACAGAGTACTTGGCAACTGTCTGCTTCTAACATAGTAAACAGTGGTGTATTTTGGTTTTGTGCTGCTCTAGGCAAGACTAAAATAGGGTGCCCCCCGCCTCCATATAAATTTGCCCCACCTTTTCCTGTTAGATGTGACTCCCTCCAAAATTGAAGGACTACAAGTCCCAGCATGAACCCCTCAGATCTCACAGGTTCATACTGGGACCTGTAGTCTTTCACTAGTTGAGGGGTGCTTATCGCATGCTCAGCTTTGAGGGGCTCTTGCTGGGACCTGTAGTCTTTCACTTTGGGGGGGGGGGCTACAAGTCCCAGCAAGAGCCCCTCAGTGCTGAGGATGTGAATCCCTCTGAAATTGGAGGACTGCAAGTCCCAGCATGAACCCCCTGAGATCTATGGATATTAACCCTTAGATCTGACTGGTTCATGCTGGGACCTGCACTCCTTCATTAGTATGGGGGGGTCGCATCCTCAGCTCTGAGGGGTTCATGCTAGCTGTAGTCGCATCCCCCAAAAGTGAAAGACTTCCCAGCATGAACCCCTCCTGCAATGACAGTGCCTGGCTTACTCATGATGACACTGTTTTCCCATACTGTATCATCTGGCCTGAGCCCAACCTCCCCTTACACGTCCGTTCCTTTCTTTAGAGCATGCTGGAGGCCCGGAGACGATAGAAGGTGGAGAGCACTGGGCGCGGAGCAGGAAGTTAAATCCTCCTATGCTTTGAATGCTGGGCAGGGAGTCGTGGCCGTGACATCACTCGTTGCTACACTCCAGGTGGCTCTAGCAACCAGTGGCCCGTAGAGTCTCAGGTGGAGGCTATTTTTGGGCATTAGATCGGCGGCTCAGTCCGCCCCTGTGTCCCTGCATTACAGACTGCTCGCTAATGTCCCTTCTGCCAAGGGGGGCGGCGGTGCCGCCCACGGCAAATGCTTTCTTTGCCTCGCGGCATATATGCCACTGATGGCGCAATATCCATTAATAGTGCATTTTTAATAGATTCCTCTTTCCCGAGTTTAAAATAATAATCATGTCTTCAACCATTTTTACACATTACTCCTAAAAGTTGTATTAAACACAAGGACAAAAATTTATTAGATTGCAGTTTACCGACTCTGAGATGTGGCTGCATTCCTTTTCTTTTTAAGGGCTTGTTTGCAACACAATCTGTGCTCTGTGTGCAGTTCCGCATGCGTATTTACAGTATCTCACAAAAGTGAGTACACCCCTCACATTTTTTAAAATATTTTAGTATATCTTTTAATGTGACAACACTGAAGAAATGACACTTTGCTACAATGTAAAGTAGTGAGTGTACGGGGCGTGGCCGGCATGGTGGACTGAGCGGACGTACCTTCTGAGCTCTGCTGGACAAAGATCTGTTTCTGACTCCGTTCCTGGGTGGATTTCCTAATATTTTGGATCCACTGCACCTGTATGCCATCCAGAGGCCCGAAGAGGGGCAAAAGACTGAGGTTTCCCTCGATTGTCGCAGCCACAGAGAGTCTGGCCTCTCCACTGCCGGGCGAGCCTGCGCGCCAACACAATATGGCGTCGCAGACGGACCAGGAGGGAAGCGTGGCGGCCTCCCCGCCTGGAATCCCGGAGGTTATGGCGGCTATCACGACCTGCCAGGTGGCCATCGCCACTTGCCAGACGACGCTCACGAATAAGATTGAGGCGGTACAGATGGATGTGGGCTTGCTGAGGCAGGATCTGGACAAAGTTCGCTCCAGACTCACGGAGGCTGAGCAGCGGGTCGGCGATGTGGAGGACACGGTGTCCAATCATGATGCCTCCATTCGGACCTTGCTCACTAAGGTGAAAGCACTTGATTACCGTGCGGAGGACGCCGAGAACCGAAGCAGGCGCAAAAACATTTGCATTGTCGGCCTCCCGGAGGGGGTGGAGGGGCGCAATCCCGCGACTTTCATAGAGGATCTCCTCAAAACCCTGCTGCCTGTGGCCCAACTTTCCCCTTATTTCACGGTGGAACTGGCTCATCGTGTGCCGCCGGGTCCGGAGGGGGCCCCCCCGTACCTTTTGGCTGCTGAATTTCCGGGAAAGTAGTGAGTGTACAGCTTGTATAACAGTGTAAATTTGCTGTCCCCTCAAAATAACTCAAGACACACCCATTAATGTCTAAACCGCTGGCAACAAAAATGAGTACACCCCTTAGTGAAAATGTCCAAATTGGACTCAATTAGCCATTTTTCTTCTTCAGTGTCGTGACTCTTTAGTGTTACAAGGTCTCGGTCTCTGTTACAATGGGAAGCAGGTACTTAAAATTTTGGTGTTATTGCTCTCATTCTCTCATACTGGTCACTGGAAGTTCAACATTGCATCTCATGGCAAAGAACTCTGAGGATCTGAAAAAAATAATTGAATTGTTGCTCTACATAAAAATGACCTAGGCTATAAGAAGATTACCAAGACCCTGAAACTGAGCTGTAGCATGGTGGCCAAGACCATACAGCAGTTTAACAGGACGGGTTCCACTCAGAACAGGCCTCGCCATGGTCAACCAAAGAAGTTGAGTGCACTTGCTCAGCGTCATATCCAGAGGTTGTCTTCAGGAAATAGATGTATGAGTGCTGCCAGCATTGCTGCAGAGGTTGAAGGGGTGGTGAATCAGCCTGTCAGTGCTCAGACCATACACCGCACATTGCATCAAATTGGTCTGCATGGCTGTCGTACCAAAAGGAAGCCACTTCTAAAGATGGTGCACAAGAAAGCCCACAGTTTGCTGAAGACATGCAGACTAAGGACATGGATTACTGGAACCATGTCCTGTGGTCTGATGAAACCAAGATAAACTTATTTTGTTCAGATGGTGTCAAGCGTGTGTGGCAGCAACCAGATGAGGAGTACAAAGACAAGCGTGTCTTGCCTACAGTCAAGCATGGTGGTGGGGGTGTCATGGTCTGGGGCTGCATGAGTGATGCCAGCACTGGGGAGCTACAGTTCATTGAGGGAACCATGAATGCCAACATGTACTGTGACACACTGAAGCAGAGCATGATCCCCTCCCTTCAGAGACTGGGCTGCAGGACAGTATTCCAACATAACGACCCCAAACACACCTTCGAGACGACCACTGCCTTGCTAAAGAATCTGAGGGTAAAGGTGATGGCCTGGCCAAGCATTCTCCAGACTTAAACCCTTTTGAGCATCTGCGGGGCATCCTCAAACAGAAGGTGGAGGTGCACAAGGTCTCTAAGATCTACCAGCTCTGTGATATCATGCAGGAGTGGAAGAGAACTCCAGTGGCAACCTGTGAAGCTCCGGTGAACTCCATGCCCAAGGTGGTTAAGGCAGTGCTGGAAAATAATGGTGGCCACACAAAATATTGACACTTTGGGACCAATTTTGACTCTTTCACTTAGGAATGTACTCACTTTTGTTGCCAGCGGTTTAGACATTTGTGTGAGTTATTTTGAGGGGACAGCAAATTTACACTGTTATACAAGCTGTACACTCACTACTTTACATTGTAGCAAAGTGTCATTTCTTCAGTGTTGTCACATGAAAATCTATAATAAAATATTTACAAAATTGTGAGGGGTGTACTCACTTTTGTGAGATACTTTACATGCATTTGTAATGAGTTGCGCATATTTGCAATGTGTTCTTCAGGCATTATTTTGTTTTCTTTTTAACTGAGCTGCTTTCTATGCATCAAGGAGGAAAAAGGCAAAAAAAACAACCAAAAAATAGTGCAGCAACCACATTTAACTAGTTGGAGCCCGCGCCATAGACGAATGACGGCCACAAGGTGGCTCTAGAAATCCGGGAGGCTGTCAATAGACGGCCTCGGCTCCTCCGGCCACTGGGGGGGGGCGCGCGAGCGCCGCCGGCGCGTCACTGAGATGCCGATGCGCGTGCCTGGCGGCCGCGATGTCCGCCAGGTACCCGCGATCGGCCGGTACACAGACAAGGACGTGGATCTGTGTGTGTAAACACAGATCCACGTACTGTCAGGGAGAGGAGACCGATGCTGTGTCCCTTGTACGTAGGGACACAGATCGGTCACCTCCCCCAGTTAGTCTCCTCCCCCCACAGTAACAATCACTAATAGGGAACACATTTAACCCCTTCCTCGCCCCCTAGTGTTAACCCCTTCCCTGACAGTCACATTTATACAGTAATCAGTGCATATTTATAGCACTAATCGCTGTATAAATGTGGTGTCAAAAGTGTCCGATTTGTCCGCCATAATGTCGCAGTCCCAATAAAAATCACAGATCGCCGACATTACTAGTAAAAAGAAAATAATAAAAAAAGTAATTATATTTTTTTTTTTTTTAAATGGGATATTTATTAGAGCAAAAAGTAAAAAATATTGTGTTTTGTTTTTTTTTTCAAAATTGTCAGTCTTTTTTTGTTTATAGCGCAAAAAATAAAAACCGCAGAGGTGATTAAATACCACCAAAAGAAAGCTCTATTTGTGGGAAAAAAAGACGTCAATTTTGTTTGGGAGCTACGTCGCATGACCGCGCAATTGTCAGTTAAAGCGACGCAGTGCCGAAAGCTGAAATTTCGCCTGGGCAGGAAGGGGGTATATGTGCCCAGTAAGCAAGTGGTTAAGCATTAGTAGTCTGCAATATAAAGTTTTGGGTTTAATACCGCTTTAGAGCCAGTTCACACCAGATGCAGTTCTGTGTGCTTTTTTTCTGCACAAAATGCATGCACGGTGTTTTCCATGTATTCCAATGGCTCTTGTTGGCTCTAGTTCACACCATGCAGTCAGTGTCCGGTCAGTTTCTGCACCGGAAACTGACTGCATGGTGTGAACTAGAGCCAAGAAGAAGAGCCATTGCAATACATGGAAAACACTGTGCATGCAACTTCTGTACTCTATACAAAGCTAACTTTTTGTTAGCTTTGTATAGAGTACAGAAGTTGTCAAGTTTTTATTGGTGTCTGTTCAGTGGTAGATACACACCCTATAACTTTCTGGGTCACCAAGATAGAAAGTTGATGGGAAATCCAGAATTGTCACCAGATTTGAGGGTAAATATTTCAGTTGGTACCCCTTTTTATGGTGACGGCTCGCTAAAAGAGAAATTTCACTCCCTTTTGTAGAGATTCTTTTTCAGTTGCAGGAGAAAAAAAAATGCAGGAGTTAAGGAGAAATCTCCACAAGAAGACACATACATTTAAATTTTTGGATAAACGATTTAAAGTGCACAAAAGTGACACTTCCTGTTGCTGTACAGCAGTGCGACACTCTGCTGTACGGTGAAATGCGATCCTGTCCAGTGCGCTGCAATAAATTGCAGTGTGTCTGCTTTTTTGCGCAGATCACTGCAGTACATCTCCAGGCTGCATTTCAGTTTGTATAGGAAACAGTTTTGTGTGTGTGCTTGCGATGATTGGCATTTTACAGTAGACTTGTGCACAACGGAAAAATTTGTTTAGTTTCGGTTTCTTTCTTTTCGGTCCTGTTGATTCGTAATCGTTCGTAATTTTGCTAGACGGGATTTTTCATGTTCGGACTAATTCGTATTTTCGCAAGCGACATTTTTCGTTGAATCGGACTGATTCGTATTAATGTAAGCCTTATTTTTAGTTGATTTATAATTCGTACTTTCGGTAGAGTACATTGTTTTTCGTTGATTCTGGACACATATATAGTGCCGTCGTACGTGTTGTATGTCACCGCGCTTTGCTCGAGCATTTTTTTTCACGATAGTGTGTAGGCAAGGCAGGCTTGAGAAGAATCACATCGAGAAAAACGCAGTTTTTTTTCAATGACATAAAAAGCGGTCGTGTATACGCGGCATTATTGTGCTTCGAATGGATTCGTACATTCGTAACTTTTTTCATAACGAATTATGCCGAAGACATTCGGGCATTCGCCATTTGCGATATAATTTATTTCGGATTTGGTTTTATTCGTAATTACTTTGTTCAGAAATTGGAATGCTTCCGAACATCCGAAAGTTGCTAAATTCGGACAAATTTCGATTCGTTACGAAACGAATTGCACAAGCCTATTTTACAGTGTGGGAAAACTTTGGTCTCCACAGTAGTGTGAATTACCTACCAATTTAAAACTTGCTTAAGCATTCTCAGTCATTCCTTATTTTTATACAATATTGCATCCTAAAGATGTTTAGGGTTTCACCATATGTACGTTCCTTCCTCCATAAATTTAAATCAGGAATGACTATGAACACAAGTTCGCTTTCTATTTTAGTTGAGCCTTTCCTGAACAGAAGACTTTTTTTGTGCAAGTATTTAATGCAAAGCAATTCAACATATAACGTTCATATGGCATGAGGCCGTTCTTATCACGTATTAATTTACATCTCGGTGAACTGGGGTTAAATCTGTGCCAGACATTCCACAATAAGAATGCAAAGAATGGGGAAAGGCCTCCCTCGTCTGTTTCATACATTTGCTCTGTTCAGGCATCACTGATTATCCCGGATACCAGGGTGAGGTGTGCCATAGATACTTACGTTGGAAAAAATGCAATTTGTTTGATCAACTTGCATAGGTGTGGTCAGGCTCTTATCATGCCTACTGAGTTGACTTACCAATAAATATGCCTTTTTGGATAACATTTTGTAATTCTTTGGTTACATTTTTTTAATCACAATTTTTTTTATTTATTTGTTCAGTAGTTCATTTAGATTTTGGATATAAACTTGATCCAGGCAAAATGATCTAATAAGCTGTCAAATTCAGAAACATTTCATATGCTTTTGTTTTGGTGGAATACTGTTTTTCTGTGTTGGCATTGGGGTCATGGCATAGTTTCATCACATGTTTAAAAGTTCAATGAGTTGTGATTCTGTTTATTGCATTAGACTTGGCTATCTGATGTGCACATGATAATGGGTTTGCAATTTTTATTTTACATTTTAATTGGTTAGAGTTCTTAGGGCACTTGAAGACCAAAGATGGTATTGGCTTAATCCAGCTAACTGCAGACCGAAGATGATCGTGGCTCTATCCAGCTGGTTACAGAAGGACTGGGCAACTGTTGTATCTACGTTTATACTCCCGGAACTTTTCTGTAGGGCATGCTCAGAGGTTGACAATTCCAGGCTTTATGCTTAATGTATACCCAGACTATCCAAGGGTCTGTGTTGGGCTTTTTTTCAAGTCCGAAGGCCTTGTGTCACCATACAAGTTAACTTGAAGGCCAAAGCAGCTTAAAGCATGTTAATGTACTTTAGGAGTGCAGTTGATGCGGCCATTGAACTTTGATCCCAAAATGATCTCAAACAGATACAAGTGTAATGTAACTGAAAACAAGCTACATTTTCCCCATTGACACTTGACCTAAAGCTTGCCCCCTACATTAAGATTTTGGCTTTAACACTGTTCCACAAAAAAAAAAAAAATGCATTTGCTTTTTTTTCTCTGGTGTGTTTTCTGGGTGCATGTTATCCAGGGGAGAGGGAGAGAGGGAGAGAGAGAGACCTACAAGCTTTACAGAGTGCTCTGCTGGACATTGATTGAAGTCACAAGGCTGCTATATACTGCTGATGAGAAAATGTATTTGGGTTTAGTAACACTTTAAAGTAGAACTAAAGGCAAAACTTTTTTAATTTTTTTTTGGATAGAGCAAGGTAACGTTTTAACCCCAGTCATTGGAAGTATTCATTTATCACAATTTGGCAAAAAAAAATAAAAAATCATGAGAGTAATAAGACAGATATTTCATTATTTGTACAAAATAGTCTTGTCTTGCTTGTGCAGAATGCATGCTTTACATACCAAGCAGTCACATCAGCTTTCAAGGCAGCAAGTTAAATCGCCAAAGCCTGATCCCTCTAGAATGCATTCTTCTGGCCTCGCCAGCATTGTAAGATGATGTGAAAGAGTAAGCAGGCCTCTTCTGTCCTCATTTTCTTTATGCCCACATTAGTAGCTATTAATTGCACTACCAAAATCCAACAAACAACTAATTAGTTATTCAACTTCCAAGTAACAGCAGAGTGGGCCCAACAGCAAGAAAGTATACGGTTTCATTTTTTACATGTTTTCTACTTATGTACTATGTTAACTAGTCATAGTATTTAAAGAAGTAAATCCAAAATATATTTTTCAGGATATTTGGCATCATGCTTACAGTATATGTTTTTCTTAAGCAAATAGTTTGACAAATACACAATATTGATTCTGGCAAAATTGACACGTTGTTGCAGGCCATCAATGCAAGGCTGATACCTCGCAGTTATCAGCAGCCTGATAGTCCTGTTTTGTGCACCACTTTAGTTGGCTGTTGGGCTGTCTATCAGGTCTGTTGAAGCTGCAGTTGAGCACAACTCTTATTTTGCCCTGGTTCACACTGGTGCGTTTTGACATGCGATTTGGCATGTCAAAACGGCGATATTTGCCGCAAATTGCCGGCAATGGCACCGTCCTAATCGATGCGACGCCGCATCTGCGGCGCTGCACCGATTTCAAAAAGTAGTTTCTGTACTACCTTTTGCGATTTCGGCCGCGATTTACATTGACATCTGTGCAGAAACCCGCACAGATGTCTTTGTAGTCGCGGCTCAAATCGGGACTGCCAGAGAGAGTGAAATCGTGCGAGTTCAGCTGAACTCGCACGGCTTCACTCCCGCAGCCCAGTGTGAACCTGGGCTTTATAACACATTGTTTCACTGACATTGCTTTTGATATTTGACAATTTTTGGAGTCGTGTGCACGGCCCAGTTGTTCATTCCAGGTCTAAATCAACCGTATATGCCCATTAATCGAACAATGTATTCCCCTTTCTGTACCTATAAACAGAGAAAACATGATGTTTATAGACCAGGGGTAGGCAACCTTTTGAGCACAGTGTGCCGAAAAATGTTTTCAAAGAAATTGAGCGTTCCTATTTTATATCAAAAAATGTGAACTTCACACAATCACGAATAGGGGTTTTTTTTTTTTTTTTTATAAAGTAAATGCTCTAAACTATTTTAGTAATGAGAAATTAACATCCTGTGCTCTCACACCTCAGATCAGCCCCAATTCCTGCACCTTCATGCCTCGGATCACTGTACCCCCCCCTGCTCATCTGCCCCACCAGTGTACCCCCCCTGCACATCTGCCCCACCACTGTAACCCCTTGTACATCTGTCCCACCACTGTACCACCCTGCTCTTCTGTCCCACCACTGTACCACCCTGCTCTTCTGTCCCACCACTGTACCACCCTGCTCTTCTGTCCCACCACTGTACTGTACCACCCTGCTCTTCTGTCCCACCACCAGGCGCGTAGCGTGAAAGGGTGCGAGAGTCGCAGTTGCGATCCCACGTTCAGCTCCAGGGGACCAGCAAGACCCGGCATTTCCCCTTGCATCTACGGCTTTTAGTTTGGGATGCAGTGGGGAGAGTGGGAGGCGCTGATCAGCAGCTGTATTGTGCTCGCGGCATCTCCCTGGGGCTTGTATTTCTCCTTCAGCGTGTATACAGTGGAGGGGGGAGGGGCCTCTGACCCGAGCAGCTACAAGTTTCACTCTGTGTACAAGTGAGTTGCTCGGGTCAGAGGCCCCTCCCCCTCCACTGTACAGACCCAGAAAGAGAATTACAAGCCCCGGGGAGATCCCCCCTGCCCATGGACATCATAGAGCTGCCAAATGCCACCTCCAACCTCCCCCTGTGCTGGGGGTTGGAGGTGCACAGCCAGCCAGGTACAGGGGAACCTCTGGGGGGGGGGGGATTTTTAAGTCTGGGAACTCTGATGTATGGGGGGCTCTATGTGAACCCTGATGTATGGGGGGCTCTATGTGAACCCTGCTGTATGGGGGGCTCTCTGTAAACCCTGATGTATGGGGGGCTCTCTGTAAACCCTGATGTATGGGGGGCTCTCTGTAAACCCTGATGTATGGGGGGCTCTCTGTAAACCCTGATGTATGGGGGGCTCTCTGTGAACCCTGATGTATGGGGGGCTCTCTGTGAACCCTGATGTATGGGGGTCTTCTCTGTGAACCCTGATGTATGGGGGGCTTCTCTGGGAACCCTGATGTATGGGGGGCTTCTCTGGGAACCCTGATGTATGGGGGGCTTCTCTGGGAACCCTGATGTATGGGGGGCTTCTCTGGGAACCCTGATGTATGGGGGGCTTCTCTGGGAACCCTGATGTATGGGGGGCTTCTCTGGGAACCCTGATGTATGGGGGGCTTCTCTGGGAACCCTGATGTATGGGGGGCTTCTCTGGGAACCCTGATGTATGGGGGGCTTCTCTGGGAACCCTGATGTATGGGGGGCTTCTCTGGGAACCCTGATGTATGGGGGGCTTCTCTGGGAACCCTGATGTAAGGGGGGGCTCTGGGAACCCTGATGTAAGGGGGGGCTCTGGGAACCCTGATGTAAGGGGGGGCTCTGGGAACCCTGATGTAAGGGGGGGGCTCTCTGGAGACCCTGATGTATGGGGGAGCTCTGGTGACCTTGCTGTATGGGGGGCTCACGGAGACCCTGATGTATGAGGGCGCTCTCTGGGGACCCTCATGTATGAGGGCGCTCTCTGGGGACCCTCATGTATGAGGGCGCTCTCTGGGGACCCTCATGTAAGGGGGCGCTCTCTGGGGACCCTCATGTAAGGGGGCGCTCTGGGGACCCTGATGTAAGGGGGGGCGCTCTGGGGACCCTGATGTAAGGGGGGGGGCGCTCTGGGGACCCTGATGTAAGGGGGGGGCTCTCTGGGGACCCTGATGTAAGGGGGGGACTCTCTGGGGACCCTGATGTAAGGGGGGGCTCTCTGGGGACCCTGATGTAAGGGGGGGCTCTCTGGGGACCCTGATGTAAGGGGGGGCTCTCTGGGGACCCTGATGTAAGGGGGGGGGGCTCTCTGGGGACCCTGATGTAAGGGGGGGGGGCTCTCTGGGGACCCTGATGTAAGGGGGGGGGCTCTCTGGGGACCCTGATGTAAGGGGGGGGCTCTCTGGGGACCCTGATGTATGGGGGAGGCTCTCTGGGGACCCTGATGTAAGGGGAGAAGGCTCTTTGGGCACCCTTATGTAAGGAATTTGCTCTCTGTGGACCCTAAAGTAAGAAGGGGCTCTCTGGGGACCCTGATGCAAGGAGAATCCGCACTCATATATGCAAATATATATACACTACATACACAGTGGGGATCGAAAGTTTGGGCACCTCAGGTAAAAATGTGCATAACGATGCCAAGGAAAGATGGAAAAATCTCCAAATGGCATCAAATTACAGATTAGACATTCTTATAATATGTCAAAAAAAGTTAGATTTCATTTCCATCATTTACACTTTCAAAAATACAGAAAACAAAAAATGGCGTCTGCAAAAGTTTGGGCACCCTGCAGAATTTATAGCATGCACTGCCCCCTTTGCAAAGCTGAGACCTGCCAGTGTCATGGATTGTTCTCAATCATTGTCTGGGAAGACCAGGTGATGTCAATCTCAAAGGTTTTAAATGGCCAGACTCTTCTGACCTTGCCCCAACAATCAGCACCATGGGTTCTTCTAAGCAGTTGTCTAGAAAACTGAAAATAGTTGACGCTCACAAAGCTGGAGAAGGCTATAAGAAGTAAGCAAAGCGTTTTCAGATGTCAATATCCTCTGTTCGGAATGTAATTAAGAAATGGCAGTCATCAGGAACAGTGGAAGTTAAAGCAAGATCTGGAAGACCAAGAAAAATATCAGACAGAACAGCTTGCAGGATTGTGAGAAAAGCAATTCAAAACCCACGTTTGACTGCACGATCCCTCCAGAAAGATCTGGCAGACACTGGAGTTGTGGTACACTATTCCACTATAAAGAGATACTTTTACAAATATGGTCTTCGTGGAAGAGTCATCAGAAGAAAACCTCTTCTACGTCCTCACCACAAAAATCAGCGTTTGAACTTTGCAAATGAACATATAGACAAGCCTGAGGCATTTTGGAAACAAGTTCTGTGGACCGATGAGGTTAAAATAGAACTTTTTGGCCGGAATGAGCAAAGGTACGTTTGGAGAAGAAAGGGCACAGAATTTAATAAAAATAACCTCTGTCCAACTGTTAAGCATGGGGGTGGATCAATCATGCTTTGGGGTCGTATTCCAGCCAGTGGCACAGGGAACATTTCATGAGTAGAAGGAAAAATGGATTCAATAAAATTTCAGCTAATTTTGGATGGTAACTTGATGCCATCTGTGAAAAAGCTTAAGTTAAAGAGAGGATGGCTTCTACAAATGGATAATGATCCTAAGCACACCTCAAAATCCACGGGGGATTACATCAAGAGGCGTAAACTGAAGGTTTTGCCATGGCCTTCACAATCTCCGGGCCTCAACATTATTGAAAACCTATGGATAGACCTTAAAAGAGCAGTGCGTGACAGACAGCCCAGAAATCTCCAAGAACTGGAAGACTTTTGTAAGGAAGAATGGGCAAAGATACCTCAAACGATCTCAAATTTCCTGGCTGACCATGCCTTAGACTCTACCGCACGTCCCATTCAATGGGAGGCCCTGAAAGCAGTTTTGAGAGGGTCTTTTATTCAATTGGGTGCCCGATTGAAAAAGAAGCGATTAGCAGATATTACAATGGCGGTCCAAAAGCTTAGAACTTTAGAAATAGAACATAAATGCTCAAATACGACTGAAACGCTACTGGAGGTTGCCTCCGCTCGGACGTGTTTGCGCAATTTATATGAATCTTCGGCCCGTTGATATGCGGGTAAATTGGCACTATATCAGTACAAATTTAGCGATAAATGTGGGAAGTCATTGGCTCGATCCTTAAATCCACAACAGACTCCTACTTTTATTTCACAGCTTCAGAGACCAAATGGAGAAATTATATCTTCACCCTCCTTAATTATGAAAACATTCAGCGATTTCTATCAGCCTCTCTAAAATATATCCCCGCACCAACTACTAAGCTCACCTGTCACTGAAAAGGATAGTGTGGCATCCTATATAGCAGATACTTCATTACCTTCCTTGGATGAAGATACGATAGAAGAACTAGAAACCCCAATTACTGAGGAAGAGGTCGCTAAGGCTATTGCTAACACTCCAGTGGGTAAAAGTCCAGGCCCTGATGGCTTTACGCCTAAATTTTATAAGCACTTTGCACCCCTTCTCACTCCTTTTCTGACTCGGGTATTTAATTCCATAGCGAATGGGTCTACTTTTCCTACACAAACGATGGAAGCACATATCTCACTTATCCCGAAACCAGAAAAGGATCTTTCTCTATGTGCAAATTACAGACCCATATCTTTAATTGGGGTAGACGTAAATTTTTTTGCTAAGATCTTAGCTAGTTGCCTACAACCATTATTTCCCCAACTAATACATCTGGACCAGGTTGGCTTTGTCAGCGGTCGAGAGGCTAGAGATAACACGCTTAAAGCCCTCTTGCTGACGGATTATGCTCGTACCCAAGGTATTCCTCTTTGCCTACTAACGGTTGATGCCGAAAAGGCGTTTGACCGTGTTAGTTGGAAGTTTTTACAATCTTCTCCAACAGATTGGCATTGGTCCCTATATGATAACACGGATTATGTCCTTATATCTATCACCATCAGCTAGAATTAGGGTGAATGGATCTTTGTCTCCTGCTTTCCCTATTTCCAATGGAACACGTCGGGGTTGTCCATTGTCACCTCTGTTGTATGTTATTACGATGGAACATCTGGCAAACGCATTGCGACAAAACCAAAATATTACAGGCATTCAGGTAGGTCCTCTACATGCAAAATTGGCTCTTTTTGCAGATGATTTGCTTTTTATTTGTAACCAAACCCCATACCTCTTTTCCTTCTATACTCCTAGAATTTCAGAGATTTAGTGAAGTCAGTAATTTTAAAGTCAACTATAGTAAATCAGAACTTCTTAATAATATATCCTTATCGCAAACAAACATCAAGCGAATATCGAAGAACTTTTCTTTCAGGACCTGTCCAGTGTCAGTTCGATATTTAGGGATTAATATACCAGCTTCAACATCACAATTATACTCCTTAAATTTTCTCCCGATGCTCCATAAAGTTCAAATCGCTTTGACATCTTATGCATTTAAGAGACTTTCATGGTTTGGTAGAATTAATACCCTTAGGATTGGTTTATACTCCCTCGCCTTCTATATTTGTTTCAAACTATTCCAATCCATCTCCCGGCCTTGTTCTTCCATAAAATTCATCGGCTATTTTCGAAGTTTTATATGGAATTCAGCTCAACCTAGAATTTGCTTTGGGACACTATCCCTTCCGAAAAACCAAGGTGGGGTAGGGGTACCAGATGTTTCTAGCTATCATAAAGCGACCATATTAACACGTATTATTGATTGGTTCCACAACTCCTCATCTAAGCTATGGGTACAATTAGGACACATAAACCCTATAGATCTCTGTGCCCTTCCGTGGACTTCGTCTATTCTACGAAAAGGCCTCTCAATTCCAGCAGATCTTACTAGGCAAACACTACATATATGGGATCGCATGATACCCATCTATAAAATATCAAAACAATTGAGCCCCATGACCCCCCTCTTTGGAACACCCAATTTTTTTCCAGCCTTACACTCAACTGTATTTGGCCCTTGGTATAAACAGGAACATAGAAGAATTGCTCAAGTCCTACAGTCGGACCCATTATTAACGGTAGCCTCTTCATCTACAATGCTCTCTTATAATCCTACGCATTGGCTACAGAGGCATCAAGCTTTATGTTATATACGATCTATTCCATCAAAACAAGATATCTATGCCAAACCAACTGCCTTTGAATCTCTGCTTTTGCAAGAGGAGCCAATATCACACTTGGTCTCTGCATTATACTCGATTCTGCTGTTATCAATCCATTCAGATCTTCCCCCATCCACACGGAAATGGGAAAAATACCTCCAACAGACTTTAACTACATCGGATTGGCAAAAAAGCTTTATTTTGACTCATAAAATGTCAATAGCTACAAAAACTCAAGAGAAGGGATATAAACTGGCGAGTAGATGGTATAGGTGCCCCTCTACCCTCCATCAATTTAACCAGGATATATCTGATATTTGTTGGCGGTGTCATGAGTCAAAGGGAAATATGCTCCATTTCTGGTGGGATTGTCCCCCAGTGAGAAGGTTTTGGAAATATATCTTTGATCTATATGGAAAACTAGTGGATACAACTATCCACGCATCACCCAGAGTGGCTCTCTTAACTATGATTCCAGGATCTTTAAAGAAAGCGAAGGAGGATGTGCTTAGACACTTCCTCGCTGCAGCCAGAGCAGTCATTCCACGACATTGGAAATCAACGAGAGTACCCTCCCTGGGGGAATGGGCAATTGAAATGGACTATATTAGAGATCTGGAAGGTCTGTTGGTGCGGGAAATGGGAAGAAAAGAACAGTTCTCTCATACTTGGTCCGTTTGGTCCAAGTTTCGACATTCATCTAAATTTCCAAATTGGGTTAAGGGAAGTTCTACCACTGTTTAGCTGTGTTGGAGTGAACATAACAGTTTTTTCCCCTCTCTAGTGGAATAATATCCGATCCGTTCTATAAGCTAATAGGGGAGCACCCCCTTTTTTTTTTTTTTCGTAGATAGGGAAGATTTGTAAGAATATATACTGTATTCTGAAAGTATATGTAGATGGTCCCTATATATATATATATATATATATATATATATATATATATATATATATATATATATATATATATATATATATATATATATATATATATATATATATATACCGTATCTATCTATTTTGTTTAGGGTAAATCCCTGTAATACTTATATAAACTAATAAAATAATATTGAACCAAAGATACCTCAACCAAGAATTAAAAGACTCTTGGCTGGTTACAAAAAGCGTTTACAAGCTGGGATACTTGCCAAAGGGGGCAGTACAAGATATTAACTCTGCAGGGTGCCCAAACTTTTGCAGATGACATTTTTTTGTTTTCTGTAATGTTGAAAGTGTAAATGATGGAAATAAAATCTAACTTTTTTTGACATATTATAAGAATGTCTAATCTGTAATTTGATGCCATTTGGAGATTTTTCCATCTTTCCTTGGCTTCATTATGCACATTAATACACATTTTTTACCTGGGGTGCCCAAACTTTTGATCCCCACTGTGTGTATGTGTATATGTGTGTGTGTGTATGTATGTATGTATATATTTGTGTGTGTGTGTGTGTGTGTGTGTGTGTGTGTAAAAAAAATATATATATATATAATATATATACACACACACACACACACACACACACACACACACACACACACACACACACGCGCGCGTATATTGTATACATGTGTATACCCGCCCAAGCGTATGACTTTCTTTACTTGCTTGCTATGGGCTCTAGCTCGAGATCTTTTGTAGACCTAGCAATGCCCGTGGGCGGGGGGCCCTTCATGGTTTCTTGCGCCGGGGCCCTGAAGATTCTATTTACGCCTCTGCCCATCACTGTAACCCTTTTCTCATCTGCCCCACCACTGTAACCCCCTTTCTCATCTGCCCCACGACTGCACCTCCTGCACATCTGTTTCCCTTGCTCATGTGTTCCACCGATGTACCTCCTTTCTCCTCTGCCCCACCGCTGTAACCCCCTGCTCATTTGTCCCACCGCTGTAACCCCCTGCTCATTTGTCCCACCAATGTAACCCCCTGGTTATCTTTCTCACCACTGTAACACCCTTTTAATCTGGCCCAACACTAAACGCGCCCCCCCCGCTCACCTGTCCCATCACTGTACCCCCCCTGTTCATGTGTCCCACCACTGTAACTCCCCTGCTCATCTGTCCCACCAATGTAACCCCCTTGCTCATCTGTACCTCCCTGCACATCTGCTCCACCGCCGTGTCCCCATGCTCTTCTGTCTCACTACTGATGGTCTAGAGCAGGGATATGCAATTAGCGGACCTCCAGCTGTTGCAGAACTACAAGTCTCATGAGGCATAGCAAGATTCTGACAGCCACAAACATGACACCTAGAGGCAGAGGCATGATGGGACTTGTAGTTTTGCAACAGCTGGAGGTCCGCTAATTGCATATCCCTGGTCTAGAGTAGACTGAGACTGAGCTCATTGTAATCTATACGGCTTCATTGATATCTTCCTTGCATGCATTCATTCATTGCACGAATTTGAATAAAGCGTACATCTGTTAGAAACCAAACTAAAAGAATTGTATTTGGGGGGGGGGGGGGAAACAGCTCTCATTCTTAGAGCTTTTTACTAATAGACATTCTGTGTCTTTTTTGCGTTTGTTCCCCCCTGTGAATACTCTCCAGGGTTTTTGCAATAGCTGAGCCTATTACAAAATTAATGTGTCAGCTGTGGGCATATGGGAGATTCCCACAACCCAGTTTCCCCACTGTCATGGTAAATTGGTTAACTCTTTAGTAACTGGTTACAATGGGTTCATCATTCGATGTGGTCAATTTTCTATGAGACTGGAGGGGTGCAGAGGAGGGAGGTGAGGTATGTATGTGAAATAAGGCACAGTTTGCTATACTCAATATACTCGGAGATTGACTGGTCTAAATCATTAAGGCAGAGCAAATTTCTTTCCTGCAACCACGGTCAACAGACAGTGTTGACAAGGGGATCCCTCCAACCGAGCCAGACAGTCATTAATGCTAGCGGCTATACCAGCCACTGGCGATAATCGCATGTAAAAAAACAGCAGGCTGGTTGTACCCAAGTTGATCGATCGATCAACTTTGTACATTCAGACTGCCCATACATGGTTCGAATCTCGTCCCAGTTCCTGCTGCACTTGCTGAGATTTGAACAGTCTATGGCGGACCTAATTCGCATTACAGCACAGCTGGATAATGGTATAAAGCAACCTTTTTCAACCTTGGTATTCCTGAAAACCCTCAAAATAGTTTTCAGGTGCCAGGAGACCCCTGCTAAAATTAAATTTAGCTACAGTTCCTGGTACATTAGTATGATCAGTAAATTGTAGGAAATTCTAAACAAAAAAATAAAAAATGTGGTGTGGAGCAATTGACACCCAGAATGCATAATTTTACTGTGCAAAAAACGGGAAAAAATAATAATGTAGAAATGGGAACAGGACCTGGGAGAGACAATGGCAGAGGAGGAATGGGCCAAATTGGCTCAGTGCAATGCCAAATCATACACCTCAATGATTGAGGTGGACTATGTTTTTCTAAGGTGGTATGTGGTGCTGGTAGGACTGGCGTCATGTGTCCCGAGAGCCTCCTTGTGCTTCGGATGCTGCGGTAAGGAGGGAACGATATTACATACATGGTGGACTTGTCCAACAGTCAAGCAGGTCTGGATCTGCATGTACAATTGCATTTATTCCTTGAAGGGGTTAATTCTTACCCTCGGCCTCCATTCTACCTTTACCTTGAGGCAGGGTCCTGGGAGTGATGCAGACACACGCTGGATCAAAAGCAGAACTTGTTTGTTTAGTTTGTCACATCATCTTAAAGTGGTTGTATACCCTGTAGAACCACTTTTCCCTACAAGTAAGCCTTTAATAAGGCTTACCAGTAGGTACTGGAAATATCTCATAAACCTCTAAGGTTTGGGAGATATTTGCCATATATTCCAGCGCCGACATAATCTGCGCATGCGCACTGAAGAAAGGGCACGATCCGTGCTGTTTCTATAGTGCTTGTGCCGTGACTGTCTGCTCCCGTGCATACACGGGAGTGACGTCACGCGACACAGGCCCATATTAGAGCCGGAGTCCACGGCCCCGGAAGGAAGAGGGGTTGAAGATGGACGCGATTACACAGCGGGGACATCGCTGACATTGCAGGCTTCTTCTGCAGGTAAGTGCTACATAATGGGCTAGTATGCAATGCATACTAGCCCATTATGTTTTTACTTTTCATCGAACAAAGAGGAAGTAAAACCCATCAGGTCTGACTTTGCCCATGCTTGCTGATTATTCTGTGCATTGACACTGCATTATTATGAAAAGCAATGTTGTTTTACAATTGCTGCAGTGTTTCATCACTGCTAACCTTTGTGACTTTACAGTGGGTCCTCCACATGTCAGTGTATTGAAGACATGTACAGTGAAATGAATGGTGCCGCCATAAATGGTTTTGTTGTGAATTTAAGCAAACCTGGTCAGCATTCGAGTAGAGCTGGAATTTCACTTATCTTGGATATGGGTGCATATACTATATATAATCTAAGGGTCCTTTCTCACAGGTGCTCTGTCTGTCCATTTTTCATTCATCCGTTGATGGGTGAATAATGACCAGCAATGTATTCCTTTGGGCAAACGGATGTAGACAAATGATGATCCATATACATCTGCGTCTCTTCAGCTCCATTTTTTTAAATGGAACAAGTCTCTATTTTTAAATAGCTGCAATTGGACAAACAGTTTGTTTTGGCATCCATTTTTGCATTAGTTGTTAGGAGCTGACAGCCGCCGGCATCCTAGCAACTAGTTATTCATCCCTGCTGTCAGCAGCAGGGGTGAGTCGTTGGTTGTGAAGGATGCACCTGCTGGCTTCCTAACAGTGAGTCATCCCTGCTGACAGTGGAATGTAAACAAAAGTGTAGAAAAAAAAATGTGCAAGGTCCCAACACCCCTCCCCAAATCCATACCAGGCTCTTATCCGAGCATGCAGGCCAGGAAAGCATGCACCCCCACTTCTGAATCATAACAGGCCACATGCCCTCAACATAGGAGGGTGCCCCTGGCAAGACACAGCCTTGTTGATGAGGACAAAGGCCTCTTCCTCACAGCCCTGGCTCGACGGTTGTTGGGGCGCAGGGGTGACTTATTGGAATCTGGAAGCAACAAGGGGGCCCCCAGATCCCGACCCCCCCATGGGAATAAGTAATGGGGTACATGGTACCCGTACTAGCTCACAAAAAAATGACAAGTGTAATTAAACACACAACACAGTTTTTGACAAGTCCATTATTTAAAAAAATTATGTCCTCCCGATGTAGGTCTATTGCCAATTATGTCATCCAGCGATTGTAGGTCCATGTCAATCACCATGAACGACGGCCATCAACCCGCACGATAAAAAAAAAAAAAGCCTGTCGAGCTTGACTGCTCCCGTTGTTTGGTGGCGACTGATAACATTGCTGACTCTCTCAGCCGCTAAAGTAAACAATGGGGTGGGGCCATCTGTTGACATCACTTTATGGCGTGGCATACTGCCAGTGAGGTAATAAGGGTTCAAGGCCATTTGGAAATGTCACCATGTGACCTTGCCCCTTTGTTTTACTTTAGTGGTGGGGCCAAATGGCAGCTCTGTTTCTCCCAACACTAATGTAAACAAAAGGGTGGGGTTACCAGGTGTCGTCAAATGACATGCCCCTTTTGTTTACTTTTGCGATGGGGAGATCCAGCAATGTCATTTGGATGTCGGCAAGTGGCGGGAGTAGTTGGGTTGGGGGGGGCAGATTTTTTTTTTTTTTGTGCGACCATTGTCCATTGTGATTGATGTGGACCTACATTGCTGCATGACGTGATTGATGATGGATCATCTACATCAGGGGACTTTTTTTTTTTGTCAAACACTGTTTATTTACACGTGTAAATTTTTTTTTGAATGAGTAGAGGTACAATTGACCCCATACTCATTTACTGGGGGGGGGGGGAGAATTTGGGCATGTGGCCTAGTATGATTTGGGAAGGGGGGCTGCATGCTCAGATAAGGGTCTGGTACGGATTTCCGGGGGGGGGGGGGGGCCCATGCCATTATTATTTTTTTTCGATTTTTGACCTCTGGTTCCCCTCCCAAAATACAATTTACATACCAGCCCTTAAGGGGCCTTTTTTTTTTTTTTTTTTTTTTTTTTTAAGCTATTTTGTTTACATTCTGCTGTCAGTGAGGAATTCCCTGCTGACAGCACGGATAACTTACTGCTGTGGCGACAGGTGGCGTCTCCTTAAGAACCAATGGCTCATTCCTGCTGTTGACCGCTGGGATGAGTTACTGGTTGTTAGGAATTGGCATCTGCCAGCATCCTAACAATCGATGCATAAATGGACCGTTTATCAGTTTTTAAGGATCGCTTCCCATTAACAGATGGCTGAAAAGCATACAAATGGAACGCCCATGTGAAAGGAACCTAAGGCTTGTGTACACAAACACCTTTTTCTTTAAATATGTTCCTAAACAAGTTTTAGAAGTGTGTAAAGCTGCATTCTGCGTTGGCTCTATTCACATAAACACAGCTGTGTCTTGACCTTCAGCATAGTTAGGTATGGAGGAACAAAAGGAAACTAGGGGAGGAGGAAATGTCCACGGTGTGTTAATGATAAAAACTTGTGTTGACATTTAAACTCGCACACAACACTCTTATTGCTGCTACAAGCAATTAACACCTTATCTAAGGACTTTTAAAACTTCTGATTTGGCTTTTTAAAAGTTGAAATAAAAGTGGATTTGCATAGACAGCTGATCAAAGTCAGTGATGACCAAATTGGCCTTCTATTTTTATACTGTTAACTGGCAACCTGTAACATTTCTTCCCAATAAAACCTTTTCTTTAGGTCTTTCATTAGCAGTTACACCCATCGGCAATTTCATGCTCTTGCCTGTAAAACGGTTAAAGATCTAAGTTTGGAATCTTTCTACAGATTAATACAGTGATGATGACAATGTTTTATTTCAGCAGTTCCCATTTCAAAGCTTCAAGGACTTTCAGAGCAGTGTAATGCTCCCAATCTATCTTTCTAGATGGCTTCACATGACTGAGCTACAGATAATAGTTTTTTCTCAATACTTAAACCATCACACACGCCACATTGGAAGCAGTGAATACAAAGTCATTTAAGTATTCCCTACTTAGTTTTATTATACCTCTGAAGGCATCTGTAATAGTACCACCTGGCTATTAAACCAATCCAACGAACGTTGCATTAAAGTTATTCTGTATCTAAAAATACTGCTTTGAACTGCCCTGGTCTTGATGGTTTCAGGACCCTGGACCGGTCAAGCATGGGGTGCGGGCACTTCAGAGATTGGTCTAGCTGTGGGGGGGAGCCAAGGTTTATTTCCTTTTAGCATTCCACTAGACCTAAATGAGCAGGTAACCCTTGCAGTTCGGGCACAGCATAGTTTATTTGCCCGGACTTGGGCTTTAACTAGGTATTAGTGTTCTTTAACAAAATGGTGACCATTTGCAAACATATCCAACTCCCTGTTGCATAAATATGAAAGAGATGGGTAAAACATGGCTCCATCTCCTGTTCTTCACCTGTACAGAGCTCCTCAGATACGTTTCAGCCTCTTGGGGCTTAATCCTAGTGGCCTCTAGGATTAAACCCAAAAAACATGTCTGAGGACAGTTGAGCGGTACAATTAAAAATTTTCCATGTTTTTAGAATTTTATTTTATTTTCCAAGGCTTG
The DNA here is from genome assembly GCA_029206835.1 of Rana muscosa. Lineage (NCBI taxonomy): Eukaryota > Metazoa > Chordata > Amphibia > Anura > Ranidae > Rana > Rana muscosa. The sequence continues at coordinate 877,307,212 of CM055118.1, forward strand.
TTTATTTGCCTTACCTTGTAATGATGGCCTTGTGTGTGCATGAGGGTCCACTCCATAGGGCAAGGGGGGTCAACTGCCCCCCCCTGGAATCGTAAGAGTGTTGAAGTCAGAGTGAAGACACTTTCCCCCTGTGTTGCAATAACCCCAGCTAGCGGTCAAAGACAGGGTTAAATGCAACTGTGTATGGCCGCTGCCGCAGCGGTGCCCATTTATTTCAATGGGCAGGGGCGGTGGAGGAGTGGTGTAGACAGCGCTGCTCCACTGCCCCAAAGAAGCATGGATGACCTTAAAATGATGCCCCCCCCCCCCCTGAAAAAAGTTCAGCGGACGCCCATGTGTGTGTCATGGCTAATCCATTCCCCTATGTCCATTCATTGCTGCAGCTAATCTGTCCCTGTGCTCCAAGGGGAAAGGACAACTTTCTGTTCTGGGTCACATAGCTTTGCATCACAAATGTGGGAGCGCTAATGCATTGTCTCCCAGCTGTACGATGAGCTCTGTGTGTCTGTGAATACTCTGAGTGCTTATGGCTGTGTTGGATCTAATTATCGTGTAGCGTCTCATGTTTCTACACAAACTGAAGCTAGTGATTCAGGAATAAGATTTACTCTAATGTAGGCTGTGCATACAGGCCATTATTGACACCATGAAAGTACATGATCAATGTCTTATGCAGATGAAAAACGAAAAAGAGGAAGGCAGGACTGTTTACCATGCCTTTTTAACCACTTGTCTACAAGCGCTGTTTATGAGTGCTGGCTGGTAGAACAGGATTGAAAACACAGCATTATCTGTTACATTATGCTATCATGTAGGGGGCTATTGGCCTTTTAAGTGTGAAAAAAAAAAAAAAACTATAATAAAAAGAAAAAAAAATGTTAAAGTGGTTGTAAACCCCGTAGACAATTTTTTATTTTTTTTTACTTACCTGCAAGACAAAGCTATAATGAGCTAGTATGACTAGCATACTAGCTCATTATGTACCACTTACCTTCGTTCGGGGCCCCCGAAGTCGTCCGTGTCCCTTCTCTAGATGCATCCATCGCTGCGGCGATAGCCGGAATGTTACTTCCGGGTATCGCTGCTGCAGCCAATCACAGCGCCGCTCCGGCGCTGTGATTGGCCGGAGCGGCAAAGACGTGACTCCGCGCGTGAGCTGTCGAATTCGGCTACGTCGTCGAATGTTGCGACCTAGCCGAATTTGTGAATGGGGTGACGTCAGCGTCGCCGCATTTACATACAAATATCTCCTTAACCGTGTAGGTTAAGGAGATATTTCATGCACCTACAGGTAAGCCTTAATCTAGGCTTACCTGTAGGTCTTTGTTTAAAAAGTGGGTTTACAACCACTTTAAAGTCCCCACGTACACACACAGTAACAAAGACACGTGCAGTGGATACTCTTGTTTACAAAAACAATTGCACCACATATGCAGTATCGCTTCAAACATCGGAGTGAGAGCAATAATTCTAGGGCCATCATTCATGGCTAACTCTAAACTGATAACCTGTAAGGCTTCTAACATATCACCTCCGTGCAATTTTGGATACTGAAGTTTGTTGCTGTTTCACAGGAACACTATTTTAAGGCTTGACATGTTTGGTATCTACTCATCGCTACCCCACATTTATATTTTATCAAAAAAAAATGTGAAAAATGCAGCTGGCACCATTTTATTCTTCAGGGTCTTTGCCTTTATGAAATATACTGTATAATATTAGGGGGGGTTAACAAATTTTCAGGCGTTAAATGTTCTTTTTAACGTGTGTGCAAAAAAACAGAGAAAATTGTTTTGGTAGTGAAATGGTTAAACATACAGAACATAACTGGCTATTACATTTGTAAGAAATAATGTAGATTGTTAATCTAAGGAAGTTTCAGTTGGAGGAAACGGGTCTGTGTCTTTTTTAAAGGTTTGTTTGCTTCCTTTGGATCGACTGTGGATTTAGGGTTCTGTATAGGTATATATATATTTTTTTTGTTATTTATTTGACTGTAATGTTGAAGCCAATGGATTCATGTGATGTGTGTTTTTTTTTTTTTTTTTTTAACATTGTTACATACGGTAGTTACCAGCTTAATATTTTGATTTAAGATATACTTTATTGGTATTTTTAATTTTTTTTGTTTACAAACGTTTTTATTTAAAGATCATGAACATACATGTAAAATGTCAGACAAAATAATAAAATCTGAGAAAGGTGGAACATCTCCAGACATGGGGAAATGTTGAGAGCAAGTACATTAAGTCAGGGCTCGACAAACCCCAGGCGCCAGGTCGCCATTGTGACTAGAATTAGCGACCTGGCTCCTGGGGTATCCTGTGTCTCTGTGTGCCGCAACCCCCCCCCCCACCGCCGCGATTGCGCAATCTCGTCGGGCCGCGCTGGCCGCTAATTGAGGCCACGGCTTTGCGGCCTATGCTTCCGAGGGGCGTACCAAGGGGACTGGAGAGAGGCGAGCTGCCGGCCGGGATGGATCAGATCATCCTCGGATGAGAGAGCATGTCATGGAGCCGCCGCCGTCAGCTGTGCCTATCTGTGTGCGGGGACGGGGATGATTGCAGCAGAGAGCACAGAGATAGGCGGCAGGCGCTCCGCCTCCGGACGCCTCTCGCCCTGGGGATTAGGGAATTCCGCTGAGGGGGCGGAGCCACCTATGTCACTAATAAAAGGGAAAAAACTGCGCCAACCCTTTTAGCCCAAACCCATTCCAACACCTAAAAAATATTAACTTGGTTGATAATCAGGATAAAAAGTCCAACAAATATTGCACCAATTGGAGTCCAACAAATATTGCACAGTGAATGGTCTGAAAAAAGTCCACAAATCCTTATGTCAGTACAGCACCACAGTGACTACTCAAATCTTAATGTGAGGTATCCACCACCAAAATAGGGAAGCAGCTTACCAGAAGGCAAGCGGTTTGGGACATTCGACTAACCCAGCCGCGGCCTTTGATTCTGTAGCAGTAGTCCTCCCTTAGTCAGCAGGCGAACTCCGTTCGGGTTAACCCCACACACATCCAGATCGTAAGCCCCCAAACTCCTCCTCACTGGGCACACACTCTCCAAGATAACACTCCTTCCATCAAGTCTCTTGGAACAATAATCCCTCTCCTAATACTACTTCCGGGCTTCAGCAAAATGGCCGCCGTCCCTTCCGCTCTGAGGTCAATTCCTCTTCCTCCACCTATGTCACTGCCACGGGGAGTCACTCAGTAAAGGAGCTGCCTGGAGGCTGCAGACAGTGCAGAGTGCACACATCAGTCACGTGATACCGGTGATATCAAACACAGAGTGCGGACAGCAGCAGCAGAGAGAGTGAGAGTGACTCAATGCAGCCAGAAGCTGCTATTTTACAGTACATATGGATGGTTTTGATTTGAACATCTGACTGGCAGTGGCACTGGGAATGGGATCAGTTTATAAATAAGAATTAAAATTAGTTTCAGTTCCCTTTGAATAGTTTATTTTTTGTCCAGCATTAAGCACTGCTTTGTTCCAGCATGCAGCATCAATACAAGCAAATTATCCTCTGTTGCTGCCTATAAAGAGTTATTCTTGGCATCTCCGCCATTAAGGAGAAGCTTTTGAATTTGATCTGTGAAGATATTGCTAATCCACTTGCCTCTCAACCCTGGCCTGGTCAATCAGGTGAAGCCTTGAATTCATTGGTAAAAATACAAGGCTTCCCTGGTCCCTGAATGGTGGACTTCATTCCTTCTTGGCCTGCCCTGCCCTGCCCGGCCTATTTACCAGGTGCTATTCACTGTTGCACACTGATATCTGGTACATTGAATGCTACTCAGTGTATAGATATCAGTGTTTTTTTCAAAATTGTCGCTCTATTTTTGTTTATAGCGCAACAAAAAAAAAAAAAAAACGCAGAGGTGATCAAATACCACCAAAAGAAAGCTCTTTCTTTTTCGTACATCACGGGACACAGAGCAACTTAGTCATTACTAATGGGTTATATAGTTTACCTTCAGGTGCTGGCACTGGCAACTTCCAAACCGGAAGTACCCTCCCCTATATAAGCCCCTCCCATCCGGGAGCACCTCAGTTTTTTGCCAGTGTCTAAGGTGTTGGCCAAAGAGTAACATGTGTTTTCCTGGGCTTGCGTACAGGTTCTTTTACGGGCCTTAGTAAGCTGTTCCGGATCCCACCAAAAAAGCTTCATAGCTAAACGGTCGGTACCCGGGCCTTGCAACAGAAGAGCAAGGTTTTGCCTGTAATGCCTCTCTTAGGAGGGCTGGACCCTGGGATCCAGAGCTCTGGTCATACCCACGACCAAGATGTTTTCTGTGCAGGGTGCTATACAGGTCCAGGGGAGTGGAATCCTTGAACCCGGTCCCTGAAGGTTTAAATACAATGCCTGCCGTGATAGGTGAAGTTTGGGCTTCTGTGGACCAAACAGAGTCCTGCGGCGGGGAACAGGTAAGTGGAGGCCCCCAGGAACTTGGTTCTATTGGGGGACCCCCAAGCCTAATTTGTCTTTCTGTCTGTTACCTAATGGTATTCCCGCAACTACTGGAAAATGTAAAATTTTAATAGTAGTCAAGAAAAAAAAAAAAGAGGACCGCGGTACCTGTGTTAAACCACTAGAGGCCGCTGTGGTCCATTTTTTCTTGTCATGTGGATCTTTGGTTTTCTCAAGTCAAAAGATCCAGGCAGTTGGTAAGTTCTCTGTGGGAATCCACTTCCTCTGCCCTGTTGCTGCGCTCATCCACCGCACAGGCCCTCCGGCAAAAAGGGCCCTGGCTCCTAGTCCCTGCTTGGTTTCGAAAAGGGCGCCAATGGCGCACGGGCGCGTGCACGCGCCTCCTATGAAAAAAAAGGGTCGGGGCGGGTGGATGACGCTTGATGCGCGCCGCGGCGCTTCTGCGCATGTGCAGGCATCCCAGCATGTGTAAAAGACACAGTACAAGTGTCAGCTGGATGCAAGTAGAGCTAGCAACAAAACGGTGGCACACAGAGGCGGTTGATGCAGGCATCCCCATAGAAAGACACTTTAGTGGACACCAGCTGGTATATAGCAGCAACTGTGTTAGACTATTACCAGCAAAATTGGTGTATGACGACGGGAATACCTCAGCTTTGTGCTTATAGGATATATCGTCCAGACGCTCTGGAAATAAATCTTCCAAGAAGCGAAAGGGGTCTCCGTCGGGCTCTGAGGATTTTGGGCATGCTGTACTGCAGTAATCTCCCCTGAAATTTGAGGTCAGTAGCCGTAGGAACCCCGCAGGAGTGCCTGGTGCTGCGGCTGTCCCCAGTCCACCTGCTCCTGTATATATAACAGAGGAGGTTTTATCCTCAACTCTGGGAGGATTGGAAGAGAGATTAACAGCATTGATCGCTGCTTCCCTGTCACAGGAAAAGCGCGTCCGATCTCCGTCTCCTCCTGCAGAGTGCCTGTTAGTGGAGGAACAATCCCAGAGATCGACCTACCTGAAGGGGATCAGGTGAGGTTGATAAAGTTATAGAGGAATCAACAGTGGAAGAACCTTTCTCAGCATCTCAGGCTGAAAGATTATGGGTTCAGTCTCTGACTAACATGGTCCGAGCAGCAGTTTAAATGCCTCTGGCGGAACCATCAACCACTACTGTCTCCTCGCTGGGGTCGCTGAAAGCTCCCCAGACTGTCTGTTCCTTCCCAATCCACCCTTTATTGGAAGGGCTTATTTACCAGGATTGGGAGCATCCTGTAAAATATTTACTCCCCCCAAGAGATTTCCAGTGATCTATCCCATGGAGGATAAGTTCATAAGAAAAAAAAAAAAAAAATGGAGGGTCCCTACAGTGGACACAGCCATCTCTTGTGTAAATAAATCACTGACATGTCCAGTAGATAATGTTCCAATGTTCAAAGACCCAATAGATAAAAAATTGGAGTCTTTACTAAAATCTGCTTTCTCTACAGCAAGCATGGTGACACAACCTGCAGTAGCAGCGATTGGAGTCTGCCAAGCAATGAAAGATCAGTTGAAACAAGTCTTAAGGGACTTACCAGATCAGCAGGCTCTTGCCCTAGCTGACCTACCTAGAGCCTTGTGTTGCGGTGGACGCCATAAAGGATACAATCCAACAGGCATCCCGCTTTACGCTGTCTGTAGACATATGCGTAGGCTTCTATGGCTCAAAAACTGGTCTGCTAAAGCTCCCTGTAAGAAATTGCTGATAAGCGTTCTCCTTGAAATGGGAAGCTAATCTGGAGATGATCTGGACAAATATATCCAGAAAACTTCTGCCGGTAAAAGTACACTCTTCTACAAGGGTAGAAGTCCTTCTTTTAAGAGGCCTACTTCTCCAGTCCCTGGTACAGCGGCTGTGAAACAGTTCCGACGGCCTCCGCAAATCCAGGGGGAAGAAATCAGGGACAATCGCAGGGTAACAAGAAACCCTGGGTCAAGAGAGGTACAAAACCTCCCCCCAAGTCATGAAGGGTTGCCCCCACTCAATTGGGTGAGGGGAAGACTTCAGTTGTTCACAGAGACCTGGCGGGACACCATCAGAGACAGATGGGTGATCTCCGCAGTAAGTCTGGGATACAGGCTGGAGTTAAAAGACATTCCTCCTGCCCATTTTATAGGGTCAAACGTGCCAAGCGATCCCCAGAAGAGTGGATCCCTCCTTCTGGCACTAGAGCAACTATTGCTCCAAGGGTAATCATGAAGGTTCCCTTGGAAGAAAGCGGGTTCGGGTTTTACTCGAACCTTGTCACAGTCCCCAAACCAAATGGGGACATGAGGCCCATATTAAATATAAAAGGGCTAAACAAGTTCCTACATATTAGGACTTTTTCGGATGGAGTCGATCCGATCGGTGGCCACCGCCCTACAAGGGCAGGAATGGTTAGCCTCGATCGACATAAGGGATGCTTATTTGCATATTCCCATCTGTCCGGCCCACCAGAAATTTCTACGCTTTGCAGTAGAAGGGCGCCATTTTCAGTTCAGAGCCTTACCTTTCGGTCTGGCCACAACACCACGAGTGTTCACAAAAATTCTGGCCCTACGATTGGCCAAACTAGGAACACAAGGTGTAACGATAATGGCATATCTAGACGACTTGTTGCTGATAGAACACTCAGTGAAAAAAACTAGAAGTGGTCGTTCACAAGATAATCAAGTATCTGGAATCTCACGGTTGCATTATCAACCGAGACAAGTCAGCCCTGAAACCAGTCAAAAGTCTGGAATACTTGGGGGCTAAGACTGGATTCAAATCAGAGAAAGATTTTCTTACCTCCAGAGAAGGTGTCGTCTTTGAAAGATTTGACCCACTTAGTGGGTACAAAAAAGAAAACCATCCATACGCCTGTGTATAAGGCTGCTGGGAAAAATGGTGGCTTCATTCGAAGCAGTACCCTACGGTCAAGTCCATTCAAGGAACTTGCAGAGGGCCATACTGTCAGCCTGGAACAAAAAAGTTCAGGCTTTAGACTTACCAATGTCCCTGTCCCCTTCCGTTCGCAAGAGCCTCCATTGGTGGTTGGTGCCCCAGAATCCGGAAAAAGGGAAACCCTTCAGTCCGGTTTCTTGGAAGGTGGTCACTACAGATGCCAGCCTCATAGGCTGGGGGGCAGTACTGGAGCAATGGTCTCTCCAGGGCAAGTGGTCAGAAGCAGAGAAGGCCCTGCCCATTAATCTCTTAGAGATACGAGCAGCCCGGTATGCCCTAGTAGCATGGACATCCAAACTCCAAGGGTCACCTGTCAGAATTCAATCAGACAATGCCACAGCAGTGGCATATATCAATCACCAGGGTGGCACCAGGAGTCGTGCAGCCCAGAGGGAAGCGAATTGCATCCTGGAATGGGCAGAAAGGTATGTCACAGCCATATCCGCGGTTTTCATCCCAGGAGTGGAAAATTGGAGAGCGGACTTTTTAAGTCGCCAGCAATTATGCCAGGGGGAATGGTCTCTTCACCCCGAGGTTTTCCAGGCAATATGCCAGCGGTGGGGAACACCGGATGTAGATCTGCTAGCATCCAGATTCAACGCAAAGGTGGACAGATTTGTGTCTCGCACAAAGGATCCCCTAGCTTGCGGTTCGGATGCCCTAGTGTTCCCTTGGGATCAGTTCAAGCTGATATATGCATTCCCACCGTGATTAATCCGCAGAATCAGTGTAGAAAAGAAACCAGTGATTCTGGTGGCTCCAGCGTGGCCCCGAAGGCATGGTATGCGGAGATTGTAAAAATGTCAGTGGGGAGTCCTTGGACCCTCCCACATCGTCCGGACCTGCTTTCGCAAGGACCGATATACTACCCTTCCTTACCAGCCCTAGGTTTGACGGCCTGGCTATTGAAGCCCACATTCTAAAAAAGAGAGGGCTCTCTAATCCTGTGGTATCTACCATGATCAATGCCAGGAAGCCGGTATCCAGGCAGGTCTATTATAGGATCTAGAAGGTGTACATCACGTGGTGTGAGGCCAAGAAATGGCATCCACGTAAGTACGTAATAGGTAGGATTCTGGACTTCCTACAGTGGGCTGTACATAGGAAGCTTGCCTTGAGTACTATCAAGGGTCAGACGGCCTTGTCAATATTTTTTCAAAGGCCCTTGGCTTTGCATTCATTAGTCAAAGCTTTCATACAAGGAGTGATGCGTATTAGCCCTCCGGTTAGTATTCCCATATGTCCATGGGACTTAAACCTGGTTCTGTCGGTTCTACAGAAACAACCATTTGAACCATTGCGGCACATTTCCTTGGTTCTTTTCACCAGGAAATTGATTTTCTTAGTAGCCATTTGTTCGGCTAAAAGAGTATCGGAATTAGCCGCCTTGTCCTGTAAGGAGCCATATTTGGTTATCCATAAGGACAGAGTAGTATTACGTCCTCATCCAGCCTTCTTCCTAAGGTGGTATCGAGGTTCCATTTGAACCAAGATGTGGTTCTTCCTTCCTTTTTCCCCAAACCTAGTTCGGTAGAGGAAAAGTTATTGCATTCTTTGGATGTAGTAAGAGCAGTTAAAGCTTATCTTAAAGCCACTGCTCAGATTCGTAGAACGGATACTTTGTTTGTTCTGCCGGAAGGCCCCAGAAAGGGTCAGGCAGCATCAAAAATCTACTTTAGCCAAGTGGATTCGACAGGTCATAATAAAAGCCTATGGCTTGAAAAGGAGACCGCCTCCATTCAAAGTTAGGGCGCACTCCACAAGAGCAGTTGGAACTTCATGGGCAGTGCATCACCAAGCCTCCCTGGCTCAAGTCTGTAAGGCCACAACATGGTCCTTAGTACACACGTTTACTAGATTCTACCAGGTAGACGTCAGAAGTCAGGAGGATGTCGCCTTTGGGCGCAGTGTGTTGCAGGCCGCAAAAGAGCCTCATGCCTGATGGCGCCCAGCTTATGTATAGTGTATCCCTCCCCTCATTGGGCATTGCTTTGGGACGTCCCATTTGTAATGACTAAGTCGCTCTGTGTCCCGTGATGTACGAAAAAGAAAAAGGGATTTTTATAACAGCTTACCTGTAAAATCCTTTTCTTGGAGTACATCACGGGACACAGAGCTCCCACCCCTCTTTTTGGGACACTTATTGCTTTGCTACAAAACTGAGGTGCTCCCGGATGGGAGGGGCTTATATAGGGGAGGGTACTTCCGGTTTGGAAGTTGCCAGTGCCAGCACCTGAAGGTAAACTATATAACCCATTAGTAATGACTAAGTCGCTCTGTGTCCCGTGATGTACTCCAAGAAAAGGATTTTACAGGTAAGCTGTTATAAAAATCCCTTTATTTGTGGGATAAAAAAGACGTCAATTTTGTTTAGGAGCCACGTCGCACGACCGCGCAATTGTCAGTTAAAGCGATGCAGTGCCGAATCGCAAAAAGTGGCCTGGTCTTTGGCCAGCAAAATGGTCCGGGGCTGAAGTGTTTAATTAAAATGAATTTGTCATCTCCCTGCTTGGCCCCTTTCACACGGGCTGTCTGATCAGTAGGGATGAGCTCAGGCGTGTTCGCATTGAACATGTGCAGAGCCCGCCAAGGAAGTCGGCACCGCGCTGCGCTAAACACAAAACCTGGCTCCTAACTTTTTTAGCTGGCTCCTAGATTCCAAGCAAATTTGTCAAGCCCTGCATTAAGTATCAATACAGGCAAAAACAATAATTTAACGGAGCATTCAAGCATGGGTAGGGAGGCTACCTAAGAAGCTATCAGAGAATAATAGGACATTATAAAAACATGTTAGTCCAATGTTTCCATTTATTGTCGTAAATATGCATGGTATCATATAGGGTGTGGTGAATGCGCTCAGAGAGTTTTTAATGGCGTCCATTCTAGCTAATACTTGCGACCATGAAAGGGAAGAGGAACGCCAGTTCAGCACAGTTACCCAATGTATGGCTCTAAAAAGCGAGTGAATTCGTTTTTCACAAGGTGAAGGGATATCAGGAATGGATGTGAAGCATAAACACATTTTGTGCGGTGAGGGTAATTAAGCGGCCTGCGATGGTAGATGCCTTCGAGGCAGCTTTCTGCCAGATGGGCTTAAGATGCCTACAACTCCAGAAGGTGTGAATTAAGGTGCCTAAAGGTACAGCCTCAAAAACAGAGCGGGGACACCGCAGGCTAGATGGAGTGGAGATGTGCGGGGGTCAAATACCACCTTATGTGTAGTTTGACTGCAGTTTCACGAATGGAGTATGCTCTAGTGTTTTTGAACATATTAGTCAGCATTTCCTCCCACTCAGGTGGTTCAAAAGTTTTGCCTATCTCACTTTCCCACCGAAGCATCGGTTTGGTTTTTGCTGCCAGGGCAAACTCGTTGAGCAAACAATATATTTTGGAAATAACCCCCTTATCAATGGAAGAGTGAATACATATGTGTTCATATTGAGTGCTGTGTGTCTGGGAATCCAGGGAGCCCCTACTATGGTAGAAATGTTTGATTTGTATGTACTTGTACAGCTCTGAGGGGGGAAATTTGTGCTCTGTTTATAGTTGCTGGAAGGGTTTGAAGTGACGACCCTCTTTAAAGCTGAGGTCCACCCGCATTTTTTTTATTTTTTTTAAAGTCAGCAGCTACTAACAATGTAGCTGCTGACTTTTAATAAGGACACTTACCTGTCCTACTCGCCCGCGATGTCGGTCCCACGACGGCGATCGGATCGCTGTTGGCAGGTCCCGGCTCCTCCATCCTGACTAACGCTGCGCCACTCGCACGGTGCTTTGTAAATGGGCGGCTTGCCTCCTGGGATACACACAGTTCCCAGAAGGCAGCGCGCCATATTCACGAAGAGGAAGCGGAAGGAGACCCACCGCAGATAAGAAGAGGCACCTTAGAGGCAGATTAGGGGACTTCCGCATAGCAACGGGCAATTCGGGTGAGTATAAATTTATTTTCTTTTTTTCTATTAATTTTTTTTCTTTTTTTTTTTTTTATAGGATTTTTAATGTAAAAATGTTTTCTGGGCGAACCTCCTCTTTAAAGGATTGAAATGTCATGTCAGTCATAATCCACTGGGAAAATCCAGCTCTATAATGAAAGGCCGGGGGAAAATCGGGATCACCCAGGAAGGAGTATAGTGGGGAAAGGGGAGAGGCTAGGTGGAATTTATGACCATATAATAACCAAAGGTGTATGGTTTGGCAAACGATCGAGTTTAGCAAAGTAATTTGGCCAGCTTTGATGGATCTGGACCACAGCAACCCTGAAAGGTGGAAGGGGAGGATAGCGTGTGTCTCAAAAGTTAGCCAGGGTATACCGGTGGGGGAAGTGTGCCATTGGGTGGTTTGAGCTAATCTGGATGCTAAATAGTAGCGCCATAGGTCAGGAAGACCCACTCCTCCAATGGGTTGGGGCCTATACAACAGAGATTTATGGAATCTTGTTGTTGTTTTATTATGCCACGCAAATTTATTGACATCTTTTTGGATTGAGTCAATATAGGTCTTAGAGACATATATAGGGAGGGCCCTGAAAAAAAGCAACAACTTAGGAAAAATGGCCATTTTTTTGGCCGTGACTCTGCCCAGAAATGAGATGTGATATTTATCCCAAGTCTTAAGTAGGGAATTGATATTCGAGACTATAGGGTGATAGTTTACGTGAAAAAGAGTCTGAAAGGTAGGGGTAAGCTGTATACCTAAGTAACGAAAGATATCAGAGCACCAAGTGAATGGGAAGTGTTGCCTCAATGATAATTCAAGATCATTTGGTATATTGATCGGCATGGCAGAGCATTTGGCTAAATTCACTCCCAGCCCTGAAATCTGGTGAAGTTAGTCTAGTAGGGAGGTGAGATTGGGCAGTGCTATAAGTGGATCGGTCAGGAACATCATCAGCGTATAAGCTGAGTTTAAATTCATTGGGGCCTTTGTGATAACCTTTTAATATTTATATTTTCGGATATGGCCCGGGACAAGGGCTCTATGGCCAGGGCATAAAGGAGAGAGGATAATGGGCATCCCTGTCTAGTGCCCTTCTGAAGTGAGAAAAATTGAGCATTATTACCAGGCAATTTAATACGAGTTTGGGGGTCTCTATATAAGGCAGGAATTCACCAGGGATGCCAAATTTGGGCAATAAATGATCTAGGTATGACCAGCTAACGCTTTTGAATGCCTTATGTATGTCAAGGCTGAGGAGAAGTGTTTGTTTAGAGTGTAAATTTGCATCCTGTATTATATTCGTGACTAGGCAAATGTTGTCTGTTATCTGTCTACCAGGAATAAACCCAGTTTGGTCAGGGGCGATTAGGGTCGTAATAACAGTGGCCAGTCTGTCCACAAGCAATCTGCCAAAGATTTTCAGGACATTGTTGATCACCGAGATCGGGCGAAAGTTTTGGGGGAAAGAGTGATCCTTATGGGGTTTAGGGATAAGGGGCATGTTGGCTAATAACATTTTAGTAGGAAAGTCATTGCCTTTTAAAATATGGTTATAGAGAGAAGCCAAATGAGGGGATAGAATGTGGGAACATTTCTTGTAATAGGAGGTAGAATTGCTATCCGTGCCTGGAGCAGTAGAGGATTTAAGTGACTTGATGATGGTTGCTATTTCCATTACTGTACATGGAGCATTCAGGGCCTCTAATTGCTGGCTGGACAGAGTGGGCAGGGCCAGGTTTGAAAACCAAGACTGTGTTGATGGGATGGGTCAGTGGTTGGTTGGGACATTTTAAATAGGTTTTTATAATAATCTACAAAAATATTCATCATGTCATTCGGGTGAGAGACTAGAACCCCAGCAGGATTACGCAGCTTATAATTGATAGAAGGTTTCATGGCCTGGTTGAGTTTCCGTGCGAACATAGTGGATGACAAATTACTATGTAGCATAAATTTGGCTTTAGCCCATCTCAAGGCCTTCTCAGTTCCGTCTGAGAGTAGGAGGTCTAACGCCTGTTTTTTGCTATTGATTTGTTGGAGGAGGTCTGGGGAAGGAGTCTGATTGTATAGATTATATAATCTATCTAGGACCTTCGTGAGCGAGCGAAGCTCAGACAGTTTGGCTCTGTTTTTTTGGATACTATATTAATAAGGTTACCCCTCATGACAGCTTAATGGGCCGTCCAAAGGGTGCCCGGTGAGGTGTTTGGGAGTTGATTATCTACAAAGTAATCATGGAGTTGGATGGTGAGTGCCTCAACCGTGGAGGGGTCCGTTTAGTAATGAATTGTTTAATCTCCAAGTATAGGTCGTGGGTTTAAGGCCCATCCTGAGAACCGTAAAAGCTACCATGTGGTGGTCAGACCAGGGGCAAACATGAATATCTGCTCTGGAAGAGTTTGCCAAAACTGTGGGGGAGCTAAAGATATAATCTAGGCGAGCATAACTGTCATGAGGGTTTGAATAGAACGTGTAAGATCTACAACCAATATTGTGTGCACGCCATGTATCAATAAGCTGCAGGAAGTTCAGGCTACTGGTCAGTGTTTTAGGGAATGCTTTAGTAGAGGGGGTGCTTCTGCTCCTGTCCAAGCTCGGATGAGCTGTAAGATTAAAATCACCCCCAATTATTAAATGTGTTGAGAGATAGCGGTCTAAGATGGTAAAAAATTGTCTGAAAAAGGAGGCTTGTGCTTCGTTGGGGGCATATATAGAAGCGATAGTTGTGGCCCGGCCTTGGATTTTGCATTGTAAAATTATAAACCTACGATTTGGATCCTTATATACATGCCCAACTTCAAAGAATACTGAATTTTTAATAAATATGGCTACTCCACGGGATTTACTGGTGTGGGAGGTACAATAAAACTGTTTAAAAGATTTTCGAAATATTGTGGGTGGTTTGAACTGGAGAAGTGAGTCTCCTGCAATAAGAGTATGTCAGCTCCCAGACTTTTATATTGGCAAAATGCTTTCTTCCACTTCTGGGGAAGATTAAAGCCCTGGACATTATGTGAAATAATTTTAAGGGCCATCGCAACTTAACAAGTAAGAGGCACGGGGATGGTTGTAGGGGCTGCAAGTAGGGATTCGCCGTGGAATAGCCTTATTATCCACAGTCAGATGTCTAAAATAAAATGCACGTCTCTGGATAAAGAGGACAATTGTCTGAGTGTCAGCATGAAATAGTACCAATAGAAATTATCTTTCAAAGCATAATACATGGGAAAACTTAAAACCATTAAAAAATAATGCAAAAGTGCTTAAAATCAAAATATGAGCAATGGGGGTCAGAGGAAAACATTCCTAGTGGCCAACAATAATCTTCCATTGAACTATGAAGTCCTATACCAACTGGGGGACCCGGAGGGAGCCGCAGCGATGGACGGGGCGACCATAAAATGCACGTCACCCTGAACCTCACAACGAATGGGGTCAAAGAGCCGGTAGGGGGGATAATTGTGAGCGCGAGGAGACTCACCGCCTGAAGGCATGCGAGATCATCAACAGTGTGTTGGTTCATGCCAGCCGCCAGGTGGAAATAATGACATAGAGGAACAGAGGGTTTCTACAAGGCTTCAAACAAAAAGTTGGAGGATATAGAACAGACTTCCAGTTGTATAGTCAAGACTGGGGGGGGGGTAATGATCCCTCCAAAAAGGCCTGGACTCAGAACAGTTCAAAACAAGAGGTATATAACAAAGGGGGTAATAAATCCTCCAAAAGGGCCCGGTCACTTAACTGAATCAGGGGAAAGTCCATCCTGGCGTGCGACGGGTATAATGTAGTCATCCGAAGAAACTCTGAGCAGGGTTAATTAAGCTGGATGGTCTGCTTTGGTTCCTGCGTGAAGAAGGCGTGTTCCAGATTGGGTTAGGTCCTGGAGTGGGGGGCCGGCGATTTAAGGCATCTGACTCCATAAGGCCCAGTTTTATCAGTATCTCCTTCCTTTCAGCCACATTATAAGCAGTGTAGGTGGTTCCATTATGCGGAACAGTGAGCTTAAATGGAAAGCCCCACCTGTAGCGGATATGGGCTGATTGAAGCACCGATGTGACCTCCTTCATCCTACGTCTGCGGTCAAGGATTGGCTGTGAGATATCTGGGTAGATTTGAATCTTTACCCCATCCAATTTAATGGCTGACGCATTTCTGGCAGCATGCAAAATATCCTCTTTGACCAAGTATTCCTTAAGACAGAGGATTATATCACGTGGAGGCTTCTCTGCAGGGGGTTTAGGGCCTAAGGCCCTGTGGATCCTGTCACATACAAATGCTGTGGTGGGCGCGGAGGGAAGGAGAGTATGAAACGGCTTAGTGCAGGGCTTGACAAATTTGCTTAGAATCTAGGAGCCAACTGAAAAAGTTAGGAGCCAGTTTTTTAAATCGGCTGCCCAGCGCCCAGAACTGCATGTCTGGGCCGTTGGGCAATAAGAATTGATCACGCCTGATCCTAAGCAAAAAAAGATAGAATATTTAAAAAGACAAAACTTGTTATAAGATTTTGCAAATAAGTTATTTTTCTCCTTCACTTATGTGCGCTGATAGGCTGTACTAATGGGCACTGACAGGCAGCGGCTGTGTTGGCACAGTGGCTGCGTTTGATGGCGCACAGTGGCTGCGTTTGATGGCGCAGTAAGGCTGCAATTCATTTTTTTTTTTTTTTTTTTTAGTTTGTTTGCGCCCCCCCCCCAAAAAAAACTTGAGCACCAGCCACCAATGACTTGGACAGTGGAGTTCTGCCACTGGTCAGCAAGCAGGCCTGTGCTATACATACACATAGGCTGACAGAGCATGCTGGGGCTTGTAGTGCACCATACCAGGGAATCCCAGCAGGCTGCTGTGTTGGTAGGGGGCACTGGAGGTGACAACACTCTCTCTTCATGACTGACCCACCTGTGTGCTGGAGGATATCCTGGATAGCTGTGGATCCCCTGTGGAGGGTTGCAAACTTGCATCATCCATGGTACATACACGCTGATGTTTCATCCACTATCTAGCTGCAGGCTGCTGGACTTTCCCTTTGCAAGGCACGGAGCTGCCAGGGATTGGAATGTGGGCGGGGCTGCTGGTACACACAGGAGGAGAAGATCCTGCTCTCTCGATCTCTTTCTCTCCTGTCTAAGTGTCCGTACGAGGAGGAGGGGGGGCGGGCTGTCAGTGCGGGGTCTGGGCAGTGTGACAGAGTCAGAGAGTAGACGCTCTCTGCTCATAAATGCAGCCAGCAACCATGGAGTGATATCCCGGGCTTCTGGATGTCGGAGGTGGGCGGGCAGTGAGAGCAAGCCGCGCTCATCACAGCATCGTCCACCAGAGGGCGCTGGTTCGCAGAAAGCACGTATTTTCTCTCCAGTAGGCCACAAAGCCGGGGCCTCAAATTTGGCTAGCCCAGGCGCCAGGACGCGATATCTAGTCGCAATTGCGACCTGGCGCCTGGGTTTTGTCGAGCCCTGGCTTAGTGGCAGCAGCAGGGAGGTCTATAACCGTTTCTGGGATGCCACGCAGTCTGAGGTTATTTCTTCTATTTCGGTTATCGAGATCCTCGACCTGCGATTGTACCAGTTGGAAATTTTCTGCCAGTGCCTCATAATCCTTACGAAGATCAGCATGAGATAATGCTAATTCATCATGTTTAGTCTCTAAAGCCCCGTACACACGATCGGATAACCTATGGATTTTCGTCCGATGGATTTGTCCATCGGAAATCCGATGAAACTGTTTTTCATCAGTCTTGGCCACACACCATCAGTCAAAAAACTGACCGTTCCAAACGCGGTGACGTAAAACACTCCGATGAGCCGAGAAAAATGAAGTTTAATGCTTCTGAGCATGCGTCGACTTGATTCTAAGCATGCGTGGGTTTTTTAACCGATGGACTTGCCCATAGACGATCGGAAATTCCCATCGGTTTTTTTATCCATCGGAAAATTTTAAAACAAGTTCTATTTTTTTACAACCGATGGAAAAAAGACCGATGGGTACCATACACGATCGGTTGGTCTGATGAAAACCATCCATCGGACGGTTTTCATCAGTCAAACCGATCGTGTGTACGGGGCTTAAGAGATCCGTGCGGCCGCCCAGAGCAGTGATTACTAGTGAGAGCGTGTTAGTGACTTTGTGAAGTTCTGTCTGAAACTTCCCCGTCAACTTCTCATACATGGAGGACAGGCTATCCTCTAGATCAGCCTTGGTAAGCTGAGTGGGACACTCACCGTCCTCACAAGTCAGAGCCAATGTCTCAGGGGATGCCGTTGGTGATGGAGAGCCCCGTTGGGCCTGGGCGCCATCTTTAGCCATGCCTGTCCATTCAGCGGTGCGGAGAAGGTACGTGGTAAGGGACCCCTGCAGCTTGTTGTTCTTCGTTTTTTTGCGTGAAGGCATGCACCTGGTGTTCCCACAGGGGTGCAGGGCAAAATGTAAGCGAATAGGGTGCTATATGGCCCTGTGGGAAGGGGATCAGTCTCCGTAACCCCCGGCGGAGCTCCTTCTAGCTGCAAACGTCTCTCATCGCGTCCAGGACACGCCCCCAGGTATTTTTTCATTTTTGTTTCCCCAGTTTTAAAAGTGGAACTGTCAGTTCGGCTGACAAGACAAACTGGAATGTGTGAATAATATGCAGCAAAAGGTGTCTGCGCATACCATGGCTTTTCAGATGTTCTCTTCTGCAAAGATGGGGAGAGCGTGGATCTGCAGCATGCCAGATCAGAGCTTAGATCAGTCTTTCTCAACCTTTTCAACACAGGAGAACTCTTGAAATAACTTTCCGGTCTCAGGGAACCACTTCTAAAAATGACTATGTCTACAACTCATGATACATTTAGTGTGATGGTCAGTAGGAAGACTGCTCCTTGCATTGGTGTCAGTGGGAACTTATCTAATAGGCAAATATTGCACATTGCTCAAGGAACCCTAGACTATCATGGAACCCTGGTTGAGAAACCTTGGCTTAGATACATACACCCTATGTTGCACATGACTTAGAAGTTTTGTATATCCTGAATTTTAGAAGCTATCAGGGTGCACTGAAAATTATTTTGTATAGAAGGTTGTATGTGAATACCATGTATTTTAGATTTTAATACCCTTTTTCATGCTGGTACTAGCAGCCTATTCACATTAAAGTTTTCGTTCGTTTTTCTCTTCTTTTATACTGATGTTTGTAGTTGATATTGTATGCCATAATTATCAAGATGTGCAATCTAAAAGTCTGCAGTAAACAAGGGTTTACCGCAAACAGTCAAGTTGGATATGTTTGTTTACCCCTGTAAATGTCGAGAGTTGGCCCCATATTTACGAGTCACTCATGCCTAATGAGCATTGAGCTTTTTTTTACTTTAAGACTGCATTCACACCTGAGCGTAGCGTTTCAAGCGTTTTTACCGTCGTTTTTACCGTCGTTTTGCACGAATTTGCGCCCGTCGTAGCACTCGTTGTCACGCTAAACGCTTGAATCGGGCATTTCCATTACATTCTATGACTCCTAAAATGCCCAAATCTGCCCGATTCACGCAACAAAAAAGGGTCCGGAACTTGTTTGAGCTTCAGGCGTTCGGCTTCAGGCATTTTGGAGTGGAGATGTGAACCATCTCCATAGAGAATAATGTATTTTTTCCCCTCTAGCGTTTTGTAGCTTCAGGCTTAGGGCTACAAAACACTCAGGTGTGAATGCAGCCTAAGGAACACATGGTGGCAACCAAAGACCTTCTTCTTTTTTTTTTTTTTTTTACCTCAAAATAAAGCATGACAATTTCTGACTAGGGAATAGGGATACGATTAAAAAAATACTACAAATACACAAAGCATACAGTATGTACAAGTGTGTGTGTGTGTGGACATTTCCCATGTTACACTTGACTAGCAAAAATATCTGCTCATCTGTAAGTGGACAACAAATTGGTCATTTTGTGTGTCAACATTTGCCGTATAGAAAGCAGGTTCAGAACTACCAAACCCACTTCACTCAAAAAAAAAAAAAAAAAATGTATTTATAATATATTTTTCTTTCTCGTACATCACGGGACACAGAGCGACATAGTCATTACTAATGGGTTATATAGAAACCGTCAGGTGCTGGCACTGGCAACTTCCAAAACCGGAAGTACCCTCCCCTATATAAGCCCCTCCCATCCGGGAGCACCTCAGTTTTTTGCCAGTGTCTAAGGTGTTGGCCAAGAAGAAACATGTGTTTTTCACTGAGCTTGCGTACAGGTTCTTTTGGGCCTCAGTAAGCTATTCCGGATCCAACCAAAAAAGCTTCATAGCTAAACGGTCGGTACCCGGGCCTTGCAGAGAAGAGCAAGGTTTTGCCTGTAATGCTTCTCTTAGGAGAGCTGGACCCTGGGATCCAGAGCTCTGGTCATACCCACGACCAAGATGTTTTCTGTGCAGGGTGCTATACAGGTCCAGGGGAGTGGAATCCTTGGGAACCCGGTCCCTGAAGGTTTGATTACAATGCCTGCCGTGATAGGTGAAGTTTGGGCTTTTGTGGACCAAACAAAGTCCTGCGGCGGGGAACAGGTAAGTGGGGGCCCCCAGGAACTTGGTTCTATTGGGGGACCCCCAAGCCTAATTTTTCTTTCTGTCTGTTACCTAATGGTATTCCCGCAAAATTCTGTGCATGCCTGTAACTACTAAAAAAAATGTAATAATTTTTAATGGTGGTCAAGAAAAATAAATAATTTTTTTTTTATATATTTAATATATTAGACTGCGGTACCTGTGTTTGTCCACTAGAGGCCGCTGTGGAACGTTTCTTGTCATGTGGACTAGTTTCTTCTCATCAGAGCGAGTCCAGGCAGATGGTGAGTTCTCTTATGGGAAACTGCTTCCTCTGCCATGTTGCAATGCTCGTCCATCCCCCGGCCTGCGGCAAAGGGGCCCTGGCTCTTGTCCCTGGTTTCCATTTTCGAAATTAGCGCCGAAGGCGCACGTGGCCGCGCGCGTGCGCGTGCACGCGCCTCTATATATAGAGGTGAGCCGGGAAAGGGGGCGGAGCCTGGGGGATGACGCTCTGTGCGCGCCGCAGCGCTTCTGCGCATGTGCGGGCGTCCCAGCATGTTAAAAACCACAATTTTGTGTGGTGAGCTGGCTATGAAGTACAGAGACAGAGCTGGCAACATTTAAAGAAGGCATACAGCAAGCGGTTGATACAGGCATCCCCTAGAAAGGCACATTAGTAGACACCAACTGTTTCTTATAGCAGCATTTATGCTAGACTATTGTCAGTAACTGGTGTATTTCGGCTGGAATACCTCAGCTTTGTGGCTTAGGAATATGCCGTCTAAAAACTCCGGGACTAGAAATTCCAGGAGGAATAGGGGGTCTCCATCGGGCTCTGAGGATCTTGGGCATGCTTTGGCTGCACCAGTCTCCCCTGAAGAATCAGAGGTTAGTGACCGTAGAGCACCCTCAGGAGTACCTGGTACTGTGGCTGTCCTCAGTTCACCTGCTCCTGTGTATGTAACAGAGGAGGTTTTTTCCTCAGCTCTGGGAGGGCTGGAAGAGAGATTGTCAGCATTGATCGCGGCTTCCCTGTCACAGGAGAAAAGCGCCCGATCTCCGTCTCCTCCCTCAGAGTGCCTGTTAACAGAGCAACAGTCCCATACAGGGATCGACCTACCTGAAGGGGATCAGGATGAGGTCGATTCGGTTGTAGAGGAATCAACAGTGGAAGAGCCGTTCTCAGCATCACATGCTGAAAGGTTATGGGTTCAGTCCCTGACTAATATGGTCCGATCAGCATTTAAAATGCCACTTGCGGAGCCATCATCCACTTCTGTCTCCTCGTTGGGGTCGCTAAAAGCTCCCCAGACTGTTTGTTCCTTTCCGATCCATCCTTTACTGGAAGGGCTCATTTACCAGGATTGGGAGCATCCTGACAAAATATTTACTCCCCCCAAGAGATTTCCGGTGGTCTATCCCATGGAGGATAAGTTCATCAGAAAATGGAGGGTCCCTACAGTGGACGCAGCCATCTCTTGTGTGAATAAATCACTGACATGTCCGGTGGATAATGTCCAAATGTTCAAGGACCCAATAGATAAAAAATTGGAGTCCTTATTAAAATCTGCTTTTGCTACAGCAGGATTGGTGACACAACCAGCAGTGGCAGCTATTGGGGTCTGCCAAGCAGTGAAGGATCAGTTGAAACAGGTCTTAAGGGACTTGCCAGATCAGCAGGCTCTTGCCCTAGCTGATCTACCTAGAGCCTTATGCTTTGCGGTGGACGCTATAAAGGATTCAATCCATCAGGCCTCCCGCCTTACGCTGTCTGTAGTACATATGCGCAGGCTTCTATGGCTCAAAAACTGGTCTGCTGAAGCTCCCTGTAAAAAATTGCTGGTCAGCTTCCCATTTCATGGTGAACGCTTATTCGGGGAAGACCTGGACAAATATATCCAGAGAATTTCCAGCGGTAAAAGTACACTTTTGCCGGTTAAAAGTAGAGTTAGAGGTCCCTCTTTTAAGAGGCCTGCTTCTCCAGTCCCTAGGACATCGGCTGTGAAACAGTTCCGACGGCCTCCTCGGTCAAATCCCGGAGGTAAAAATCAGGGACAATTGCAGGGTAACAAGAAGCCCTGGAGCAGGAGAGGTACAAAACCTCCCCCAAAGTCAAATGCATGAAGGGTTGCCCCCACCCAATCGGGTGGGGGGAAGACTTCAGTTGTTCACAGAGACCTGGCGGGACACGATCCGAGACAGATGGGTGCTCTCCGCAGTAAATCTGGGATACAAATTGGAGTTAAAAAACTCCCCTCCTTCCCGCTTTATAAGGTCAAACGTGCCAAGGGATCCCCAGAAGAGAGGATCCCTCCTGTTGGCACTAGAACAATTATTGCTCCAAGCAGTAATTATAGAGGTTCCCCTGGAAGAATGGGGGTTCGGGTTTTACTCAAACCTCTTTACAGTCCCGAAGCCAAACTGGGACGTGAGGCCCATATTAAATCTAAAAGGGCTAAACAAATTCCTACATATCAGGACTTTCCGGATGGAGTCGATCCGATCGGTAGCCACTGCCCTACAAGGGGAGGAATGGTTAGCCTCGATCGACATCAAAGATGCTTATTTGCACATTCCCATCTTTCCAGCCCACCAAAAATTTCTACGCTTTGCGGTAGAAGGGCACCATTTTCAGTTCAGAGCCTTACCCTTCGGTCTGGCCACAGCACCAAGAGTGTTCACAAAAATTCTGGCCCCATTATTGGCCAATCTAAGAACACGAGGTGTAACGATAATGGCATATCTAGACGACTTGTTGCTGATAGACCACTCAGTGGAAAATCTAGAAGTGGTTGTTCACGAGACAATCAAGTATCTGGAATATCACGGTTGGATTATCAACCGAGACAAGTCAGCCCTAAAACCAGTCAAAAGTCTGGAATACTTGGGGCTAAGGCTGGATTCAGACCAGAGAAAAATTTTCTTGCCTCAAGAAAAGGGGTCGTCTTTGAGAGATTTGATCCACTTAGTGGGTTCAAAAAGACAGCCATCCATACGCCTGTGCATGAGGCTGCTGGGAAAAATGGTGGCATCATTCGAAGCAGTACCCTACGGTCAATTCCATTCAAGGAAGTTGCAAAGGGCCATACTGTCAGCCTGGAACAAAAAAGTTCAGGCTCTGGACTTACCAATGTCCTTGTCCCCTTCCGTTCGCAAGAGCCTCCGCTGGTGTTTGGTTCCCCAGAATCTGGAAAGAGGGAAATCCTTCAGTCCGATTTCCTGGAAGGTGGTCACTACAGATGCCAGCCTTATAGGCTGGGGAGCAGTACTGGAGCAATGGTCTCTCCAGGGCAGATGGTCGGATGCGCAAAAGGCCCTGCCCATCAATCTCTTAGAGATACGAGCAGCCCGGTATGCCCTAGTAGCATGGACATCCAAACTCCAAGGGTCCCCTGTCAGAATTCAATCAGACAATGCCACAGCAGTGGCATATATCAATCGTCAGGGGGGCACCAGGAGTCGTGCAGCCCAAAGGGAAGTAAATTACATCCTGAGATGGGCAGAAAGATATGTCCCAGCCATATCTGCGGTATTCATTCCAGGAGTGGAGAATTGGAAGGCGGACTTTCTAAGTCGCCAACAATTATGCCCAGGGGAATGGTCCCTTCATCCCGAGGTTTTCCGGACAATATGTCAGCGGTGGGGAACACCGGATGTAGATCTGCTAGCATCCAGATTCAACACAAAAGTGGACAGGTTTGTCTCTTGGACAAGGGATCCCCTAGCTTGCGGCTCGGATGCCCTAGTGTTCCCTTGGGATCAGTTCAAGCTGATATATGCATTCCCACCGCCACAATTGTTACCTCGATTACTCCGCAGAATCAGGGTAGAAAAGAAACCAGTGATTCTGGTGGCTCCAGCGTGGCCCCGAAGAGCATGGTACGCGGAGATTGTAAAAATGTCTGTGGGGAGTCCTTGGACCCTCCCACATCGTCCGGACCTGCTTTCGCAAGGACCGATATACCACCCTTCCTTACCAGCCCTAGGTTTGACGGCCTGGCTATTGAAGCCCACATTCTAAAAAAGAGAGGGCTCTCTGATGCTGTGGTATCTACCATGATCAATGCCAGGAAGCCGGTATCCAGGCAGATCTACTATAGAATCTGGAAGGCGTACATCGCCTGGTGTGAGGCCAAGAAATGGCATCCACGTAAATACGTAATAGGTAGGATTCTGGACTTCCTACAATGGGCTGTAGATAGGAAGCTTGCCTTGAGTACTATCAAGGGTCAGATTTCGGCCTTGTCAATATTTTTTCAAAGGCCCTTGGCTTCGCATTCACTAGTCAAAGCCTTTATACAAGGAGTGATGCGTATTAGTCCTCCGGTTAATATTCCCATATGTCCATGGGATCTAAACTTGGTTCTGTCGGTTTTACAGAAACAACCATTTGAATCATTACAGCATATTTCCTTGGTGCTTCTCACCAGGAAATTGATTTTTCTAGTAGCCATTTGTTCGGCTAAAAGAGTGTCGGAATTAGCAGCTATGTCCTGTAAAGAGCCATATCTGGTTATCCATAAGGACAGAGTAGTATTACGTCCTCAGCCAGCCTTTCTTCCTAAGGTGGTATCGAGGTTTCATTTGAACCAAGATGTGGTTCTTCCTTCTTTTTTCCCCAAACCTACTTCGGTAGAGGAAAAATTATTGCATTCTTTGGATGTAGTAAGAGCAGTTAAAGCTTATCTAAAAGCCACTGCTCAGATTCGCAGAACGGATACTTTGTTTATTCTGCCGGAAGGCCCCAGAAAGGGTCAGGCAGCGTCAAAATCTACTTTAGCCAGGTGGATTCGACAGCTCATAATACAAGCCTATGGCTTGAGAAGGAGACCGCCTCCATTCAAAGTTAGAGCGCACTCCACGAGAGCAGTTGGAACTTCATGGGCAGTGCATCACCAGGCCTCCCTGGCTCAAATCTGTAAGGCCGCAACATGGTCTTCAGTTCACACGTTTACTAGGTTCTACCAGGTGGACGTTAGAAGTCAGGAGGATGTCGCCTTTGGGCGCAGTGTGTTGCAGGCCGCAAAAGATCCTCATGTCTGATAGCGCTCAGCTTATATATGGTGTATCCCCCCCCTCATTTGGCATTGCTTTAGGACATCCCATTAGTAATGACTATGTCGCTCTGTGTCCCGTGATGTACGAGAAAGAAAATAGGATTTTTATAACAGCTTACCTGTAAAATCCTTTTCTTGGAGTACATCACGGGACACAGAGCTCCCTCCCCTCTTTGGGGACACTTATTGCTTTGCTACAAAACTGAGGTGCTCCCGGATGGGAGGGGCTTATATAGGGGAGGGTACTTCCGGTTTTGGAAGTTGCCAGTGCCAGCACCTGACGGTATCTATATAACCCATTAGTAATGACTATGTCGCTCTGTGTCCCGTGATGTACTCCAAGAAAAGGATTTTACAGGTAAGCTGTTATAAAAATCCTATTATTATAATTTAGTATTTTTTTTTAATCTACCGGTAATCCCTATTCCCTAGTCAGAAGTTGTCATGCTTTATTTTGAGGTAAAAAAAAAAAGCTCCAATACCTAGGCAGTCTAGCGACTTTATTTTCTTGTGGAAACTGGCTAAATTACGTGGCTTCCTTACAAGAGCCCAGCTGTTATCTGGAGGAAGCAGTTGTATTCCATAAGGCAGTTACAGTTACACTAGGGCATGTGGTTCAAGATTTGGTCATTAAAAAAAAAAAAAAAAAAACATCATACAAATTAATATGTAGACATCCTGTGAACCATTGTAAGGAAGTGGAGACCGAGACTTTGCTATGCCTTGTGCTAAAAAAAAACAAAAAAAACAATGCAGTTTATTGCAAGTGAACATATTTGCATCTACTGACAAAATAAATGTCCCAGTAGAATTATGTTAATAACTCCTACTGATTTAAACCTTTTATAAATTGACAAATTATTTACTGCTTATATTGTACATACACAATTCACAATATTCTCTGTCCTCAATTGAATTTACGGTCTACTGTTCCAACCACGGTCATGCATATACACTGGAGCCAGTCAGGCTATAATCCAATTACGGTAATCTACAAGTGTGTTTGTTTTTGGTTTGTGGGAGTAAATCGGAGCACCCCACCATCCCAATACTAGGGAGCAGACAACCTTGCTATCGATCTAACATAATCTGCAATGTTGTTGCTCAAGCTATCCTATTTCAAGTTACTGAAATTCTGTTCATGGAGTTTTCTTTTTGGAAAAAAAAAATACTTTATGATTTCTTGGCCATTTCTCAGAGAATATGAATGATAACACAAAAACTTTTCTTTCACTCATGGTTAGTGTTTGGCTGAAGCCATTTATTATCAATCAACTGTGTTTACCCTTTTTAAATCATCATGGCAACAGAAACTACCCAGATGACCCTGATCAAAAGTTTACATACCCCAGTTCTTAATACCGTGTATTGCCCCCTTTAACATCAATGACAGCTTAAAGTCTTTTGTGGTATTTGTGGATGAGGCTCTTTATCTTCTCAGATGGTAAAGCTGCCCATTCCTCTTGGCAAAAAGCCTCCAGTTCCTGTAAATTCTTGGGCTGTTTTGCATGAACTGCACGTTTGAGATCTCCCCAGAGTGGCTCAATGATATTGAGGTCAGGAGACTGAGATGGCCACTCCAAAACCTTCACTTTATTCTGCTGTAGCCAATGACAGGTCAACTTGGCCTTGTGTTTTGTATTATTGTCATGTTGAAATGTTCCTCCAGTATTTTTTGATAACATACTGCATTCGTCTTGCCAACAATTTTGACCAAATTTCCTGTGCCTTTTTGTAGCTCGCACATCCCCAAAACATCAGCGATCCACCTCCGTGTTTCATAGTAGGAATAGTGTACCTTTTCATCATAGGCCTTGTTAATCCTATCCAAATGAAGCATTTATGGTTGTGGCCAAACAGCTCAATTTTGGTCTCATCACTATAAATGACTTTGTGCCAGAAGGTTTGAGGCTTGTCTCTGTGCTGTTTGGCATATTGTAAGCGGGATACTTTGTGGCATTTGCATAGTAATGGCTTTCTTCTGGCGACTCGACCATGCAGCCCGTCTTTCTTCAAGTGCCTCCTTATTGTGCATCTTGAAACAGCCACACCACATGTTTTCAGAGAGTCCTGTATTTCACCTGGAGTTATTTGTGGGTTTTTCCGAACAATTTTTCTGGCAGTTGTGCCTGAAATTTTAGTTGGTCTACCTGACCGTGGTTTGGTTTCAACAGAACCCCTCATTTTCCACTTCTTGATTAGAGTTTGAACACTGCTGATTGGCATTCTCAATTCCTTGGATGTCTTTTTATATGCCTGTCCTGTTTTATACAGTTCAACTACCTTTTCCCGCAGATCCTTTGGCAATTGCTTTCCACATGACTCCGAATCCAGAAACGTCAGTGCAGCACTGGATGAAAGATGCAAGGGTCTGTCAGGAGTCCAGAAACTCATTGAGCTTTTATACACACACACACACACACACACACTAATTACAGGCAAACAGATCTCAGGTGAAGATGGTTACCTTTTATAAGCCGTTTATGCTCCTTTGTGTCAACTTGTGTGCATGTTTCCATTATGATTTAAAAAGATTAAACACAGTTGATTGATAATAAAGCCAAACACTAACCATGAGTGAAAGAAATGTTTTTGTGTTATCATTCATATTCTCTGAAAAATGGGCAAGAAATCATAAATTCTGTCAGGGTATGTAAACGTATGACCACAACTGTATATGTATGTATAATATCCATCTATCTAATCTCTATATCTCCATCTATCACCTATCCGTATTTTTCGGACCATAAGACGCACTTTTCCCCTCCAAATATATGGGGGAAAAAGTCTCTGCGTCTTATGGTCCGAATAGTGAATGGAAAGCCCCCCCCCCCCCCGTCTCTGCCATTTAACATGCCGGGCCAGCGGTGGTCACAGAACTTGTCCGCAGATGGCAGGCAGCCAGGTCAGACTGGTCTGCGGCAGCATCTTTTTCACAGCGGCATGTATCACACAGCAAGGGAAGGGGCGGCCTATGAAGAAGAAGCCCCAGGAAGCTTTGCAGCAGGTCCAGTGCACGGAGGCACGCCCACACAATGTCATTACGTGTTGCTCCGCACACTCAGCCTATTCTCCTGTTGCCGAGTCAGCTGACCCATATAGTGAGCCCTCATTGATCGCTACCTCACAAGTCCCTTCATAGCAATTGCAAGCAGTGCCCGCCCTGCGTTCTGAAGTACATACAGTACACTTATACTATACATGAAAAAAGGCTAATTATTACTTATAAGTGAATACTGGATATTATGGTAACACTGACAGTGTACCAGTACACTATTTGGGTCAGAATATTTTTTTTCTCATTTTCCTCCTCTAAAACCTAGGTGCGTCTTATGGTCAGGTGCGTCTTATGGTCCGAAAAATACGGTATATACATTTTTGTTTTTTATATTGGCATGTCCAAATTCTAAAGCATTTTTACAATAAAACATCAACCATCATTACATTAAAGGGGTTGTAAACTATTTTATGTTTGTTTTATTTTTGTTAAAAAAAAAAAATCTATACGTGCCTGCTCTGTGCAATTGTTTTTCACAGAGCAGCCTTGATCCACAGACAGCAGGACTCGGCCCCACCTCCTTCTCTGTGTCACAGCTTTTGATTGACAGCAGCAGGAGCCAATGGCTTCTGCTGCTATCAATCTTTCCAACAAGGAGAGCGATAGCGGCTGGAAACCGCTGCGCTTGTGCGCATCGCTGGATCGGATGGGCTCAGGTAAGAAAAAGAGGAGGGTCTCGGGAGATTTGCTGCACAGAAGGTTTTATACCCTTTTAATGCATAGAATGCATTATGGTGAAAAACCTTGAGACTTTACAACCACTTTAAGGGAATAGTTATTTTGTCTTTTGCTAAGATTAGCAGTTCTGCTGAGCCATGATGGGTGACACCAATGTATCCAACTCTTTCGCCCAATTTGGTGACAAAAAAATTACAGCATCTGCTTCCTGGAACTATCTACATCACATGTATCAAACACGTGGCCCACGGGCCGAATGCAGCCCTTTAGGCCATTTCATGTGGCCCTCGCACCCAGGTTTTTTTTTTTTTTTTTCAGCTGGACCTTCTCCAGCTCTCATCCTTTGCTCACCGATGTCACTACAAGGACAGCTTTCCTCTTGGCGATTCTCACAGATACCTCCCTACCCTACACTCACGGCGGGGACATGCAGGTGCAGTGTGGTCATAGGTGGGATAGGGCATCATATGGTAGACTGCATTGGAATCCTCATCTGTTCCCGGGTGCACAGATGCTGACCAATGATCTTGCTGCAAGTGAGAGAGGGAGGCGGAGCTGCCTACACTGTGGGAAGGGTACTAGAGCCGGGCCGGGTATTTTTTTTAAAAAGGCGAGATGCAAGGAAGCTTTATAGGGGGCGGGAGATGGCAAGGTTAAAAAAAATGTCTGCCTTTTTAGAATAATTTTAAATCACTTCATTCTGCTGCCCAGGTCTGACAAGTATGGACCGTGTACTGAACTGTATGTGAGCTGTACTGTATTTTTAGGCTTTCTTTTATTTTCCTCTGGTATTCTAGCCAGTAAGTTTGTTTTTCAACAGAATAACCTCGCTAACTATTAACTGGGGTACTTGCATGATCAGCTTTTATTTATTCCTGTAGAACCTTTATCCCAAAAGGGGAAAAAAAAATTGTTGCTGTAACTGCAGTGTGAGCTGGACGTTGGCTTCAATGTGTTAATGTATCCACAACTTCTAGTACATTTAACACTCCCCCTCCCCTTCCCCCAGACTGACATGGCTGCTGTCCAAAGGTACCCCTGTGCTCCTTCACTCTAATACAGGAGGCGTGTTACTAGCCAGATTACTAGGTGAAAATTAAAGGGGGGAAAAAAGCATTAAAAAAAAACGAATGCAGCCATCACATCCAATGATTGGTAAGCTGCAACATATACGGTATTACATTTTTAGTTTTGAGTTTAATACCGCTTTGAATCCAGGTATAGCTGATTTTATTTGCTTTACAAAGTGAACATTCATCACAAGGGAACAGCCTTTACTACATTAGTACAAACAGGGAAAACACAAGTGAGAGTTGACAATGCTGCATACCCCAAAATCGTACAGAATCAGAGAAAGTTACCCCGAAGGGATTTTTAGCAGCAAAGTATTGTATGAAAACTGTATTCAATTAGAAGTCTTTATTATCATAGAATGAATTCAATGTACAAAAAATTACAAATGTTAGCTCTGGTCTGCGACACAAATAACAACATATACCGCCACCTATGGAAAACAATAAACCAAGGAGACCTGAATTTCCATTATATTGCAGGATTGTAATCCATATGAATACCCCAATGCATTTCGACCTTATCATTGTCGGTCTCTAAAGGTTTTTTTTTAATTCTAGCTAAATATTTATAAATAAAATTCTAGTTTAGAAAATATCACTAATATTATTATACAATATACAAAAAATCTCTACATGTATGGTAATATTTCTTTCTCGTACATCACGGGACACAGAGCGACAGTCATTACTATGTGGGTTATATAGATACCTTCAGGTGCTGGCACTGGCAACTTCCAAAACCGCAAGTACCCTTCCCTATATAAGCCCCTCCCATCCGGGAGTACCTCAGTTTTTTGCCAGTGTCTAAGGTGTTGGCCAAGAAGTAACATGTGTTTCACTGAGCTTGCGTACAGGTTCTTTTGGGGCCTCAGTAAGCTATTCCGGATCCGACCAAAAAAGCTTCATAGCTAAACGGTCGGTACCCGGGCCTTGCAAGAGAAGAGCAAGGTTTTGCCTGTAATGCCTCTCTTAGGAGGGTTGGACCCTGGGATCCAGAGCTCTGGTCATACCCACGACCAAGATGTTTTCTGTGCAGGGTGCTATACAGGTCCAGGGGAGTGGAATCCTTGGGAACCCGGTCCCTGAAGGTTTGATTACAATGCCTGCCATGATAGGTGAAGTTTGGGCTTCTGTGGACCAAACAGAGTCCTGCGGCGAGGAAAAGGTAAGTGGGGGCCCCCAGGAACTTGGTTCTATTGGGGGACCCCCAAGCCTATTTTGTCTTTCTGCCTGTTACCTAAGGTATTCCCGCTAAATATTCTGTGTATGCCTGTACTACTGAGAAAATGTAAACATTTTTTATAGTAGGCAAGAAAAAAAAATGTAAGACCGCGGTACCTGTGTTAAACACTAGAGGCCGCTATGGTTCTTTTTTTCTTGTAATGTGGATTTTTTTCTTCCGAAGTCAAATCCAGGCAGTTGGTAAGTTCTCTGCGGGGAAGCTGTCTCCTCTGCCCTGTTGCTGCGCTCATCCATCCCCGGGCCCTGCGGCAAGGGACCCTGGCTCCCATCTAGCTCGTGTTTTTGTTTCAAAAAAGGCGCCGAAGGCGCACGTGCCCGCGCCTCTCTATATAGAGGCAATCTGGAAAAGGGGCGGAGCGGGTGGATGACGCTCGGTGTGCGCCGCGGCGCTACTGCGCATGTGCGGGCGTCCAGCATGTTTTAAAAGCAATCAAGCTGGCTATTGAAGTGCACAAACAGAGCTAGCAACAGTAAAAAGGCACACAGAGGCGGTTGATGCAGGCATCCCCTAGAAAGGCACTTTAGTAGACACCAACTGATATATAGCAGCAATTGTGCTAGACTATTCTCAGTAAAAAGGGTGTATTACGGCTGGAATACCTCAGCTTTGGGCTTAGGAATATGCCGTCCAGAAGCTCCGGAACTAAATCTTCCAGGAAGCAAAAGGGGTCTCCATCGGGCTCTGAGGATCTTGGGCATGATTCTGCTGCACCAGTTCACCTGCTCCTGTGTATGTAACAGAGGAGGTTTTTTCCTCAGCTCTGGGAGGATTAGAGGAGAGATTGTCAACATTAATCGCTGCCTCCCTGTCACAGGGAAAGGCCCGATCTCCGTCTCCTCCTTCAGAGTACCTGTTAGCGGAGCAACAGTCCCATACAGGGATCGACCTGCCTGAAGGGGATCAGGAGGAGGTTGATTCTGTTATAGAGGAATCAACTGTGGAGGAACCTTTCTCAGCATCTCAAGCTGAAAGATTATGGGTTCAGTCTTTGACTAGCATGGTCCGATCAGCATTTAAAATGCACCTTGCGGAACCATCAACCACTACTGTCTCCTCGCTGGGGTCGCTAAAAGCTCCCCAGACTGTCTGTTCCTTTCCAGTTCACCCTTTATTGGAAGGGCTCATGTACCAGGATTGGGAACATCCTGATAAAATATTTACTCCCCCCAAGAGATTTCCGGTGGTCTATCCCATGGAGGATAAGTTCATCAAAAAATGGAGGGTCCCTACAGTGGACGCAGCCATCTCTTGTGTGAATAAATCACTGACATGTCCAGTGGATAATGTCCAAATGTTCAAGGACCCAATAGATAAAAAATTGGAGTCCTTATTAAAATCTGCTTTTTCTACAGCAGGCTTGGTGACACAACCAGCAGTGGCAGCTATTGGGGTCTGCCAAGCAGTGAAGGATCAGTTGAAACAGGTCTTAAGGGACTTGCCAGATCAGCAGGCCCTTGCCCTAGCTGATCTACCTAGAGCCTTGTGCTTTGCGGTTGATACCATAAAGGATTCAATCCATCAGGCCTCCCGCCTTACGCTGTCTGTAGTACATATGCGCAGGCTTCTATGGCTAAAAAACTGGTCTGCTGAAGCTCCCTGTAAAAAATTGCTGGTTAGCTTCCCATTTCATGGTGAACGCTTCATCGGGGAAGACCTGGACAAATATATCCAGAGAATTTCCAACGGTAAAAGTACACTCTTGCCGGTTAAAAACAGAGTTAGAGGTCCCTCTTTTAAGAGGCCTGCTTCTCCAGTCCCTGGGGCATCGGCTGTGAAACAGTTCCGACGGCCTCCTGGGTCAAATCCCGGGGGTAAAAATCAGGGACAATCGCAGGGTAATAAAAAACCCTGGGTCAGGAGAGGTACAAAACCTCCCCCAAAGTCAAATGCATGAAGGGTTGCCCCCACTCAATCGAGTGGGGGGAAGACTCCAGTTGTTTGCAGAGACCTGGCGGGACACGATCAGAGACAGATGGGTGCTCTCCGCAGTAAGTCTGGGATACAGATTGGAGTTAAAAGACTCTCCTCCTTCCCATTTTATGAGGTCAAACGTGCCAAGGGATCCCCGGAAGAGAGAGTCCCTCCTGTTGGCACTAGAACAACTATTGCTCCAAGGAATAATTATGGAGGTTCCCCTGGAAGAATGGGGGTTCGGGTTTTACTCAAACCTCTTTACAGTCCCGAAGCCAAACGGGGACGTGAGGCCCATATTAAATCTAAAAGGGCTAAACAAATTCCACCAAAAAATTCTACGCTTTGCAGTAGAAGGGCGCCATTTTCAGTTCAGAGCCTTACCCTTCGGTCTGGCCACAGCACCACGAGTGTTCACAAAAATTCTGGCCCCATTGTTGGCCAATCTAAGAACGCAAGGTGTAACGATAATGGCATATCTAGACGACTTATTGCTGATAGACCACTCAGTGAAAAAACTAGAAGTGGTCGTTCACAAGACAATCAAGTATCTGGAATCTCACGGTTGGATTATCAACCGAGACAAGTCGGCCCTAAAACCAGTCAAAAGTCTGGAATACTTGGGGCTAAGGCTAGATTCAGGCCAGAAGAAAATATTCTTGCCTCGAAAAAAGGTGTTGTCTTTGAGAGATTTGATCCACTTAGTGGGTACAAAAAGACAGCCGTCCATACGCCTGTGCATGAGGATGCTGGGAAAAATGGTGGCATCATTCGAAGCAGTACCCTACGGTCAATTCCATTCAAGGTATTTGCAAAGGGCCATACTGTCAGCCTGGAACAAGAAAGTTCAGGCCCTAGACTTACCAATGTCCTTGTCCCCTTCCGTTCGCAAGAGCCTCCGTTGGTGGTCGGTCCCCCAGAATCTGGAAAAAGGGAAATCCTTCAGTCCTATTTCTTGGAAGGTGGTCACTACAGATGCCAGCCTTATAGGCTGGGGAGCAGTACTGGAGCAATGGTCTCTCCAGGGCAGATGGTCGGATACGGAAAAGACCCTGCCCATCAATCTCTTAGAGATACGAGCAGCCCGGTATGCCCTAGTAGCATGGACATCCAAACTCCAAGGGTCCCCTGTCAGAATTCAATCAGACAATGCCACGGCAGTGGCATATATCAATCATCAGGGTGGCACCAGGAGTCGTGCAGCCCAGAGGGAAGTAAATTGCATCCTGAAATGGGCAGAAAGATATGTCCCAGCCATATCCGCGGTATTCATTCCAGGAGTGGAGAATTGGAAGGCGGACTTTCTAAGTCACCAACAATTATGCCCAGGGGAATGGTCCCTTCACCCCGAGGTTTTTCGGACAATATGTCAGCGGTGGGGAACACTGGATGTAGATCTGCTAGCATCCAGATTCAACGCAAAGGTGGACAGGTTTGTCTCTTGGACAAGGGATCCCCTAGCTTGCGGCTCGGATGCCCTAGTGTTCCCTTGGGATCAGTTCAAACTGATATATGCATTCCCACCGCCACAATTGTTACCTCGATTACTCCGCAGAATCAGGGTAGAAAAGAAACCAATGATTCTGGTGGCTCCAGCGTGGCCCCGAAGAGCATGGTACGCGGAGATTGTAAAAATGTCAGTGGGGGAGTCCTTGGACTCTCCCACATCGTCCGGACCTGCTTTCGCAAGGACCGATATACCACCCTTCCTTACCAGCCCTAGGTTTGATGGCCTGGCTATTGAAGCCCACATTCTAAAAAAGAGAGGGCTCTCTAATCCTGTGGTATCTACCATGATCAATGCCAGGAAGCCGGTATCCAGGCAGATCTACTATAGAATCTGGAAGGCGTACATCGCCTGGTGTGAGGCCAAGAAATGGCATCCACGTAAGTACGTAATAGGTAGGATTCTGGACTTCCTACAGTGGGCTGTAGATAGGAAGCTTGCCTTGAGTACTATCAAGGGTCAGATTTCGGCCTTGTCAATATTTTTTCAGAGGCCCTTGGCTTCGCATTCACTAGTCAAAGCCTTTATACAAGGAGTGATGCGTGTTAGCCCTCCGGTTAATATTCCCATATGTCCATGGGACTTAAACCTGGTTCTGTCGGTTCTACAAAAACAACCATTTGAACCATTACAGCATATTTCCCTGGTTCTTCTCACCAGAAAATTGATTTTTCTAGTAGCCATTTGTTCGGCTAAAAGAGTGTCGGAATTAGCAGCTATGTCCTGTAAAGAGCCATATCTGGTTATCCATAAGGACAGAGTAGTGTTACGTCCTCATCCAGCCTTTCTTCCTAAGGTGGTATCGAGGTTTCATTTGAACCAAGATGTGGTTCTTCCTTCGTTTTTTCCCAAACCTAGTTCGGTAGAGGAAAAGTTATTACATTCTTTGGATGTAGTAAGAGCAGTTAAAGCTTATCTAAAAGCCACTGCTCAGATTCGCAGAACGGATACTTTGTTTATTCTGCCGGAAGGCCCCAGAAAGGGTCAGGCAGCGTCAAAATCTACTTTAGCCAAGTGGATTCGACAGGTCATAATGCAAGCCTATGGCTTGAGAAGGAGACCGCCTCCGTTCAAAGTTAGAGCGCACTCCACGAGAGCAGTTGGAACTTCATGGGCAGTGCATCACCAGGCCTCCCTGGCTCAAATCTGTAAGGCCGCAACATGGTCTTCAGTACACACGTTTACTAGGTTCTACCAGGTGGACGTTAGAAGTCAGGAGGATGTTGCCTTTGGGCGCAGTGTGTTGCAGGCCGCAAAAGATCCTCATGTCTGATAGCGCTCAGCTTATGTATGGTGTATCCCCCCCCTCATTGGGCATTGCTTTAGGACATCCCACATAGTAATGACTATGTCGCTCTGTGTCCCGTGATGTACGAGAAAGAAAATAGGATTTTTATAACAGCTTACCTGTAAAATCCTTTTCTTGGAGTACATCACGGGACACAGAGCTCCCACCCCTCTTTGGGGACACTTATTGCTTTGCTACAAAACTGAGGTACTCCCGGATGGGAGGGGCTTATATAGGGGAGGGTACTTCCGGTTTTGGAAGTTGCCAGTGCCAGCACCTGAAGGTATCTATATAACCCACATAGTAATGACTATGTCGCTCTGTGTCCCGTGATGTACTCCAAGAAAAGGA
The DNA here is from genome assembly GCA_029206835.1 of Rana muscosa. NCBI lineage: Eukaryota > Metazoa > Chordata > Amphibia > Anura > Ranidae > Rana > Rana muscosa. Next base: position 877,343,222 of record CM055118.1, read on the forward strand.
TTTTACAGGTAAGCTGTTATAAAAATCCTATTATTTACCATTCCAGGGATGGAAAGGTGCAAATGTGTCCCAAGACCAGATTTGCCGCATGGCAGTTGCATCTGGTGGTCCCAAAATGTCCGTGTGTCCCCTCCGCACCCTCCGATGGGCCCATAGTCCACGAGGCTTGCAAGGAGCCAGGCTCTTGGACCCTGAGGGGGGAGTGTGGGGCGAGGCATCTGCAAAATAGTATTGAGGAGTATAGATAAGTAAATAACCAAGGGTTTGCTTGGGTATTCGGTGCCACCCCATGGCACCAGACAGATCCCTGCTTCATCCAAAATTGAGGGGTATACAATATATGTTTTCTTTGTATTAAGTATTTATTAATTTAATAGATTAATTTATGTTATGGTTGATGGAAATATAAATTTACATAAACATATGGTAATAAGTATTTCACACTATTGCGAATTGGATGAGGAATTTCCCATGTCCAATTCGCATGAAAGGGGCGTGTGCCCGGCTCTCAATGGAGACGGTTCACACATCTCCGTGGCGGCCACGGATCACACAGCGGAAGAGTCCTGTGCGTCTTTTGGCTCCGTATCAGGTCCGCATTCAGGCAAAAATTCAGACCTGAAACTGAACGGGGACACACCGGACCCCCTGCTGTGCCCTGCAGCCGCACATAGTGTGAACCGAGCCTTAATGGTAAACCTTCCAAAGGACATGATATTCATACCCTTGCCAACCAGGGTGATAACGCTACTTTCTGGGATTTCTTACTGTTTACTGGTTCAGCTTTTCTAGTTATTGAAAAGAGATGATGTTCATTCTTTGTCCAATAATCATGGCTTTTTTTATATTTAATCTATTTTTGACGTTTTCAAGGAGACTTTTATAGAAAGTCCCAAGCTCAAGCAAGCAGATCAAAAGTTCTGAGTCTGAGTTTCAGATCAGTGACTCAAGCCCCATACACACGATCGGATAACCTATGGATTTTCGTCCGATGGATTTGTCCATCGGAAATCCGATGAAACTGTTTTTCATCAGTCTTGGCCACACACCATCAGTCAAAAAACCGACCGTTCCAAACGCGGTGAAGTAAAACACTCCGATGAGCCGAGAAAAATTAAGTTTAATGCTTCTGACATGCGTCGACTTTATTCTAAGCATGCGTGGGTTTTTTAACCAATGGACTTGCCCATAGACAATCGGAAATTCCCATCGGTTTTTTATCCATCGGAAAATTTTAAAACAAGTTCTATTTTTTACAACCGATGGAAAAAAGATCGATGGGTACCATACACGATCGGTTGGTCTGATGAAAACCATCCATCGGACGGTTTTCATCAGTCAAACCGATCGTGTGTACGGGGCTTTAGAGTATTGAAATCCAAGATGGTCGGTTAACCAGCATTTTCAGTAAGAGGTCATTGGTGACTATTTCCATAAATCCCTCATGACAGGTTTCCTTGAAAGGTTTCAGAATAATCTCAATGGCTAATACAACCATTTGTGTGATTGTTCATTTTGAATAAGCATTTTTGCTGAATATTGTGTAGGCTAGTCAATTTAGTTGTGTATCGTAAGTTGTTTGTCCGCCACTTATCTTGTTGTTGTTTTTACAGATCATGATTGAGTTTTGTCAAGGAGGAGCCGTAGACGCCATCATGCTAGGTACATTTATTTTCCTTTTAATTTGACGTTTAAGAATGACACAATTGCCCGTGTAGCCAGTGATCATGCACATACAGTGGGTACGGAAAGTATTCAGACCCCCTTAAATTTTTCACTCTTTGTTATATTGCAGCCATTTTCTAAAATCATTTAAGTTCATTTTTTCCTCATTAATGTACACACAGCACCCCATATTGACAGAAAAACACAGAATTGTTGTTTTTGCAGATTTATAAAAAAAAAAACTGAAATATCACATGGTCCTAAGTATTCAGACCCTTTGCTCAGTATTTAGTAGAAGCACCCTTTTGATCTAATACAGCCATAAGTCTTTTTGGGAAAGATGCAACAAGTTTTTCACACCTGGATTTGGGATCCTCTGCTATTCCTCCTTGCAGATCCTCTTCAGTTCTGTCAGGTTGGATGGTAAACATTGGTGGACAGCCATTTTTAGGTCTCTCCAGAGATGCTCAATGGGGTTTAAGTCAGGACTCTGGCTGGGCCATTCAAGAAGAGTCACGGAGTTGTTGTGAAGCCACTCCTTCGTTATTTTAGCTGTGTGCTTAGGGTCATTGTCTAGTTGGAAGGTAAACCTTCGGCCCAGTATGAGGTCCTGAGCACTCTGGAGAAGGTTTTCGTCCAGGATATCCCTGTACTTGGCCGCATTCATCTTTCCCTTGATTGCAACCAGTCGTCCTGTCCTTGCAGCTGAAAAAAAAACACAGCATGATGCTGCCACCACCATGCTTCACTGTTGGGACTGTATTGGACAGGTGATGAGCAGTGCCTGTTTTTTTCCACACATACCACTTAGAATTAAGGCCAAAAAGTTCTATCTTGGTCTCATCAGACCAGAGAATCTTATTTCTCACCATCTTGGAGTCCTTAAGGTGTTTTTTTAGCAAACTCCATGCAGGCTTTCATGTGTCTTGCACTGAGGAGAGGCTTCCGTGGGGCCACTCTGCCATAAAGCCCCGACTGGTGGAGGGCTGCAGTGATGGTTGACTTTCTACAACTTTCTCTTATCTCCGGACTGCATCTCTGGAGCTCAGCCACAGTGATCTTTGGGTTCTGCTTTACCTCTCTCACCAAGGCTCTTCTCCCCCGATGGCTCAGTTTGGCCGGACGGCTTTAGGAAGGGTTCTGGTCGTCCCAAACGTCTTCTATTTAAGGATTATGGAGGCCACTGTGCTCTTAGGAACCTTGAGTGCAGCAGAAATTTTTTGTAACCTTGGCCAGATCTGTGCCTTGCCACAATTCTGTCTCTGAGCTCTTCAGGCAGTTCCTTTGACCTCCTGATTCTCATTTGCTCTGACATGCACTGTGAGCTGTAAGGTTTTATATAGACAGGTGTGTGGCTTTCCTAATCAAGTCCAATCAGTATAATCAAACACAGCTGGACTCAAATGAAGGTGTAGAACCATCTCAAGGATGATCAGAAGAAATGGACAGCACTTGAGTTAAATATGAGTGTCACAGCAAAGGGTCTGAATACTTAGGACCATGTGATATTTCAGTTTTTCTTTTTTAATAAATCTGCAAAAATGTCAACAATTCTGTGTTTTTCTGTCAATATTCATCAGTTTGGGCCAATATGTATTCTGCTACATATTGTTGGTAAAAAAAACAACAACCCAATAAGCGTATATTGGTTTGCGCAAAGGTTATAGCATCTACAAAATAGGGGCAAGATATGGGGACTTTTTTATTTATTTTTTATTGTTTTTACCAGTAATGGTGGGGATCAGCCATTTTTAGCCGGACTGTGACATTGCAGCCGACAAATCTGACCCTAAGTGACACTTTTTGATGACCAGTGACACCAATACAGTGATCGATGCTATAAAAATGCACTGATCACTGTGTAAATGGCACTGGCAGGCAAGGGGTTCAGACTAGTGGTGATCAAAGGTTTAAGTGTTCCCTAGGAAGGTGCTTTCTAACTGTCAGGAGGATGGGCTGACTGGGAGTAGAGAGAGATCGCTGTTCCTGATCACTATGAACACCTGATCTCTCTCTTCTCCTCTGTCCGAACGGGGATCTGCCTTGTTTATACGCAACCGCGGGTGGCCAGCTGACATTGAGTCCGCAGGTAAGCTCCCGCGGCACGCGCCTGCGCCCACTGAATCTAATGCACGGACCGATGTACAGGTACGTTGATTCGCTCAGCCGGGCCGCCCTACCGCAGTGTATGTGTGGTGGGCGGTACGGAAGTGGCCAAGGGTGCCGAATGCAAATAAGGGCTTATTCACAAGTGCAGCAGGCACTGCTACTCCATTGAAAAGCTGTTTGAGTGTATTTGACAGGTGGTGATGAGGCTATCTGTTGCCTCCTCACCATCTTATTTATGTTTGCCGCGTAATGCACACAATTGCGACACTGTAGTACGACAATTAGAGGTTTCAATCGGGTATGAGGAGGCGACACTGTGCCCAGTGATCTTTGACTTCTCCCATGTTCAGGTAGATCTCCACCTCTTTAAGGTTGCCTACCCCTGGACTAAGATGACGGCTTTCTTGACTGTAAAGAATGCAAGGGCTTAGATCAGCTTGAAGCTTTAACTGTTCCATTGAATTTTTTTAAAATATAGTTTTAGATTTGCAGTACTTGTTATCTATCGTGTCTGCCTAAGTTTGCTATTTTTTTGCTTTTTACTTCTGACAGAGCTGGATCGTGGATTGACAGAACCTCAAATCCAAGCCATCTGTAAGCAGATGTTAGAAGCATTATCCTACCTCCACAGCATGAAGATCATCCATCGAGACTTGAAAGCAGGAAATGTGCTGCTAACACAAGATGGGGATATCAAGCTAGGTTAGAACAGTTTTCATTATCTTTTAAAATACCTTTTTAACATAGTTCTCAAACACTGAAGTAGTTTAAACTGTGTGCGCTATACAGACTAAAAATGTTCAGTATATGTCTATGTAGGTTCTCATTTAACAAGGTCATAGTATGTCCAGTAGTAGGTTACATTCTACTGAGGAAGCCATTGGATGATGGCCGAACATCTTGAACGTTAGAACAAGTGAACCCCACTGAATGTGCCTACTACTATGTGTGTATGTATGTTTTGCAGTTCATAAGGACAAAGAGATAATTGTGTAGCAGAATGGTTTATTTGATGAGCATTCAAAATCAAGCTGCATTTAAAACAATTCTGAAAACGTTTTTACCTAGAGACGAGGGGAGCATGAGTTGCTGTATTTGAGATATGCATAAGAATGGGATCAGTTTAAAATGGAATTCAATGCAAACAGATAATCACAGTATAAATACACATTTATTTAGACTGGGTTCACACTATTGCGAATTGGATGAGGGTTTTCCCAAGTCCAATTCGCATGAAAGGGGCGTGTGCCCGGCTATCAATGGAGACGGTTCACACATCTCCGTGGCGGCCACTGATCACACAGCGGAAGAGTCCTGTGCGTCTTTTGGCTCTGTATCAGGTCCGCATTCAGGCAAAAATTCAGACCTGAAACTGAACGGGGACACACCGGACCCCCTGCTGTGCCCTGCAGCCGCACATAGTGTGAACCGAGCCTTAATGGTAAACCTTCCAAAGGACACGATATTCATACCCTTGCCAACCAGGGTGATAACGCTACTTTCTGGGTTTTCTTACTGTTTACTGGTTCAGCTTTCCTAGTTATTGAAAAGAGATGATGTTGATTCTTTGTCCAATAATCATGTCCCAGGTGACATAAGCCACAATGCTGAAGTACAGTGCCTTGAAAAAGTATTCATACCCCTTGAAATTTTCCACATTTTGTCACGTTACAACCAAAAACCTAAATCTATACTATTGGGATTTTATGTGATAGACCAACACAAAGTGGCACATAATTATAAAGTGAAAGGAAAATGATAAATGGAGTTACATTTTTTTTACAAATATGTGAAATGTGTGGCGTGCATTTGTATTCAGCCCCCTTTAGTCTGATACCCCTAACTAAAATCTAGTGGAGCCAATTGCCTTCAGAAGTCACCTAATTAGTAATTAGAGTCCACCTCTGTGTAATTTAATTTAATGTCAGTATAAATACAGCTGTTCTGTAAAGCCCTCAGAGGTTTGTTGGAGAACCTTAGTGAACAAACCGCATCATGAAAGCCAAGGAACACGCCAGTCAGGTCAGGGATAAAATTGTGGTGAAGTTTAAAGCAGGGTAAGGTTATTAAAAAAAAAAAATATCTCAAGCTTTAAATATTTACGGAGCACCGTTCAATTCATCATCCAAAAATGGAAAGAGTATGGCACAACTGCAAACCCACCGAGACATGGCCGTCCACCAAACTGATAGGCCAGGCAAGGAGAGCATTAATCAGATAAGCAGCCAAAATGCCCATGGTAACTCTGCAGAGATCCACAGCTCAGGTTGGAGAATCTGTCCACAGGACAACTATTAGTTGTGCACTCCACAAATCTGGCCTTTATGCAAGATTGGCAAGAAGAAAAACATTTTTGAAAGAAAGCCATAAGAAGTCATGTTTGCAGTTTGCGAGAAGCCATGTGTGGGACACAGCAAATGTGGAAGAAGGTTCTCTGGTCAGATGAGACCAAAATGTTACTTTTTGGCCTAAAAGCAAAATGCTATGTGTGGAAGAAAACAAACACTGCACATCACCCTGAACTAGAGGTCGACCGATATGGGTTTTTCTCTGGCCGATGCCGATGCCGATATTTAGAAATCGCTGTGGCCGATGGCCGATATATGATGCCGATTTTTTTGGGCCGATATGTTAGGCCGATGAAGGGGAAAAAAAAAAACTAACAGTTGGACCCCTTTCACACTGGGGTGTTTTTCAGGCACTTTTGGGCTAAAAATAGCACCTGTAAAAATGGCTGCAAAACAGCTCCCCTGCAGTCTCAGTGTGAAAGCCTGAGTGCTTTCACACTGAGGCGGTGCGCTGGCAGGACGTTAAAAAAAAGTCCTGCAAGCAGCATCTTTGGAGCGGTGTATACCGCTCCTCCATCACTACTGCCTATTGAAATTAATGGGCACTGCTGCTGAAGCGCCTGCAAAGCGCTTCTGCAGCGGTGCTACACGGGCGCATTTAACCTCTTCATCGGCCGCTAGCTGGGTTATAAGCACCCCGCTAGCAGCCGAATATCGCCGCTAAAATTATGGTAAAGCGCAGCTAAAACTAGCTGCATTTTACCGCCAACGCCTGCCCGCTCCAGTGTGAAAGCAGCTGAGTTCCGCCAAAAAAAAATATATATTAAAAGTCAGCAGCAACAAATACTGCAGCTGCTGACTTTTAATATATGGACACTTACTTGTCCTGGGCGCCCGCGATGTCGGCACCCGAAGCCGATCTCTCTCTCGGCTCTCGGGTGCTGCCGCCGCCATCTTCGGTAAGGGAATCAGGAAGCAGGCACAAAAACAGGTAATCAAAACTTTGACGAAAAAAAAAGTTTAGTTTTATTTAACATTCATTAAAGTGTATTTTTTTCCCAAAGAATTGCGTTTGAAAGACCGCTGCGCAAATACCGTGTGACATAAAATATTGCAACAACCGCCATTTTATTCCCTAGGGTCTCTGCAAAAAAAAAAAATATATGTTTGGGGGTTCCAAGTGATTTTCTAGCAGAAAAGACAGGATTTTTACTTGTAAGCTACAAGTGTCAGAAAAGATTTAGCCTTTAAATGGTTAAACTGAGAACTTCTACACAAGTTCAGTTCATTGATAAGAAGAAACATTTGTAACTCTTTTCTCTCTCACTTGGCAGGCTGACCAGAGATGAGTCACTGCACGGGAAACTTCAGGCAACTTGTATTGACTTCTATGAGAGATGTCATTTCCAAGCCGCGCTGAAGTTTTTTTTTTTTTTTATATCGGCTTCTGTTCTCAGAATATCGGCCAAAGCCGATTAATGAAAAAATGCCAAAAATCGGCCGATATATCGGCCGACCGATATATCGGTCGACCTCTACCCTGAACATGCCATATCCACCGTGAAACATAGTGGTGGCAGCATTATGTTGTGGGGATGATTTTCTTCAGCAGGGACAGGGAAGCTGGTCAGAGTTGATGGGAAGAGGGATGGCGCCAAATGTAGGGCAATCTTAGAAGAAAACCTGTTAGAGTCTACAAAAGACTTGAGACTGGGGCAGAGGTTCACCTTCCAGCAGGACAACGATCCTAAACATACAGCCAGAGCTACAATAGAATAGTTGAGATCAAAGCATATTCATGTGTTGGAATGGCCCAGTCAAAGTCCAGACCTAACTCCAATTGAGAATCTGTGGCAAGACTTGCAAATTGCTGTTCACAGATGCTCTCCATCCAATCTGACAGAGCTTGAGCTATTTTGCAAAGAATGGTAAAAAAATTCAATTACTTAGATGTGCAAAGCTGGTAGAGACGTACCCAAAAAGACTTTCAGCTGTTGTTGTAGCAAAAGGTGGTTCTACAAAGTATTGACTCAAGGGGCCTGAATACAAATGCACACCACACTTTTCACATATTTATTTGGAAAAAATTTGGAAAACCATTTCTCATTTTCCTTCCTTTCATGTGCCACTTTGTGTTGGTCCATCACATAAAATCCCAATAACATTTTTTTATGTTGTTGGTTGTAACAAAATTTGGAAAATTTCAAGGGGTATGAATACTTTTTTTAAGGCACTGTAAGTGTTGCCTGTCTGGCAGTGCAGTGTGATAGAGGTATTTAACTCCGTTTAGCTGTACAGGATTACAAATTCTTTGGCAGATAGCATTGTAAATATATTTGCATTTCAACTATGTATTCAGCAGTTTACTTGTGGTTTCACTTTAACTTGATTATAATTGCAATAATAGTTCAAAACAGGATCCAGCATGTATGTCAAAATGCACCGTTATGGCAAAAAATATTTATGATTTAAATTGTATATTAAGCAAAAGATCTATTATAATTTTTTATTTTACATTTCTGTCCCGTATGAGACAAAATACATGTAGCACTATGTCCCATGTTTCTAGGTCCTTTCTAACCCTAATTATGAGTACCGACATGCCCCACTCCACCTCCTGCCGCTGCTAATCAAACAACAATTTTGAAGAAGCTGGTTGATTTTAAAGCTTCAGTTTGTCTCCACTATGAGCACTTTCCCAAGACAAGCAATGGCAAGAGGAATGCAGATCCTGACACACCCCCTTCCCTCGGCATTTCTTTTGCTTTTGCTAGAAGCGTGGGACAAATTATGTTCTTTGTCCCATAGGGAAAAGAACTGTAAAATAAAATGTATAATTTGTTTTATTAAGTTCTAAATATCAACAACCATGATGCTTTGTGGGTGTTTCTGAAAATGCAGCGACTGGTAGAAGAGATTCCACTTCCACCCTTTCTTGTTATAAAGGCAGGCTATTGGTGGGATGTGGATTGGGAAGGTATACTCATATATCTCCCTCATCTACCTCCACAGAGCCTGTTTTTTTTTTGTTGAACTTTCAATTATGTTATAAGGTGAAACAGGGTGGTTCTAAAGCCTATAGTTGTCGTTGGAGGTAGCAGGTTGTAATGTCATTGATGTATTGATACAGATAATGAAGACTAAACAAATAGAATGGTGACCCCAGAAACTACACTTTGATAGCCATTAAATATGGGTGTGGTCAACAAGGCCCAGGCCTGGGGCAGCACGGAAAGAGTACCGGCTGGCTTGCGCTACACTGTTAGTGTAGTGTCAGTCTTATGGGGCGGACTGGGCAAATTAGTCTAGCACCCCCATAAAGCGGCGGCACTGCTTCCGGTATGCGGGCGGCCAGCATTCCGCAACTGTGGGGGGGGCACTGCTTCTAATTTTGACTGTCCTATCATCCTTGACCACAAACCTTCCTCACTGTGCTATGTTTTCTGCTGCACCATTGGCATGGTTATATCTTCTTAGTCCTCTCCATAAAATTATCACAAATTTGTGCTTAATGTAGAACTATAGGCAACACTTTATTTTTTTTTTCATTTTGGATAGAGTAAATTTTTTTAGCATCCCTGTCCCATTGCAGAGATTTCCCTTCACTTCCTGCCCCATAGCCAAACAGGAAATCTATGCAAATTAAGGGAATCCATTGCCCTCAGAACTAGTGTCCCCGCTCGAAAATTTCAGGGTGGGTCTTAATCAGAAGGGGGTGAGGCCTTGACAGGAAGGGGTGGGTCATATTTAAATTAGGGGGTGCTCGAGTTTAGTCAGGCCTAGGGCAGCACAAAACCTAAATACACTACTGGGTGGGGTGACATGATTCCAAGGAAGTGCAGAGCAAACTGCAGACGAAAAGGCCTCTGTATGTATGGTGTATAAGGTTTGTCAGAATGTTTATACTGTAATTTTAAACAGTTTTATATTCATGAAAATAAGCAAGGATTTCCACTAAATTCCACAAATCAAGAAAATAACTTGAATTTGTTTATTCACGCTAACCTGAAAACAAAAGGAATCCAATTGGATCCTGGAGAATACATAGCGTTACTGTTTTTAATACATGTGAGTGGTTTTAACCTTGTTTCTTAATAAAATCTATTATTGAATTTACGCTATTGGGAGTGCTTGGCTCTCTTTTTTTTTTTTTTTTTTTTTTTTTTTTTTGTTTCTCTCCATATTTTTGGAGGTGCTATATAGTGAAGTGAGGGGATTGTACTGTCACATTGGTCTCACTGCATTCTTAACACGGCACAGCATTCTCTCCTTAGAGAGAAATCATTATTAGCTTTATTACTACCGGTACTTATTAATTTCACTTTGGATTCTTTGATCAACTTCACTGATGTTTAATACAACAATAGAAGTAATACATCCATATTGGTTCAACCTTAGTAAAAACTTGGAATACGTACCCAGAGACCTGCCAGGTCTAAAAAGACATTTCCCATTCATGAACAAATAGAATGGGCAATTTTTTGAGGATTGGGTGAATCTTGAAAAGATGTATCCTCTCTGCAAATCATTGCCGTGTTTTATCCAGTGGGGGGGGGGGGGGGGGAAGTTCACTAAAAAGTGGTTTGTTCCAGTGGTAGATTTTGCCATCTCTGTCTAAAACATTTCCATGTATCAATTGTATTCAATTCAAACATTCTGCAGTAAGGATGTTAGAGGTGTTCTTAAAGGCAATTGCTGCAATTTCAGTCTGTCTGCTGCTAACTGGTGTAGGGCAATGATTACCAATACGATCCTGAATTCCTTGATTGTGCTTAAAGAAAAAAAAAAAGAGCAATTACCTTAGGCCCTGATCTTTTGTTTTGATGCTCTAGAACAGGGGTCTCAAACCTGCGGCCCTCCAGCTGTTGTGGAACTACAAGTCCCATCATACCTCTGCCTATGGGAGTCATGCTTGTAACTGTTTAGCCTTGCAATGCCTCATGGGAATTGTAGTTCTGCAACAGCTGGAGGGCCACCAGTTTGAGACCCCTGCTCTAGAACAAGTAATGACACAAATTTCCAGAATGTCTATCTACACGCAAAGAATTATGTAGCTCATAACCTGGTTAGCTGAAGATTCATACGTACATGTATTTCCTTTTGAAGGAGGACATCTCTTTGGTGAGGTTCTTTTTCGAGTCTCCTTTAGAGTTCTGGGTATCATGGTAGCTGTTTCATTCGCCCAATTTCATTTGAGATCTTTCCAGCAAAAGATCTTGATTGTTCCATGCAATCGGGCTCCTTCTGTCAACCTACCCATGCTTTTGTCCAGCCAAGCAAGGAAATCCCTAACTTGGAGGATCTTCAACCCAACTTTAGCAAGTGGAAAATCGTTTCTTCCATATCAATAGGAAATTGCAGCAGATATCAGTATTTCAGGCTGGGGACCCTCAAGAACATGTGGAACCATCATTTCAGTGGAAGAAGCCATGCTCCCCATCCTGGAGCTCTGAGAAATGAGGATGGCTCTGCAACACTGGAACCCCTATCTGCAAGAACACTCAATCCGGATACAACCAAACAATGTCATGGCTGTGGCTTTCATCAAACATTAAGGGGGCACAAGGAGTCATACAGCCTTGAGGGAAAAAACCCAGATCATCTCTCAAATGGAGAAAAATTGTCTAGCAATCTCTGCTGTCCACATCCCAGGCAAAGACCAAGGAGAACGGAGCTCTTCACCCTAACATCTTCAACACCATACGGTATGTCAGAGATGGGGGATCTGAGACCTGGATATCCTGGCCTCTAGATTCAACAAGTTACCTCCTATTTTTGGTCTTAGTTCAAACTAATCTATGCCTTCTCTCCAGTGTGAATTCTACCTTGTCTGCTCTACAAAATAGAGTAAGAGTAGAAACTATCGATTTTGCATTGCACCATACTGGCCCAGAAGAACCTGGTACACAGATATACTCTTGACTACATCAAGACAACTCCTGACTTCTTTCCAACTGGCAGGACCTGTTGTTTTAGGGCCCTCTATTCCATCCTGCTTCTTAGTCACTGTCTTTTTTTTTTTTTTTTTTATAAATCTTTTTATTTATTTCTTAAACAAACAAAACCTGACATGACAACACATCATACACATTAGATCTGAAATATATTAATAAAATAGCACGGTTCCATCACCCTGCAGGGCAAAAACAAGAAATAAAGAAGAATTATAATAATTATCACTATAATTACCATCAATCCTTAGCACAAGTATCCCATATAGGGAACATCCCTTCTATGAATCATTACCTCCATCTATATTTGATGCCGTATATGGTTTATCCAACCACTTTGCCCAAACTTTATCATACTTACTAGGGCGACCCCTATTCCTATAACTATCTCTATACAGTTGAAGATTATTATTTATCAATTGTTTCCAATATATAAGCGTAGGAGGATGGGATCCACCACCTCCATCCAAAATGTAACTATATATGGGCAGGACCAGAAGATGTGTGTGAAATCCCCTCGAGCTACTCCGCATCTCCAGCACTTAGAGGAACAAGCAGGATTTATCTTTTGAAGTCTATATGGCGTAATATATGCTCTGTGTATCAGTTTAAATTGGATAACGCGATCCCTCAAGGAAACCAAAGATCTCAAAGGGAAATCCCACACACAGCTCCAGTCACTGTCTTTAACAGCATTGCTGTTGAAGCCCAGGTCCTAAAGGACAGACGAGTCTCTGAGTCCATCATTTCTACTTTGATAAAAGCAAAAAAAGCTACTTTCAAAAAGAACTATCATACCTCAATCTTTCTTTGCCTGGTGTGAACACAGGCACTTCTGTCCTAGAGACTAGACATGACCAGAACCTGACCTTAAAGTGGTTCTAAAGGTAGAGGGTTTTTACCTTTTTAATGTATTCTTTTGCATTAAGGTAATACAACCTTTGAATAGTGGCTTCACCGCCCCCCTAAATACTCACCTGAACTCGGTCTAGCACTGCACATCTGCAGCAGCTCTTCTCCCCTCTCCCAGCTCTGACAGGCTTGGCTGAGAGCAGTGGAAGCCATTTGCTCTTGCTGCTGTCAGTCAAAACCTGCCAGCAGAGAGCGGGACCTAGCCGGCCTGTGTTACTGAATAGACTCAAACAGCCTGGCTCGGGAGTGAGCACGCACGATTGCCCACATGGGAAGCAGCTTTCTATGGGGGCACTTTGTGAGAGGCAGGAGGGAGGAGCCAGAAGGTTCTGCAGACAACCTGAGAAAAGGAGGATCCAGGCTGCTCTGTGCAAAACTACAGAGCAGGTAAATATAACATGTTTGTTTTTTTTCAAATAAAATCAATCTTTACTATCACTTGCTCTGAAAAGACGGGTTTCTGCCTTGTCCAATCTTCAAAAGCATTTGGCCTCATTCCCCCTTCCCCCTTTCTCCTTTCGTTTTCCAGGACAGCCTCTGAGATGTATGGCTCCTCCCTCTGGGACAGGAAACGCATATACCAAACAGTTAAAAGGCGGTCCTCCAGGCCTCCTCTTCAGTTTTTGTGTTTCCTGCCGGATAAGAAGGAGCATGTTAAGGAACCTTTAGGGAAGCTCCATATCTCAGGACTGTCCTGGGAGAGCCCCTGGAGTGAACCTACCTCATCCTGCTAGCACCCCTCTGTCCTATTGGGAAGAGTAGGGTCACTAGAGTTGCTGCTGCCGTTTGCTCAAAGAGAGCAGGACCCCGAATGATGGCAGATTTCGCCCCCATGCCTGCTGGGTTACCTTAGGTGGCCAGGAGTTGATGCGGGCGGCGGGAAGGTGAGAGACGCTAGACCAGCCATGCAGTTAACAGCTGACTTCTGGGCAGCGTGAGGCGCGGAGCTTCTGCGTTCCACCGAGAGGAAGTGACGAGAACGTGCTTCCGGCGGAACCGCGTCATCTTTCCGGTCTCCTGGGCACGCCGGTGACTCGCAGGGATTTGGAGCAGGTGGAAAAGGCTCAGAGAGACTGAGCGAACACTAAGAACCATGGAGGGTGCAGCGGTACAGTCAGACTCCGGTTCAGCAGGCTCCGGCGCCTCTCAGGTAAGCGTGGTGAGGGAAGACCATGGCTTACTCTGGGAGGTTAGGGTCATTGGGCCCCAAATACCCTCCCTGGTTGGGGAGCCTCTGGTGATGAGTTAGGCATTGACTAGGCTAGCCTTGCACAGTGGTGGCGGGTGTCAAGGCTGCAGACTAATGGGGATTGTTTTGCCATGACAGGACCCAGATGCAGCAGTCTAGAAAGAAATGTGCCGTATGTGGGACCAAGTTAGGTGCCAATTGGGAAAAGCCTCTGTGCCCCGAGCGTGTCAGCAGACTGGTAAAGAATGATTCAGTGACAGCTTGTCACAAAATCCTGTCATCTGTGAAAGACGAGATTGCATCCACATTCCAGTCCTTCAAGGGATTAATGGATAGGATGCAGGGTCCCTCTTCATCCCTATCTAGGACAGCGAGTATGCCTTCCTTGTCGCCTGGTCAGGAAGAGGAAGGAGATGGGGAGAGGGTTCCCAGGTCCCTAGCCTCCTCTCAAGCGGGTTCAGCATCCGATTCTGAGGGGGAGGAGGATTCCTCCAGGGGGTCCAGATATAAATTGTCCCTGGATTGTCCAAGGTCTATAACACATCAGGCTCCCTTTGCAACACCTTTTGCTTCCTGCTAACCTCACTCTGGTACCTTTTTTGGTCCTGCAGAAACTACCCTAAACCACCATCAGGGAATCCTCTTGGATGCTCTCCCCTGCAAGGTGGCTTTTTTGGTTGTCAGACTTGTCTCTGATTTAGCATTTCTTTCATAAGGTGCCATTACTCTTTCTTCATAAGGACCCAGTTAGCCTTATGCCCAAAACCATCTTTTCTTCCTAAAGTGGTTTTAATCTGCCACCTCAATGAACACCTAGTCCTACTATCTTTGTGCACTGCTCCAAAGGAAGTCACTATTTACTGCCTGGACATAGAGCCATCAGAGTCTAACTCAAAGCAACAGCTTCTATCAGGAAGATGGACTCCCTATTTGTCTTACCCTCAGGACCTTGCAAGGAACATCCTGCTTTCAAATACACCATCCTAAAATGGATAAGACCACTCCTCACCAGAGCTTAAACTCTAAAGAATAAATCTCATCCTTTACTTGTATGTGCTCACTACACCAGATTGGTGGATGTTTCCTGGGCATTCTGGCATGTCTGATATGCCCCAGTTGAAGACCCTTTGTGTCAAAATGCGTCGGAAGAGCATTTACTGCACCCCACATTGCTTTTTACATGTTTTTATCGTGATCACTTTTTACTTTGGTTTTTTTATGTATGACATTTTCCTCCAATAATCCTACGTGGTTGACCTGCACCATTGGGAGCATCTTTTTATTATTTTTCTATTGGAGGAGTCACCCCAGTATAGATCCATCAGTGGAGGAGTGTGGACTCTATACTTCAGCCCATTGGATTATCCTCTCCATTCAGCATTGATCCAGGCTACTCAGGACCATAACGATCCATCCAACACTGATCCAGATCATCTGGGATCACAAGCTCGCATGACCCACTGTCGTATGGCAGGTGTGTCCACCCTATTCGGTAAGAGTACCTCATACATCCATTTTTGAAGACTGTGAGAGTGACTACAGGCAACCGATTTTCCCCTTATTTTGTGTCATCTGAATGGGAAGAAGTTTCTTTTACTGTGTCCTGTTTATATGGACTTTATTTCACACTGTATTTTGGAGCTTATAGGCCTCACTGGATTTTGTTATATCATATATGTAACGTATGCACCTTCATTTCTTGTTAGTATACTCATCACTCACACTGTGCCGGTTAGAGTGTGCTTATTGGCATTCCTCATACCGTCCACTATTAGCGCTGCACTATTGATCCACTACTTATGCCAGACTTTGAGTGCTAGCTGCTTCCCTTTTTGATTTGGGTTTTAGTGCAGTTTTTTCCCTTTTTTCACAAATCTGGCCAGTAAGCCTGTTTTTCAACAGAACAAGGTGTTTTTCAGATGTAGCATTTAGAGAGTTGAGAAAAAACATTTACCACTGACAAGGGTGTTTACAATGATCAGCCTTGATTTTTTGTTTTTATAAAAAACCTTTATCCCAAAAGGAAAAAAACTGCTGCTTTAACTGCATAAGGCCCCATGCACACAGAGCGTTTTTGCAGCTGCTTTTGGCAGCGTCAGATGTTTTTTTTTACAGCTGCAAAACGCCCATCCATTGTTTTCTATTGTGTCATGCACACATAGAGCTTTTATGAGCTCCAAGTGGCATAGGCGTTTTCCAGCTGCAAAAAAACCCCAAGACCACCGCGTTCTGGAGCTCCAGGTTCGAGCTGCAAAAACGCCCGACGCTATTAAACGCGCATAAACGCGACATAACGCGCGTCGAACAGCGTCAAGCGTTTTTATTTATTCATGTGATTGGTCACTTTATTGCCTGAAAAGCATGAAATACCTAAAAAATGTGATTGGTGACCGTAATCGCATGTAAAACAGGAAATGTTAATAAATCATTGTTAATTTAACACGTTAAGTTTTTTGGGTTAATGGTGCACTTCAGCAGTATGTTAGCATAGGGGTATCATACGCTTTCCTCAAGCAGGAGAAAAGGAGTATTTTTACTCTGCCTGGGGCAAGCGTATGTGCAGCCCAACAAGGTTCAAAGCACAGCTGAACTAAAGAAATGGCAGACATGAAAAGAACAGCCAAATTATAAAATGCTTTATTTCAAATTTCACAATAATTATTTCAGGCAGAGCTTAGAAAGATACAACATTTCTTTTTAAACAGTCATTTTGCCACAAAACTTCTCCATCAGGTTATAAGAAGTAAACTGATTACGAATGGCCATCACCCGTGCCGTTGACCGCAAGTCGGAAAATTGTACTCGTTGATTTGTGTTTCGGGGTTCCGGTTCAATGGTGCTCCTCTCCTTATCCCGCAGGAAGTTGTGGAGAACACAGCATGCCAGGACCACCTTAATGGCATTTTCCACATCAAGCTGCATACAGTTGAGTAATACTCTCCATTTTGTTGTGCAGACTCCGAAAGCACATTCAACAACGCGGCGGGCACGGCTGAGACGATAATTATACATTTTTTGGGCATCGCTGAGAAAATTGCCACTGTATGGCCGCATTATATGTTCAGACAGTCCAAAGGCCTCGTCTGCTATCATGACCAATGGTAAGCTTGGTTCCTCGGTACATGGTAGAGGCCTGCTTGCTGGAATGTTGAGCCTTCCTTGATGTAGCCGACGTCCAAAGGCCGACTTACGAAATATACGTGCATCACTCTGGCTGCCGTATGCTCCAACATCAACTACTATGAAGCGCAGATTCGCATCAGCCACTGCCAGGAGGACCACCGAGAAGTATTTTTTATAATTATAATATGAAGAACCAGAGTGCGGAGGCTTCTTCACCCTGATGTGTTTGCCATCAAGGGCGCCCAGACAATTGGGAAACTGAGTTTTTTCCCAAAACTCGGCCACCACTGCTTCCCAGAGGTCATCTGTTGGCTCCGGCATTACTATCTGATTCAGTTCCTCCCATATTGCCACACCGCTTTCTCTGACTATCTTGGCAACTGTCGAGACACCAAGAAGAAAGTGGTGGTGCAAGGACACGAAACTCAGTCCTGTAGCAAGGAACCTAAAAGAACAAAATTGGAGGTGTCAAAACAATACAATACAATACATTTTGTACACATGCGATGCGACATAAGCCATACAATCGGTTTGCATGAAATCGCAATGAACAGACATTGCATGAAATTTGCATAGCATTACGGTACAAATTGCATGCACTTTCATGCAATGTGTGACATTGCATATGTGTGAACAGGCACTAACCCCCCTTCAAAACAAATATTACTTACCGGAGTGTCACAAGCAGTCGTTCCTCTGGTGACGCACTGCTTCTCATCATGGTGTCCATCCTTTGAAGCCTCGGCCTGAGCATCTCCAGCAGGTCATTAAAGACAGGCACTGACATTCTAGTGAAATTATAGAATTTTTCAGAATGCATGCGAAGATGGACGTACATGCTCTGAAAGTACCCCAACGTAGGACGCTGGGATACAATTGGATGTATCCAGAATCTACGCCGACTGCTTCTTCTCTCCTCCTCCATCTGTCTCCTTCGCCGCATCCTACGCAGGACAATCGGCAGAATTGCCTCATCGATTTTTTGAATCCCAGGATTCATTTTCCTCAAAACAATCTTCCAAAAAATTTTTATGCTCTCTCCTCAGTTTCTCCTCACAAAATGGCATAGTCATGTGATATTTCTCATATTTTATGGAATTCTGGGTAATTTGGGAGTGAAAGTTTTGTGTTTATTAAAAAAAAAACGCTGGTTAACGCTGACACGCTTAAACGCGCTATGACGCCAATGCAAAACGCGGCTTGAGGCGCGTTTTTGCCGCCGCTTTTTCCTGGCATCAAGAAACGGCTTTGGAGCTCGTTTTTATGACGCCCTGTTTGCATGGGGCCATAAAAGTGTTATCTGGTTTAACTTCAATGTGTAAGTGTATCTAATACTCTCCTCCCCCAAGACTGACAATGCTGCTGTCCAAAGGTGTCTGTGTTGCTGTTTTATCCAGAGTGTAGGCATACAGTAAGTACTGTGCCTTGAAAAAGTATTCATACCCCTTGAAATTTTCCACATTTTGTCATGTTGCAACCAAAAACATAAATGTATTTTATGTGATAGACCAACACAAAGTGGCACATAATTGTAAAGTGAAAATGATAAATGGTTTTCCAAATTTTTTACAAATAAATTTCTGAAAAGTGTGGCATGCATTTGTATTCAGCCCCTTTGAGTCAATACTTTGTAGAACCACCTTTCGCTGCAATTACAGCTGTAAGTCTTTTTTTTTTTAGGTATGTCTCTACCAGCTTTGCACATCTAGACAGTGAAGTTTTTGCCCATTTTTCTTTGCAAAATCGCTCAAGCTCTGTCAGAATGAATGGAGAGCGTCTGTGAACAGCAATTTTCAAGTCTTGCCACAGATTCTCAATTGGATTTAGGTCTGGACTTTGACTGGGCCATTCAACACATGAATATGCTTTGATCTAAACCAGGGGTGCCCAACCTTTTGAGGAGCGAGGGCCACTTTATCGACTTGGTAACCGGTCGCGGGCCACAATGAGCATCAGTGGTGTAGCGTGGGTTGTCAGCGCCCAGGGCAAGGCAAGTAATTTGCGCCTCCTAACCTGTGGACTTTTAGCACTCCCTGAGTCCCTTCCCTTCCTACAATAGTACTGACATGCCTGATTCCCACACTGACCACTACACTAACCTACCTGACCACTACACTAACCTACTTACCTGATTCCTACACTGACCTACCGGACCACTGCGTTAACCTACCTGCTTCCTATACTTGCCACTACACTGACCTATCTGTCCACTATCCTGACCACGACACTACCTGATTCCTGCACTGTCCACTGCACTGTCCACTGCACTACACTGTCCACTGCACTACACTGTCCACTGCACTACACTGTCCACTGCACTACACTGTCCACTGCACTACACTGTCCACTGCACTACACTGTCCACTGCACTACACTGTCCACTGCACTACACTGTCCACTGCACTACACTGTCCACTGCACTGCACTATCCACTTCATTACACTGACCACTACACTGACCACTGCACTGTCCACCTCACTGCACTGACCACTACACTGTCCACCTCACTGCACTGATCACTACACTGACTACTGCACTGTCCACTACACTACACTTCACTGCACTGACCACTGCACTGACTACTGCACTGTCCACTACACTACACTACACTACACTACACTACACTACACTACACTACACTACACTACACTACACTACACTACACTACACTACACTACACTACACTACACTTCACTGCACTGACCACTACACGGAACACTACACTGTCCCTGCACTAACAATTACACTGACTACTACACAACACTACACTTATACTGACACCAGACTTTTTTTTTATTTATTTATACTGACTAACTCTGGCTGGCTGCTCCCTCTCTCCCCAGACCCTACCCACCCCCTCACCTTCAACTTGTATCTTCCATCAGTCCGGAGGAGAGGGGGATCGTGGAGGAGGTGAAGGCAGCGGTGTTCACAATGCGGCGGAGGCGGGACTCCAGGAGCAAGCACGATCGCGGATAGGCCAGCCTGGCCGCGATCACGGGTAGGCCAGCCTGGCCGCGATCAAGAATAGGCCCATTCTTCGTACTAATGCTCGGAGATGGCGGGTCGGGAACCCGCGATCTGGGCTTGCCGACCCGCCATCTCAGAGCAAGACATGGCGGGCCACTTCGGAGGGCGTCGCGGGCCACATGTGGCCCGCGGGCCAGCAGTTGGGCACCCCTGATCTAACCCATTCCATTGTAGCTCTGGCTGTATGTTTAGGGTCGTTGTCCCGCTGGAAGGTGAACTTTCGCCCCAGCCTCAATTCTTTTGCACACTCTAACAGGTTTTCTTTTAATATTGCTCTGTATTTGGCTCAATCCATCTTCCCATCAACTCTAACCATCTTCCCTGTCCCTGCTGAAGAAAAGCATCCCCACAACATTATGCTGACACTACCATGTTTTCACGGTGGGGATGGTGTGTTCAGGGTGATGTGCAGTGTTCGTTTTCCGCCACACATAGGGGGTGATTTACTAAAGACCTGCGCCTGTGGTGCATTGGAGAAATTGGAGCAATTGCACAAAAAACGGGACTCAAAACATTTATCAAAAATTATGGTGCACTTATGTGCACCAAACCATATTTACATAGGAAGCGCTTTTGCGCACTTGCACAATCTTTCGCGCCTACCATTAGCAAGAGCAGCCAATGTAATTTTCAGCATTTTTGTCTGAATACTGTAGATAACTTCACTAGTTTACCATCTTCTGTTACCAGGCTAAAAAGTATGTAAATAATATTGTTTAAATGCACAAATTCTGTCCTGAACATGTAGATCTGTCTTACAACTAATCAAGCCTTTTTACACCCTTCTTTCAGCTTACTCAACTGCACATGTGCATTGACAAAGCACACCATTTTATGCTCGCCTGACAGGGCGCACGCGCTTTAGCTTGTTAAATATGTGTGTTGCACACGGGCGCATCTGCGTTCTCCAGAGTGCACAACTGCTTATACATTGAGCTTGTGCTCATTGTAATGCTGATCATGTTAATGAGCTTTTCCTTATCACATGGAGAATATTGCTTCCACTTTTATTCTTTTCATTCACTTATCACTAGTCATTGGTGGAGTCAAAACTTCCATGAAAACATCTTCTCAACACATGTCTGTGTATTGTGCATTCTGGACAACTCATTAACATGATCAGCATTACAATGAACAAGTGCCCGATGTCTGTTTCATATTTAAGAATGTGCCTGCCCCCGTACGCGCAACGATTCCGCGAATCCGGAGCAAGTCGACAGCATGCACCATGTCGCAATAATTATTCCTGCCCGCGCAAACGCCAACATTTTCTTAAATCAGCCCCATAGCGTTTTTCTTTTAGGCCAAAAAGTTCAACTTTGTTCTCATCTGACCATAGCACTTTCTTCCACGTTTGCTTTGTCCCCCACATGACTTCATGCAAATGGAACTTCTTATGGCTTTCTTTCAACAATGGCTTTCTTCTTGCCACTCTTCCATAAAGGCCAGATTTGTGGAGTGCATTTCTAATAGTTGTCCTGTGACAGATTCTCCCACCTGGGCTGTGAATCTCTGCAGCCCCTCCAGAGTTACCATGGGCCTCTTGGCTGCTTCTCTGATTAATGCTCTCCTTGCCCAGCCTGTCAGTTTAGGTGGACGGCCATGTCTTGGTAGGTTTGCAGTTGTGCCATACTCTTTCCATTTTCAGATGATGGGTTGAACAGTGCTCTGTGAGATGTTCAAAGCTTGGGATTTCTTTATATCCTAAACCTGCTTTAAACTTCTCCACAACTTTCTCCCTGACCTGTCTGGTGTGTTTCCCAGCCTTCATGTAGCTGTTTGTAAAGGTAGCTGAATACAAATGCACGTCACACTTTTCAGATATTTATTTGTTAAAAATTTGAAAAACCCATTTATCATTTCCCTTCACAGTTCAGTTATGTGCCACTTTGTAGGAGAAAAAAAGTTACGCTATTGAGAATATCACCAGTACAGCAGCTGGTGAAAGTGTAAATATGAGCCAAAAGGCTCACACGGTAAATATATGACACAAATTGATGAAAGTGAGTGATGCGAACATGTGATAAAAAATCACATAAACAAAAAACCACAAAAGTTGTCGCATATAGTCCAAACAATAAAGTTCATATGCACAAAGAATGCTCCTTCACCGTGCTGATTGTGATCCAATGTATTACACCACGAGCAAGTGTAGGATAGGACAGCCTCCACCAATAGATTTACTGCCTCTTACCGAAAGTGATGGATCCCTTGTCACAGGGGATCAAAGAAAGCCTGTGGCTATTCCCCAGCCAAGGGTATGTTTGCTATCATTGAGAGTTGTGGATCTCCTGGTCAATGAGACGCTGCCTGCCCCATACCCTTGGCTGGGGAATAGCCACAGGCTTTCTTTGATCCCCTGTGACAAGGGATCCATCACTTTCGGTAAGAGGCAGTAAATCTATTGGTGGAGGCTGTCCTATCCTACACTTGCTCGTGGTGTAATACATTGGATCACAATCAGCACGGTGGAGGAGCATTCTTTGTGCATATGAACTTTATTGTTTGGACTATATGCGACAACTTTTGTGGTTTTTTGTTTATGTGATTTTTTTATCACATGTTCGCATCACTCACTTTCATCAATTTGTGTCATATATTTACCGTGTGAGCCTTTTGCTCATATTTACACTTTCACCAGCTGCTGTACTAGTGATATTCTCAATAGCGCAACTTTTTTTCTCCTATATTATCTGTTTGGTGTAGTATAACACTGTTGGTTGCAGCTTTAATCTTTATTTCACTAGCGCAGTTTTTTCTTTTTCATTCCTTTCATGTGCCACTTTGTGTTGGTCTATCACATAAAATACATTTTATGTTTTTGGTTGTAACATGGTAACATGACAAAATGTGGAAAATTTCAAGGGGTATGAGTACTTTTTCAAGGCACTGTAGGCTACTGGCCAGATAACTAAGTGTAAGGGGGGTAGGCAAAAAAAATTATATTAATGCAGCCACCGCTAATGCCTGATAAGCTGCAATATTACATATTTTGTTAGGTTACACCTACTACAGCCAGATTGGGTAAAAGATTACTGTAGTATTGGTCAACTTTATAGGAACAGCTGTTGCTACACAGAGCTTTGTAACTTGAAGACTTGGCTCAATTCACTATTTTAGAATCATCATTATTTTGACATGGCTCTCACTGCTGGTTGTAACAACAGTTAAAATCTGAAAGTCACATGGCTGAAAATACCGATCCTCTTACTGTTAAGTAAATTAAGCCTATTATCTTCCTTATCTTAAAAGGGGGAAAACCCTCTAAAGATACTTTTTTTTTTTTTTTTATATGGAATACTATTTAAAGTAGTGGTAAACCCTTGTATATATCCAGTGAAGTGACTGGCCTCAGGTAATATACAGAGATTAAACAAATCCTCCTACATAAGTTGTACCCATTTATCTGTAGTCATCTCTTCTCTACAGCCTCCTACAACACACTTTCTCCTCTCGTCTTCCAGGACAACCTCTGAGACATAGGGCTCCTCCCTACGTGCACCCAAACTTTAAAGGCAGTCCTCCAGGCCCCTCCTTCAGTTTTTTGTGTTTCCTGCTGGTAAGGAAGCATGTAGGCCCTTTCAGAGGGGAGCTCCATGTCTCAGGGCTGTCCTGTGTGAGCCCCTGGTATGTACCTTCTCACCTGCACGTTCCTCCGTCCATCCGAGGAGGAGTAGGGCTGCGGGGCCCACTGCTGCTAGGGCTCAGGGAGCTCCTTGCTATGGATTGCTAGGCAGTGCACAATAGGGGACTTCCCCCTCAGGAAACGTGCGGCATCGGGAGGCGGTGAAGCTGCGCTCCAAGCTGGTTCCGTAAGTGACGCGGGCTTCCGACGGAGTAACGTCAGGAGGCACCCGAAGACAAGTTTCCGTTCTTGTGGGTGTAGCGTGGGGCTTTACAGGCATCCGGGAGCCAAGTGGAGACCCGGCAGAGGCTGTGGCAGACACGAGAGGAACAATGGAGGGCACTGCAGGATTGCAGGTGGTGGACTCGGGTTCTTCTGGCATCGGCACCTCTCAGGTAAGCGTGATGAAGGGTGCCCATTGCTTTCCCTGGGAGGTCTTTCGGCCAGTCCCTAGTCCCTGGGTGGGGAGCCACAGGTGACAGGGGGGCATCTTCCCATTTTGACCCTAGCGCAGTGGTGATTAGGTTGTAGGAGCAGGCATTTTTGGGTATTTGTTTCTTGTTGTTTGGCTTTTAGGTTAAAGCCCAGAACAAGGCCCAGATGCAGGCTCCTAGAAGGTGGTGTGCCGTATGTGCAGCAAAGTTGATCACCAATTGGGAAAAGCCACTTTGCCCTGAGTGCATTAGTAGCCTGGTTAAGGATGACTCTGTGACTGTGTGTCGTAAAATTCTTTCGTCCGTTAAAGACTAAATTGCGTCCACCTTCCAATCATTTAAGAGTTTGATGGATAAGCTGCAGGGTTTCCCCACAACCCTATCCAGGGCCACCAGTATGCCAGTTCTGTCAGAGCCCAGTCAGGAAGGTGAGAAGACCCTCAAAACTAAAGGAGAGCCGGGAACGTACCCAGCAGGTGCCAGTGTTCTGATGAGAAATTACCCTCCGTCGAATAATGCCCCCCCCCTGTACTGCGCAGGTGCAACGCTTGCGTAGTAGGGAACACTACAGAGCCGCCGAAAGTCTCCGAACATGAACAACTGTACACAGCGCCTGTGCAAAGAAGACGACATTCTGCCACAGGCTCGCGCACGCTCCCGATGCTCGTGCAACTCTGCAAGGGGCGGGTGTATTATTGATTGAACTCTGCAAGGGGCGGATGCCTACAGAAGAGGCCGTATTGGATCATGATGGGCAGAGCTGATACGATGGGGGGGGGGGGATTTCTCAAAGGGGCGGATGTATTATTAACTGTATACATCCATCCATTATACATGTTTAAATGCATCCCCTGTAGCCATCATCTGCCCCTTACATGCTTCAATCAATAATACATCTGCCCCTTTGAGAAATCTCTCACCATCATATCGGCTCTGCCCATCATGATGCAATACAGCCTCTTCTGTAGGCATCTGCCCCTTGCAGAGTTCAATTAATAATACACCCGCCATTTGCAGAGTTGCACGATCATCGTGAGCGTGTGACAGAATGTCGTCTTCTTTGCGCAGGCGCCGTGTACTGCTGCTCATGTTCGGAGACTTTCGGCGGCTCCTTAGTGCTCCGTACTGCGCAAGCGCAGTACAGGGCGGGCATTATTTGACGGGGGGTCATTTCTTGGCACAACACCGGCAGGGGCCAGCACAAAGGCAGGTGGAGACAAAGAGGTGCAGGCACTAGAAAAGAGTAGATGGGTGACAGTCGGGAAAGATGGAGGGGGAAGTGCCAGGGAGGCAGATCCAGGGCTGGAGCATCCCAATAAGTACGCTCCATTGAGTGACATTGGTGAAACCAGTCAGGGACCAGCACTACTGGAGCTGAGGGACTCTCCTAGCTGCCAGGAGAAGAACTCCTCCAGTGAGAGTGGGGGGGGCGAAAGGGAAAGGATAGACAGATTCTGGTGGTAGGGGACTCAATTCTTAGGACAGAGAGGGCAATTGGTCACAAAGATCTGAAGCGCTGAACTGTATGCTGTCTACCGGGTCCTCGGGTTCGGGACTTTACGGATCTGGTGGACAGATTACTGTTAAGGGCTGGGGGGAAGACCCCCGGCTGTCATGGTGCATGTTGGCACCAATGACAAAGTCAGAGGCAGATGGTGTGTCCTAAAGAACGAATTTAGGGATTTGAGAGCTAAATTGAGGAACACGACCTCCACACCAGAAATGCAGAGGGAGATTAGGGAAGTAAACAAGTGACTGAGGAGCTGGTGTAGTAAGGAGGAGTTTGGGTTCCTGGAGGACTGGGCCGACTTTTCATTCGGTCACCAGTACTATAGAAGGAACGGACTGCACCTAAATGAGGAGGATGCAGATCTGCTGGGAGTAAAGATGGCCAAAAAGTTAGAGGGGTTTTTCAACCCCAAGATCGAGAAAAGGCACAGGCACTGAGGCTTTTAATTGGGGGATTTGGTGGATCGGCAGGTGCTCATGCAGGTTCCCCAGAGGGAGCACTTTCATGAATTCTATTCCCACGTATTAATGATGAAAAAGCCCTCGGGCAAGTTCAGGCTAATCTTGAATCTCCGTCTGCTCAACAAGTCTCTGAAGTACAAACACTTCATAGTTAGTCAGGTTGAAATAAGACACAAGTCCATCCAGTTCAACCATAAAAAAAAAAAAAAAAAAAATATCGTACAATCCCATATACCCAATTCTATACCCACACTTGATCCAGAGGAAGGCAAAAACCCCAGCAGAGCACGATCCAATTTGCTACAGCAGGGGAAAAAAATTCCTTCCTGATCCCCCGAGAGGCAATCGGATCTTCCCCACATCAACTTTACCTATAAATGTCAGTACCCAGTTATATTATGTACATTTAAGAAAGAATCCAGGCCCTTTTTAAAGCAATCTACTGAGCTGGCCAGAACCACCTCTGCAGGGAGTCTATTCCACATTTTCACAGCTCTTACTGTGAAGAAACCTTTCCGTATTTGGAGGTGAAATCTCCTTTCCTCTAGACGCAAAGAGTGCCCCCTTGTCCTTTGTGTTGACCGTAAAGTGAATAACTCAACACCAAGTTCACAATATGGACCCCTTATATATTTGTACATGTTGATCATATCCCCCCTTAATCTCCTCTTCTCAAGAGTGAATAAATTCAGTTCCTCTAATCTTTCCTGATAGCTGAGCTCCTCCATGCCTCTTATCAGTTTGGTTGCCCTTCTCTGCATTTTCTCCAGTTCCCCAATATCCTTTTTAAGAACTGGGGCCCAAAACTGAACTGCATATTCCAGATGAGGTCTTACTAATATTTTGTACAGGGGCAAAATGATATCCCTCTCTGGAATCCATACCTCTCTTAATACAAGAAAGGACTTTGCTCGCTTTGGAAACCGCAGCTTGGCATTGCATGCCATTTATTGAGCTTATGATCTACCAAAACCCCCAGATCCTTCTCCACTACGGATCCCCCCCAGTTGTACTCTCCCTAGTATGTATGATGCATTCATATTCTTAGCCCCCAAGTGCATAATTTTACATTTATAAACATTAAACCTCATCTGCCACATAGTCGCCCAATTAGACAGAGCATTGAGGTCGGATTGTAAATTGGCGACATCCTGTAAGGACGTTATTCCACTGCATAGCTTAGTGTCATCTGCAAAAACAGAAATGTTACTTTTGATCTCAGACCCAATATCATTTATAAAGATATTAAAAAGTAAGGGTCCCAGCACTGAACCTTGGGGTACACCACTGATAACCTTGGACCATTCAGAGTAAGAATCCTTAACCACTACTCTCTGAATTCTGTCTTTTTAGACAGTTTTCTATCCATTTACAAACTGATATTTCCAATCCTGTAGACTTTACCTTACACATGAGCCGTGTGTGGGGAACTGTATCGAACGCATTTGCAAAATCCAAGTATATCACGTCCACAGCCACCCCTCTGTCCAAGGTTTTACTTACCTCTTCATAAAAAGAAATCAGGTTTGTCTGACAACTTCTGTCTTTCATGAATCCATGTTGTCTGTTGCTTAAATAGTTTTTTTCCAGCAAGAACTCATCTATGTGGTCTTTTATTAATCTCTCCAGTATCTTCCCAACTATAGAAGTTAAACGAACAGGTCTATAGTTACTTGGTAAAGACTTTGTTCCCTTTTTAAATATAAGCACCACATTGGCCCTGTGCCAATCCAGTGGTACTATTCCTGTCATTGAGTCCCTAAAAATTAAATACAATGGCTTTGAAATTACAGAGCTCAATTGTTTTAGGATCCGTGGGTGTATGCCATCTGGTCCATGTGCTTTATCCACCTTTATTCTGTCTAAATATTTCTGGACCATATCACCTTTGAGCCATTGTGGATTTGGGGCTGTGTCACTACCACCCCCATTTTGGACATGAGCTCCCCCATGCTCCTTTGTATACACAGAGCTTCAGGATGGAGTCTATTGTCACAATAAAAAACCTTCTGTTTCCAGACTGCTTCATGGCAACAGTCGATCTGAGGAATGCATACCTCCATATCCCTTTACATTAAGTTGTTCCTCAGACCATCTTCTCCAAGCATTTTTACGAAGGTCCGTGCAGAGTCCTTGACTCCGCTGTGGATGAATTACGGTTATACCCTACATGGATGATCTCCCGTTAATTGCCTGGTCTTGCCAGCAGCGGGAGAAGGATCTTCAGGAGGCGCATGATTTTCTTATGACCTCTTGCTTTACGGCTGTCTCCTGGGCAAGATTTCATCAGCGTCCTCTGCAGAGTCGCCTTCTACGGTGCTGGGATGGCAGCCAGCAGACGCTGGACCTTCCAATGCACCTATCGAACAGAGTAAGAGGTCGTTGTGGTGGTGGCAGCGAGCCCGTCACAACTTGGACAGAGGTCTTTTGTGGTCCAGACCGGTAGCTCTGGTGGTAAGACGCCAGTTCCTTTGCAGCTGGGGGGGTCACTTGGACGACAACCTGGCCCCAGGGGCTTGGTCTCCAGCAGAAGCCAGGCAGACCTTGAATCAAAGGGAACTGCTGGCAGTCCAGAAGGCACTGGAGGCCTTTCAGTCGTTTGTCAGGGGGTGTCGCCTCCAGATTTTCACAGAAAATGCGGCAGGGGGGATGGGGACCCAGAATTCTGTGGCAGATTTCCTAAACCGCCAACAGGTGAGACGGGACGAGTGGTCACTCAACCAGGAGGTGTTCGAGGACATCATGTGGTCTTGGGGTCAACCAGATGTGGACCTCTTCGCCTCAGAGGTCAACAAAAACGTAGCTCAGTTCTTCTCCCTACATCTCCAGGATCGAGCCAGGGGCATAGACTCCTGTGGGAGTTCAGACTTTGTTACGCTTTTCCCCCAGTAAGGTTGATCTCTGCAGTTCTAATAGCTCCGTTTTGGCCGAGGAGATCCTGGTTCTCCAGTCTAAAGAAGCTCTCCATAGTTCCCCTGATTCTCCTCCCGGTGAGGGAGCATCTAATCTCGCAGGGACCAAACCGGCATCCTCAGGTAGCGACTCTCAGACTAGCAGCGTGGTTTTTTTGAGGAATAGCT
This sequence comes from Rana muscosa, assembly GCA_029206835.1. Taxonomy (NCBI): domain Eukaryota; kingdom Metazoa; phylum Chordata; class Amphibia; order Anura; family Ranidae; genus Rana; species Rana muscosa. The sequence continues at coordinate 877,372,599 of CM055118.1, forward strand.
CTCAAGGGCCAAGGTGTTCTCGGAGCGCGATAAAGACCCTACCAAGTTGCCGCAAACCAGTAACTAGGGCCATATATACTAAGATATGAAAGAGGTTCAATTCCTTGTTAAGAGAACAGGGCCAGAAGCACCCCAGACATTCTGGCAGTCTTGGATTTTCTTTCTCGTACATCACGGGACACAGAGCGACATAGTCATTACTAATGGGTTATATAGATACCTTCAGGTGCTGGCACTGGCAACTTCCAAAACCGGAAGTACCCTCCCCTATATAAGCCCCTCCCATCCGGGAGCACCTCAGTTTTTTTTGCCAGTGTCTAAGATGTTGGCCAAGAAGTAACATGTGTTTTTCACTGAGCTTGCGTACAGGTTCTTTTGGGCCTCAGTAAGCTATTCCGGATCCGACCAAAAAAGCTTCATAGCTAAACGGTCGGTACCCGGGCCTTGCAGAGAAGAGCAAGGTTTTGCCTGTAATGCCTCTCTTAGGAGGGCTGGACCCTGGGATCCAGAGCTCTGGTCATACCCACGACCAAGATGTTTTCTGTGCAGGGTGCTATACAGGTCCAGGGGAGTGGAATCCTTGGGAACCCGGTCCCTGAAGGTTTGATTACAATGCCTGCCGTGATAGGTGAAGTTTGGGCTTCTGTGGACCAAACAGAGTCCTGCGGCGAGGAAAAGGTAAGTGGGGGCCCTCGGGAACTTGGTTCTATTGAGGGACCCCCAAGCCTATTTTGTCTTTCTGCCTGTTACCTAAGGTATTCCCGCTAATATTCTGTGTATGCCTGTTACTACTGAGAAAATGTAAAAAAAATTAATAGTAGGCAAGGAAAAAAAAAAAAAAAAAAATGTAAGACCGCGGTACCTATGTTAGACACTAGAGGCCGCTATGGTTCTTTTTCTTGTAATGTGGATTTTTTTCTTCCAGAATCAAATCCAGGCAGTTGGTATGTTCTCTGCTGGGAAGCTGTCTCCTCTGCCCTGTTGCTGCGCTCATCCATCCCCGGGCCCTGCGGCAAAGGGACCCTGGCTCCCATCTAGCTCCTTATTGTTTTCAAAAAAGGCGCACGTGCCCGTGCGCGTGCACGCGCCTCTATATATAGAGGCGATCTGGAAAAAGGGGCGGAGCGAATGGATGACGCTCAGGTGTGCGCCGCGGCGCTACTGCGCATGTGCGGGCGTACAGCGTGTTTTAAAGCACATTATAGCTGGCTATTGAAGTGCACAGACAGAGCTAGCAACAGTATAAAGGCACACAGAGGCGGTTGATGCAGGCATCCCCTAGAAAGGCACTTTAGTAGACACCAACTGTGATATAGCAGCAATTGTGCTAGACTATTCTCAGTAAAAGTGGTGTATTACGGCTGGAATACCTCAGCTTTAGGCTTAGGAATATGCCGTCCAGAAGCTCCGGAACTGACTCTTCCAGGAAGCGAAGGGGGTCTCATCGGGCTCTGAGGATCTTGGGCATGCTTCTGCTGCACCAGTCTCCCCTGAAGTTCAGAGGTAAGTGACCGTAGAGACCCCGCAGGGGTACTTGGTACTGTGGCTGTCCTCAGTTCACCTGCTCCTGTGTATGTAACAGAGGAGGTTTTTTCCTCAGCTCTGGGAGGATTAGAGAGAGATTGTCAACATTGATCGCTGCCTCCCTGTCAGGGAAAGCACGCCCGATCTCCAGCTCCTCCTTCAGAGTGCCTGTTAGCAGAGCAACAGTCCCATACAGGGATCGACCTGCCTGAAGGGGATCAGGATAAGGTTGATTCTGTTATAGAGGAATCAACAGTGGGGGAACCTTTTCTCAGCATCTCAAGCTGAAAGATTATGGGTTCAGTCTCTGACTAACATGGTCCGATCAGCATTTAAAAATGCACCTTGCGGAACCATCAACCACTACTGTATCCTCGTTGGGGTCGCTAGAAGCCCCCAGACTGTCTGTTCTTTTCCACTTCACCCTTTACTGAAAGGGCTCATTTACCAGGATTGGGAACGTCCTGAGAAAATATTTATTCCCCCAAGAGATTTCCGGTGGTCTATCCCATGGAGGATAAGTTCATCAAAAAATGGAAGGTCCCTACAGTGGACACAGCCATCTCTTGTATGTATAAATCACTGACATATCCAATGGATAATGTCCAAATGTTCAAGAACCCAATAGATAAAAGATTGGAGTCCTTATGAAAGTCTGCTTCTTTCTACAGCAAGCTTGGTGACACAACCAGCAGTGAGGTCTGCTAAGCAGTGAAGGATCAGTTGAAACAGGTCTTGAGGGACTTGACAGATCAGCAGGCCTTGCCCTAGCTGATCTACCTAGAGCCTTAGGCTTTGCGGTTGACGCCATAAAGGATTCAGTCCATCAGGCCTCCCGCCTTACGCTGTCTATAGTACATATGCGTAGGCTTCTATGGCTCAAAAACTGGTCTGCTGAAGCTCCCTGTAAAGAATGGCTGGTTAGCGTCCCATTTCATGGTGAACGCTTATTCAGGGAAAACCTGGACAAATATATCCAGAAAATTTCCAGCGGTAAAAATACGCTCTTGCCGGTTAAAAGCAGAGTTAGAGGTCCCTCTTTAAGAGGCCTGCTTCTCCAGTCCCTGGGGCATCGGCTGTGTAACAGTTCCGACGGCCTCCTCGGTCAATTCCCGGGGGTAAAAAAACAGGGACAATAGCAGGGTAATGAGAAACCCTGGGTCAGGGGAGGTACAAAACCTCCCCCAAAGTTAAATTCATTGAAGGGTTGCCCCCACTCAGTCGGGTGGGGGGAGGACTCCAGTTGTTCGCAAGAGACCTGGCGGGACACGATCAAGACAGATAGGTGCTCTCCGCAGTATGTTTGGGATACAGTTTGGAGTTAAAAGACTCTCCTCCTTCCCATTTTTGAGGTCAAACGTGCCAAGGGATCCCCGGAAGACAGTCCCTCCTGTTGGCACTAGAACAACTATTGCTCCAAGGAGTAATTATGGAGGTTCCCCTGGAAGAATGAGGGTTCGGGTTTTACTCAAACCTCTTTACAGTCCCGAAGCAAACGCGGACGGGAGGCCCATATTAATTCTAAAAGGGCTATACAAATTCCTGTATATCAGGACTTTCCGATGGAGTCGATCCGATCGGTGGCCACTGCCCTACAAGGGGACGATTGGTTAGCCGCGATCGACATCAAAGATGCTTATTTGCACATTCCCATCTTTCCAGTCCACCAAAAATTTCTACGCTTTGCAGTAGAAGGGCGCCATTTTCAGTTCAGAGCCTTACCCTTCGGTTTGGCCACAGCACCACGAGTGTTTACAAAAATTCTGGCCCTTTATTGGCCAATCTAAGAACACAAGGTGTAATGATAATGGCATATCTAGATGACTTGTTGCTGATAGACCACTCAGTGAAAAAACTAGACGTGGTCGTTCACAAGACAATCAAGTATCTGGAATCTCACGGTTGGATTATCAACCGAGACAAGTCAGCCCTAAAAACCAGTCAAAAGTCTGGAATACTTGGGGCTAAGGTTGGATTCAGGCCAGAGAAATATATTCTTGCCTCGAGGAAAGGTGTTGTCTTTGAAAGATTTGATCCACTTAGTGGGTACAAAAAAGACAGCCGTCCATACGCCTGTGCATGAGGCTGCTGGGAAAAATGGTGGCATCATTCGAAGCAGTACCCTACGGTCAATTCCATTCAAGGAATTTGCAAGGGGCCATACTGTCAGCCTGGAACAAAAAAGTTCAGGCCCTAGACTTACAATGTCCTTGTCCCCTTCCGTTCGCAAGAGCCTCCGTTGGTGGTTGGTTCCCCAGAATCTGGAAAAAGGGAAATCCTTCAGTCCGATTTCTTGGAAGGTGGTCACTACAGATGCCAGCCTTATAGGCTGGGGAGCAGTACTGGAGCAATAGTCTCTCCAGGGCAGATGGTCGGATGCAGAAAAGGCCCTGCCCATCAATCTCTTAGAGATACGAGCAGCCCGGTATGCCCTAGTAGCATGGACATCCAAACTCCAAGGGTCCCCTGTCAGAATTCAATCAGACAATGCCACAGCAGTGGCATATATCAATCATCAGGGGGGCACCAGGAGTCGTGCAGCCCAGAGGGAAGTAAATTACATCCTGAAATGGGCAGAAAGATATGTCCCAGCCATATCTGCGGTATTCATTCCAGGAGTGGAGAATTGGAAGGCGGACTTTCTAAGTCGCCAGCAATTATGCCCAGAGGAAGGGTTCCTTCACCCCGAGGTTTTCTGGACAATATGTCAGCGGTGGGGAACATCGGATGTAGATCTTCTAGCATCCAGATTCAACGCAAAGGTGGACAGGTTTGTCTCTCGGACAAGGGATCCCCTAGCTTGCGGCTCGGATGCCCTAGTGTTCCCTTGGGATCAGTTCAAGCTGATATATGCATTCACACCGCCACAATGGTTACCTCGATTACTCCGCAGAATCAGGGTAGAAAAGAAACCAGTGATTCTGGTGGCTCCAGCGTGGCCCCGAAGAGCGTGGTACGCGGAGATTTAAAATGTCAGTGGGGAGTCCTTGGACTCTCCCACGTCGTCCGGACCTGCTTTCGCAAGGACCGATATACCACCCTTCCTTACCAGCCCTAGGTTTGACGGCCTGGCTATTGAAGCCCACATTCTAAAAAAGAGAGGGCTCTCTAATTCTGTGGTATCTACCATGATCAATGCCAGGAAGCCGGTATCCAGGCAGATCTACTATAGAATCTGGAAGGCGTACATCGCCTGGTGTGAGGCCAAGAAATGGCATCCACGTAAATACGTAATAGGTAGGATTCTGGACTTCCTACAATGGGCTGTAGATAGGAAGCTTGCCTTGAGTACTATCAAGGGTCAGATTTCGGCCTTGTCAATATTTTTTCAAAGGCCCTTGGCTTCGCATTCACTAGTCAAAGCCTTTATACAAGGAGTGATGCGTATTAGTCCTCCGGTTAATATTCCCATATGTCCATGGGATCTAAACTTGGTTCTGTCGGTTCTACAGAAACAACCATTTGAACCATTACAGCATATTTCTTTGGTTCTTCTCACCAGGAAATAGATTTTTCTAGTAGCCATTTGTTCGGCTAAAAGAGTGTCGGAATTAGCAGCTATGTCCTGTAAGGAGCCATATCTGGTTATCCATAAGGATAGAGTAGTGTTACGCCCTCATCCAGCCTTTCTTCCTAAGGTGGTATCGAGGTTTCATTTGAACCAAGATGTGGTTCTTCCTTCTTTTTTCCCCAAACCTACTTCGGTAGAGGAAAAGTTATTGCATTCTTTGGATGTAGTAAGAGCAGTTAAAGCTTATCTAAAAGCCACTGCTCAGATTCGCAGAATGGATACTTTGTTTATTCTGCCGGAAGGCCCCAGAAGGGGTCAGGCAGCGTCAAAATCTACTTTAGCCAAGTGGATTCGAAAGGTCATAATGCAAGCCTATGGCTTGAGAAGGAGACCGCCTCCGTTCAAAGTTAGAGCGCACTCCACGAGAGCAGTTGGAACTTCATGGGCAGTGCATCACCAGGCCTCCCTGGCTCAAATCTGTAAGGCCGCAACATGGTCTTCAGTACACACGTTTACTAGGTTCTACCAGGTGGACGTTGGAAGTCAGGAGGATGTCGCCTTTGGGCGCAGTGTGTTGCAGGCCGCAAAAGATCCTCATGTCTGATAGCGCTCAGCTTATGTATGGTGTATCCCCCCCCTCGTTGGGCATTGCTTTAGGACATCCCATTAGTAATGACTATGTCGCTCTGTGTCCCGTGATGTACGAGAAAGAAAATAGGATTTTTATAACAGCTTACCTGTAAAATCCTTTTCTTGGAGTACATCACGGGACACAGAGCTCCCACCCCTCTTTAGGGACACTTATTGCTTTGCTACAAAACTGAGGTGCTCCCGGATGGGAGGGGCTTATATAGGGGAGGGTACTTCCGGTTTTGGAAGTTGCCAGTGCCAGCACCTGAAGGTATCTATATAACCCATTAGTAATGACTGTCGCTCTGTGTCCCGTGATGTACTCCAAGAAAAGGATTTTACAGGTAAGCTGTTATAAAAATCCTATTTTTTCCAGGCTGGAGTGGAGCTACTACAGAACCCTTCCAATGCAGCAGCAATCTTTTAAGAAGTCTGGCATTAACAGCCATCCTTATTTTTTCTTGCACTCTTTTGCTCCTCCTGGGAACCCAAGCCAAGAGAGTACTTTAGGATGAGGAGCAGTGTGTACATGGGAGAGATCTGATGCCCGTCCCCTTCACCTCCTGTACCCCTCTTCACCTCCCTGTCCCCTTGTTTAATCTCCTTTTGCCCTTAAACTACACACACATGAACGTTAATGGCATCCCAGTCTTCGTCCGTAGGGTTCAATATTGAGTTGGCCCACCCTTTGCAGCTATAACAGCTTCAGCTCTTCTGGGAAGGCTGTCCACAAGGTTTAGGAGTGTCTGTGATAATGTTTGACCATTCTTCCAGAAGAACATTTTTGAGGTCAGGCACTGATGTGGACAAGAAGGCCTGGCTTGCAGTCTCCACTCTAATTCATCTCAAAGGTGTTCTCTCGGGTTGAGGTCAGGACTGTGCAGGCCAGATGTACACATGTATGTAGGTGACAATTGTGTCACACATCTGCTGACAACTCAAAGTTTTCCCTCATTTTAGGTCACAATGACGGTGGTCACCAGCAAAAATAGAGTAAGCCACCCCAGTGAAGACCAAGAAAGCAAAAAAACGCAAAACTGAAAAAAATAAAAACTTTGGACCCAGGTTGGGCTTTAACAAGGATAATGTTTTTTAGTACTTTGGTTAAGCATGCATTTGCTTTCACTGCGGTTTCATTTTGCTTGCTCACTTTGTAGCATACTGAGATGCTTTGAAGTGTGTATATAATACTGTCCTAATGATTTTGTGAAATGTGTGGGTTTTTTGTACTGATGTGGTTTGGGCTACCATCTCTTTAATTCTGTTTCTGTGAAATTTATTTATGTTCATGTTTGGTGACAGTTGTTTTAAGTTCAGTTTTTTGCGGTGATTTTAATGTGTTTGTATAGGTTTCTGTGCCATGAGTGTTGAGCGTTTTTCCCATGCCTGTGTGGTGGGGAAATAATCTGCTGCTGTAGGGAGTCCCTTTTTGTTATATCACTGACTTAATACCGCTTCCGAGAACAGCTCTGCTCTGTAGTGAATGTTTTATGTAATGAAAGAGTTGCATTTTCTTGCCAAGAGGATAATAGTTTAATTTTAATCCTTTCTTAAGTGGAAATGCTCTAAAGACTCTACATTTTGTAATTAGTTGTGTTTTAAGTAAGGCCAACCCTAAACATCATTACGTGAATCCTGTGAAAGCTTAGCCGCATGTACAGCATCTCAGTGGAACATTGTATGGCACAAAATGAGATTCCAACCAAAACATTGTTCTAGGTTTGGTTAGTGATTTTGAAACTCTTATCAAGATTTTACTGCTTGATGTGTCCCAATTAGGGAGACCTACCTGCGCTTTTTGTCATGATCTTGGGACAGAGTCAGGGAAAACCCCACATTCTATGGTTGTCACCATAAGAAAAGGACAAATATTTCAATGTGGTCACTGGTTCTGGTGAGAGCTGTCAATGGTTAGCTTTCCCCTCATGGGGTTAGTTCTATTCACTTGTTTAGAAGAAAAGTAGGAGTAAATCTCTCTGATGGGATTACAGACCCTAATAAAACCCTGCAGATCCGCTAGTCCTTTCCAACTCGTTGAAAGGAAAGAAAATCACAACATTTTCCCATCTACAGTCCATTTTGATGAGGGAATGCCTCCTGCAGCGCTATTGTGTTCTGCTGGTGGGGGGGGCAAGCATGGGGAGCCTTCCTGTCCGGCAGAACATGATTACTGCTAGCGGCTATAGCCGCTAGCAGTAATCGCATTTAAAGAATCCAACAGGCTGGTTGTAACCAAGTGGATCGATGGATCAACTTAGATAATTTAAATTGTTTTACACATGTATGCAAGTACATCTTTTGTTCTGATTGCTGGTGGGGGACATGCAGTTTAAAAGATTCCAAATAAATCTGGTAAAAGTGAAAATTGAATGGAAAGCTGTCATGAACAGAATACTGCACTACAAGCATGTGAGTCTTTGGAAAATATAAACCCTACAGTGACATAATTCTCCTGGCTAACTCCAGACTCTGAAATCATGTACAGTGTTCAGAGCTTTGCTTAGCATGTCAGTTAAGGCACACACATTCCACAATGGACTGCTATTTTATCTCAGTAGAATGCGATCTCTGGTGTATGTAAGATAAACTATGTATGAGAGAAGACCTTGTCTCCTAATGTGACTGTACAGAAGTAATATGTTTTTGCCTAAAATGGTAGCATATGTCAGCCAGTTCTGTAAAGCACAGCTGTTCTAGGCATGCAGTGGATGCTTTAAATCATAAGCAGAGGGCTGCCTCAATAACCCGATGAGCTGTTTGATGGAAGTTTTGTGAACATGTATTTATTAAGCAGCACTTATGGAAAAAGACCTCCTTTTATTTGCATATCTTGTCTGTGCAGGGGCTCTGGTGACCTTTTCTGGTTTACTGAAATGTGTTTTATAGTTTTATATACTTTAACAGACAGGAATGTTAATCTATTATTAAGTGATCCTTTTTTTTTTTTTTTTAAAGACAAAAAAACACACCAGTCCTTCCAGCTCCCCATCATTGGCACAGGACAAGAGGCTCTCGGTGACAGCTCGGTCCATGAGAGTGTGCTATCGAGGGTGTTGCCAGCTCATCCATGTGGCAACTCAAAAGAAGGCGTACCTCCATGATGCCACATATATATGCAGGGCCGGTGCTACCACTAGGCAAACTAGGCAACCGCCTAGGGCGCACTGCTTCCTAGGGTAGGGTGACCAGACATCCCCAGTTTCAGGGGACAGTCCCCAGATTGAGGACACTGTCCCTGGACCAAATCTGTCCCCGGTTTTGTCCTCGGATTGGATTTGAACAGGGGCTGGGGCAATTTCAAAGACAGTCAGTGCAGAATTAAAAATAAAATCTGAATTACACCCCCCCGCTCTGCCGCTCCTACTAGCTTAGGGGGGTGTATTTTTTTCCAACATCTGTGCCCCTTTCTGATGATCATGTGCTGGTCGGAGCGGAGGGAATATTTCTTCAGTTTCGGGTACATGCCCATTCAGCTCCACTCGCATGTTCTTCTGCCTTGGCTCAAGTCCCGGCCAGCTGCCTGCCTGCTTATCTCCTTGCCTTCCCTGGTGGAGTGATCTTCCTCCGCTCCCCACCCAGTAGTAGCCGGGGCCCGGCGAGTAAGACTTGACAGGCTGCGAAGCGAGCGGCGGCGACGGGCAGAGAGTCACTGATTACCGCCATTACTAGTAAAAAAATAAAATATATGTCCCCGGATTTCAATTTAAAAATCTGGTCACCTTACACTGGACGGAGAGCTAGGCAGATTTTTCATAGAAAACATGAATTTGGCGTCCTTTGATGCAGTGTGGGACTCTTTCAAGCTATTTGCTCGCTCCGCCCTACAAACACATATAAACCAAATTAAATCTACCTCCTCGGCAGCTCACGACAAGGCAATCTTAGCACTAGCCCAGTCAGAACAGAAATATAGGGAAAACCCATCCATTCACCACGCTGACATAATAAAACTACAAAACAGAGTAGTGACACAATTACAGTATGAGAAAGCTAAACAGAAGCTGTTTTTCAGCAAACAGAAGTATTTTGAAAATGGGGAAAAGGCAGGTAAACTCTTGGCCTATCTCGCTCATGGTGAGGATAGGCCACCAGTGGTCATCACATTACAGGATTCACAGGATGGGCCGGTCTCTGACCCCAACATTGTCGCCTCTAAATTCAGAGAGTTCTACAAAGAATTATACACATCCACGACCCAGGGGGATTTGTCTTCAATGTTCCAGTTCTTGGAATCGGTCCAATTCCCTCAAGTGTCCCAGGAACAGAGAGATATGCTAGAAGCCCCACTCACTCTGAAGGAAATAGTAGGAGCGATAGCGAGTTTCGCCAACTCTAAGGCCCCGGGCTCGGATGGCCTACCCATAGAGTTCTACTCACACTTCTCCGACACGATCTCGCCCAAACTACTCTCCCTATACAATGATATGTTTGAAGCATTCACTCTCCCCCTCTCTATGACAGAAGCCACAATAGTTCCTATACCTAAACCCGGTAAAGACCCAGGTATCCCAGACTCTTATCGCCCCATTTCTCTTCTCCAGGCGGATGCAAAAATTTTGGCCAAAATACTCGCGCTCCGCCTTAACCAGGTAGTCCTCTCTCTAGTACATGTAGACCAAGCAGGCTTCATGCCAGGCCGCAATCCTTCATTCAACCTTCGGAAATTGTTTATCAACCTCCAAGCTCCCCATGCTAATGCTGGATCCAGGGTGGTAGTCACCCTGGATACAGCCAAGGCGTTCGACTCCTTAGAATGGACTTATCTCTGGAAATGCCTGGAGGGATATGGCTTTGGCCCGAGATTTGTTCGGTGGATACAGCTCTTATATCAAAACCCGAAAGCCAGGGTGGTGGCTAATGGATGGCCCTCCTCGCAGTTTGACCTCAGCAGAGGTACGAGACAGGGCTGCCCGTTGTCCCCCCTATTGTATGCCCTGGCTGCAGAGCCCTTGGCCATATCTATCCGGGCAGACGAGGAAATCGAGGGCCTTCAAATGGGTCCTCTTATTGAAAAAATAAGTATGTACGCGGATGACACTCTTCTATATTTGGCGGATTCTGGCCCCTCACTATCCAATGCCCTCACCACGATTGAAAGATTCGGACAATTCTCGGGACTTAAAATCAATTGGGGTAAGTCCCAAATTCTTCCAATTGACAGTTCCCCCCCCCCCTGAATCCCAAGCTAATCTACAGTTGCAAAGGGTTGAGACAATTAAATATCTAGGAGTACATACCTCTAAATACCCGGCGGACTATATTAAGCTTAATGTAGAACCACTGTTTCCCTTAATTAAAAATAAGATACAGGTGTGGTCCCGCTTACCACTGGGGGTCTGGGGTCGTATCAACCTTATAAAGATGATTTTACTTCCAAAAATCCTTTACGCATTTTGGCATGCCCCGATTTACATACCGCTTAAGTACTTTAAAATAATCGAAACACTTCTTAAACCCTTCGTGTGGGGGAAGAGTAGACATAAACTCACTTGGCATGCACTTATAAACCCCACGGATATGGGGGGCGCACGGCACTACCTGACCTGAATAGATACTACATAGCATCCCAACTTTCCCAACTCTATCATATTGACAAAGTAGATAAGGACAGGTTTCTCCAACTTTTGAACTCAAAGACTCAACCGACAGACGACCCGATATACTCTGTCATCATTGGGGGAGGAACGAAACCGGACAGGGATTCCCTCACCGGTCACTATAAACGAATATGGGACTTAGCAATGTCCAAACTGAACGTCCCCCTCCTCAACGACTACACTCCATTATGGTATAATAGGACATTGCAACATTTTTTTGATTTTCATGAGGCAAGTCTTTGGATTAAACAGGGAATTTTTTACGTACACCACCTTATTGAAAATGGGTTGATTAAATCATTTGACACGCTAAAAACTGATTTTGCATTACAAGACCACATGCTATTCAGATACATTCAACTACGACATGTGACACGGGCACAGTTCCAGCAGTCTCTTCCGACACCTACCCCTAATCCTATCATTGCTGTGGTTAAAGGAAAGGATCCCAAAAAACTCATTTCTTGCTTCTACAGCATGCTCGGCGCACTATCCTCAGCTAAAATAGCATATGGATTGAAACCTAGATGGGAAAGGGATCTGGGTCCACTTGAGGATGAGGAGTGGGAGGAGGCCATGGAAACTAGTAAGCAAGTGTCCCCCAAGCTTTCTGACAGGTTGTCTCAATTATACATCTTACATCGGGCCTACCTCACCCCACTTAGGGTAGCTAAATACAAAAAAGATCAAACTATCACCTGCCCCATGTGTAATGCGGCCAATGGAACCTTCTTCCATCTCATTTGGGCTTGCCCAAAATCGCAGGGATACTGGCAACAGCTGGTGACGTTCCTCCATGACAATATGGGCTCCCCGCTGGCATTGGACTCTAAACAATGCCTCCTGGGGATTTTCCCAGTTGGGATTGATAGGCACACCAGGACATTCCTGCAGGAGACTTTGTTTTCAGGCAGGAAGGTGCTGGCGAAGAGGTGGATGAGGCCTCAACCACCTACCTTTTCAGAATGGCTGAGGGAGGTGAATGCTTCCCTCCCATACAAAAAAATCCTATATATAAACAGGGGTTGCCCGGAAAAGTATTACAAGATCTGGGATCGGTGGCTCCAGGATTCGGGTACATGCACCTGAGGTGGTGAAAAAGTTAATAAAAATGTAATATTCCTTTTTTTTTTTTTTTTTGTTGTTGATTAAATGAAGGGGGGGAAAGGAATAGAATGACGTTATTCATCCTTTTGTGTATGATGTATACCTGTGATTTAGTCCCAATAACGTGTACATTCATGTTGTAACTATTATGTACCTGTACTCAATAAAACCCTTTTTCCGCCTAGGGTGTGAAAAATCCTTGCACCAGCCCTGTATATATGTGATACTGAATGCAACAGGTTGGATCTGCCCAGAGTTGAGCTTTAAAAAAGTTGAGGGATCAAACTTCAATTTAAAACAGAAGAAGCATTCATGAGCACTGAAACTTTTCAGGTGCTACTTTGATAGATTGCACAAACAATAGAGCCGGTTCACACCAGGGCGGCGCAACGCGGCACGACTTGTGGGGGCGACCTCGGCGGCGTGATCTCAAGATGACTTGAGACGCCCGCCGAGGCGATTTGCATAAGACTTCTGTATAGAAGTCAATGCAGGTCTCCTTGGGTCGCCCCTAAAAGTAGTACAGGAACCTTTTTCTAAGTCTGAGCGACCTGAGTCGCTCTTACTTAGAACGGTTCCATTGAAAAGCGTGGGGCGCGACTTGTCAGGCGACTGAGTCGCCTGACGAGTCGCCCTGGTGTGAAACGGCTCTTAAAATATTAAAAGCAGCTGTTTTTATTGGGATACAAAATTAATAAAGTATACATCTAAAATCAATTTCGGTGCTTATCCAAATAGTGTTCACTTTATTGACTTTTTTTTTTTTTTAAATTCCATATGCATTACAGTATTACATTAAAATGCTATCCTTCGTTTAAAGAAATTATCCTTCCTTTTTAAGCTTCTTCTACCATGGGCTTTCCCTATTCATCCTGCCTAGATGGCAGGACATCTGAACATCGGATGCGTCTTATGAACCAGCACTCCGCTATGAGAACTCGGCTTACCTAACCATGCATGTGCAGCCACCTCTCTAATGCAACAATGACTGAGCTCACCATTCTGCGATTATTTTATTGTATTCCTCTTCCCTCAGCAGCTATGTAAAAGGTTATGCAGGAAGGTGGGGGAAGCTTAGCCAGCACAGATAGAAATTATACACTCCCAAAAGAGGGGAAGGCTAAAACCTACAAGGAGGCAGTGAGCTTTGCTAGGCAATTCACTAATGTTTCTAGCAAGTACAAAGAGCCACTGTAAGTGAATAAAGCCTATATTATGGAAATAAAAAAACACTGCAAGTACACATTTAAAATACTTGATGCTCTGTGGCTTTTATCTGCAGTTTTTAAGTAGGTGACAGGGTCTCTTTTTTTTAAAAGTGACATTTTTTGTCTCAGTATAAGCACCACAAGGTCCCTGCTAATACCATTCTTGGCCAGAAAAGTTTGTGTCCCTCCTTTACTCTCCCACTGCTCTTTTCAACCACCGTGAGCAAAAAAAAATGCTAGGTACCTCCTCTAATGGAGAAGCATGAGCAGTGGTGCTTGGATTGTTGCTGTCAGAAGGGGAAAGTTCTCAACCACATGTAAGCTCTGACTAAAGTGACTTTGCTCTAACTCAGCTCTGTCTGTGCTTCCGGTCACTGAATGAAGTGTGGGGTAGGAAAGGCATGTATGAGGAGTGTGCATGGAGAACTAAGTCCCACCTACTTAGAAGTACAATAAACGACATATACACTATCCCCCCTCCCTTCTATAGGAGATTGATGATTGTCGCTGATGTGCTGTCATTGGACAGAAGAATGAACAGGGTTTGTACCAGGCAGGGCTTAGTCAAGTCTCTATAAGTAAAACCATGAGATGGCCAGACATAAAAATCTTGTCTTGATGTCACTCACACATGGGCGCAGCGATGTCACTGGAAAGTCCATAGACTCTGGTGACTTGTAGCTTTCACAGGACTTTGCTTTCATATCAGATGGCTGAATGAAATTATCGGGGAGGGAAAGAAAGGTAAGTGTATGCATCCAGGTCTACATTAAAGTCAACCAGTAGCTGTGCACTGCAAGGAGATGTCATTTAAAGTTATTGAGTTAAGCCTTGTAAATCTTCCAGTCTGTGGTTTCTCCCAGCTTAACAAACAAAAACATGTCCTTTCTTTATCGTACACCACGGGACACAGAGCTAGTCATTACATAATGGGTTAAGGGTCACCAGCGGTGATTGGACACTGGCACAACCAATGGAAGACAGTTCCCCTCCATATAACCCCTCCCATCAGGGAAGTACCTCAGTTTTTTCGCCAGTGTCGAAAGGTGTTGGACGCGTTAGGAGGTGCTAAAGGAAAGCTCTACCAAAGAGACCCTCTGGGGGTAAAAGAGCTATGCTTTCGGATCCATCCAAGACGCCTACAAATGAGCTGAATCTGGATGGGATCCGGGCCTCATCCATGAGGCGTCGCCTGTAATGTCTCTCTTCGGAGGACTGGGCTCTAAGATCCAGCACTTTCGCTATTTCGCTATAAAGTCCTGGTAAGAGTCTTGTACAAGGCCCAGGGGAGAGGTATCCTTTAAATAGGAACCCATATCCCTGAAGGTTGGCACACATAGCCCACCGTGAAGGGTGAAGTTTGGTATCTGTCTGAAAACTTTCAGCAGAAAAACCTGCGGCGTGGATAAGGTGAGATTAGAAGGTCCATAACTAGGTTGGGACCTTTTTCAAAAAGTGGATGTCTTCTTTTTTTCCACCACTGGGGGGAGTAAAGAGCTGAATATACTCACCTCACTCTGTTCAGTGTCGGCTTCGGCGAAGTACACTGCTCGTCACCTCCGCTGCTGAGCTTGCTTGAGCACCCCGCTCCTCCTTCCGGTGGCCGATACAGACACCTGCAGATGCAGGTAAGTGGGGACAGGGGCTGATGAGAGTCCTCTCTCACTATGGCCACCACCATAGCGCTAAAGGCCGCGCGCGCGCTTTATCGGAGGGGGGGGGCGAGGCGTGCGCGGGCACGTGGCGCGCGCAGGCACAGAAACGGCGCCAAATTTAAAAGACTGTCAGTGTAAAAAGCACTGCAGCAGCAAGCAAGCTCGTTAGTTCTCTTGTTCCTGGCAGAGAAACACAGCAGCTATACAGGGACGTAAGACTCCATGTGGTTGGATTGGGTACTTCCTAGAAGACATCCATGTTATGCATAGTTATGTGTTAAAAGTTGCATACTTAATGTATTTGCTAAACTGAACACGGTAGTATATGCATTTAGGTACCTTGTATTTTGTCTAAACAGTAAGTCTTCCAGGGGAAGTAATGCGGACAAAAAGAGATAAAAGAGCACCGCCGCCTGAGACAGGGGGCTCTAGCTGTGCTGACTCGGTACCTTCCTCTCCTGTGTTGCCAAAAGCACCTGTACAGGATGAGCCATTACCTCTGTCAGGTATGGCGGCTTCCCCAGTGAAGCCTGGGCCTGCATATGTCACTGAGGACACTTTATCAGCTGCCCTAAATAATCTGGAGGAGAAAATTGCTACTTTAATCGCTAAATCCTCTAAAAAGGACAATAAGCGAAGCAGATCTCCTCCAGTATTGGACCTCCCTTCAGAAGTACCTGAGGAGGAGGAGGATGAGGAGGAGGCTACATCAGCAGAGGATGAGGAGTCAGACGGATCAGGGATATCGGATGAGCCTTTTTCGGTATCCCAGATTTTAAAGTCACAGGTGCAATGCTATGCAGGAGCCGTGCGAGCTGCATTTAGGTTACCCTCTTTGGAGGTAACAGAATCACCTGTCTCCTCCCTAGGATCATTAAGATCCCTGCAAGGTGCATGCTCCTTCCCGGTTCATCCGTTACTAGAGGATCTATTGTACGCAGACTGGCAACATCCAGATAAGCGTTTTTCACCTCCAAAAAAGTTTAACATTCTTTATCCTATGGAGGAAAATTTTTTAAAGAAATGGAGCCTGCCTACGGTAGATGCGGCTATTTCTTGTGTAAATAAAAACCTGACATGTCCAGTGGATAATGTACAAGTGTTTAAAGATCCTTCTGAGAAGAAGTTGGAATCCTTACTGAAATCCTCCTTCCTTTTGGCCGGCTCAATTATCCAACCTGCAGTAGCAGCAGTCGGTATGTGTCGGGTCGTCAGCCAACAGGTAAAGCAGGGGCTGAAGGAGCTGCCTTCAGAGCAGGCTAAAAATTGGGAGAATTTGCCTAAAGCCTTATGCTTCACAGTGGATGCCATGAGAGATTCTATCATACAGGCATCACGCCTTACACTCCAGCTGGTACAGATGCGCAGAGTACTTTGGCTTAAGCATTGGTCAGCGGAAGCCCCATGCAAAAAGTTGTTGGCAAGTTTCCCGTTCCATGGCGAACGCCTTTTTGGGGAAGATTTAGAAAGATATATCCAAAAGATATCAAGTGGTAAAACGACACTTTTACCTGAGAGAAAGAAAAACAAGAGACCTTGTTTTAAACACACTCTCTCCCCAGCTCCCGGGAAATCTGACTCCAGCCAGTGGCGACGGCCTTTTCAGCCGCCCAAAAAAGCCAAAGAACAGGCTCAGAAGAACAAGAAGCCGTGGGGTTCAAGAGCTAATAAGCAAGCCCCCAAAACCTCTCATTGAAGGGGCGCCCCCGCTCGGCCGAGTGGGGGGAAGGCTTCGTCAGTTCTCAGCGACTTGGCGGACAGAAACCCAGGACAAATGGGTGGTATCCACAATATCCTCAGGGTACAGACTGGAATTTCGAGAGATCCCATCTTCTCAATTCCGAAGTTCAAGACTCTCCAAGGATCCACAAAAAAGAGGATCCTTCTTCAAAGGTTTGAATCACTTAATAGCTCAAGGTGTGGTTACAGAGGTACCCCAAAAGGAGCAAGGTTCAGGTTTTTACTCAAACCTCTTGGTGATTCCAAAACCGAACGGAAAAGTCAGACCCATCCTGGATCTAAAAAATCTAAACCAGTTTCTGAACGTTCGCCATTTTCGAATGGAAACGATTCGATCCGTGGTCGCTACTTTAAAAGGCGGAGAATTCATTGCGTCCATAGATATCAAAGACGCATATCTACACATACCAATCCTCCCCGCTCACCAAAGATTCCTAAGGTTTGCGGTAGAAGATCGCCACTTTCAATTTGTGGCCCTGCCATTTGGTGTAGCCACCGCGCCCAGAGTATTCACAAAGGTGCTAGCTCCTCTGTTAGCAAACCTAAGAACACGGGGCATTGCGGTAACAGCCTATCTAGACGATCTACTATTAATAGATCAGTCAAAGGAGGGATTGGATCACGCTGTAGACACTACAGTAGGATACCTGGAGCATTTAGGATGGATTATAAACTTACAAAAATCCTCTCTCCAGGCCCAAAGAAGGATAGTGTACCTGGGCATGATCATAGATACAGCCCAAAACAGGGTATACCTGCCAGAGCCAAAGATACAGTCTCTGAAAGACCTGATCCACAAGGTCAAAGCAAACAAGAGGCCGTCTATTCGCCTTTGCATGAGACTATTGGGAAAGATGGTAGCCTCCTTCGAGGCGGTCCCTTACGCCCAGTTTCATTCGAGACTACTTCAAGGCAATATTTTAGCCTCCTGGAACAGGAAGAGCCAAGCTCTGGATATACCCATGCGCCTGTCCTCACAAGTACGCCACAGCTTCAATTGGTGGCTAGAAGCCAGGAATTTACGGAAGGGAAAGTCCTTCCTCCCAGTGGCCTGGAAGGTGGTATCTACGGATGCCAGCCTATCGGGCTGGGGTGCAGTATTTGAGGAGGCTTCTACCCAGGGAACCTGGGCCAAGACTCAGGGGATCCTGCCCATCAATGTGCTAGAGATCCGGGCGGTATATCTAGCCCTCAAAACCTGGACATACAGGTTACAGGGCTACCCAGTTCGGGTTCAATCCGACAATGCTACGGCAGTAGCTTACATCAATCACCAAGGAGGCACCCACAGTCGGGCAGCCCAAAGAGAGGTGAACCGGATCTTGGCATGGGCAGAAGAGCATGTACCTTGCATCTCTGCAATCTTCATTCCAGGGATAGAAAACTGGCAAGCAGACTACCTGAGTCGTCAGCAGCTGCTACCAGGAGAGTGGTCTCTTCACCCAGAGATCTTTCAGGCCATATGTCTGAGATGGGGAAACCCAGATGTAGACCTGCTAGCTTCCAGGTTCAACAAGAAATTGGACAACTTTGTGTCCAGAACGAGAGATCCTCTAGCCTACGGGACAGACGCTCTAATAACTCCATGGAATCAGTTCTCACTGATCTATGCATTCCCTCCGATCCCTCTTCTACAAAGACTGCTTCGCAGGATCAAGGAGGAGGGAATACCAGTAATCCTAGTGGCCCCAAACTGGCCCAGGAGGCCTTGGTATGCCGAGATCGTAAAAATGGCGATAGGAAGGCCCTGGAAGCTTCCACTTCGACACGTAGTATTCCACCCTTCCTTACAAAGGCTAAATTTGACGGCCTGGCTGCTGAGACCCACATTTTGAAAAAGAGAGGGGTCTCTGGCCTGGTTCTTTCTACGCTCATTAATGCTAGAAAGCCAGCCTCCAGACTCATCTATCATAGAGTCTGGAAAGCATACGTTTCCTGGTGTGAATCCAGAAGTTGGAATCCTCTGAAATATGAAATAAGTAGGATTCTTGCTTTTTGCCAGTTAGGAGTGGATATGAAATTAGCCCTTAGCACCATCAAAGGGCAAATATCGGCTCTATCAGTCTTATTTCAGAGACCATTGGCATCTCACTCCCTAGTTCGGACATTCATTCAGGGGGTACTGAGGATAAATCCTCCAGTCAGGTCTCCCTTGTGTCCATGGGATTTGAATTTGGTATTGTCAGTGTTGCAAAAGCAACCTTTTGAACCTATTCGCCATATTCCTTTAATTATATTAAGTAGGAAATTGGCCTTTCTGATTGCTATAGCTTCTGCTAGGAGAGTATCAGAGCTAGCAGCTCTTTCTTGTAAAGAGCCTTATCTAATTTGTCACAAGGACAAGATCGTACTACGACCCCATCCGGCTTTTCTGCCTAAGGTGGTGTCGGCTTTTCACTTGAATCAAGACATTGTTCTGCCTTCCTTTTTTCCAAACCCGCGGACGGCGGGGGAAAAATTATTACACTCTCTAGATCTAGTGAGAGCGGTAAGGGTGTATCTGAAAGCAACCGCTCAGATACGTAAAACAGATGTTTGGTTTATTTTACCAGATGGTCCCAAGAAGGGCCAAGCGGTATCAAAATCCACCATTTCCAGGTGGATTAGACAAGTAATTGTTCAAGCTTATGGTTTAAAGAACAGGACTCCTCCTTTTCCTGTTAAGGCGCACTCTACCAGGGCGATAAGTGCTTCATGGGCAGTGCACCACCAGGCTTCGATGGCTCAGATCTGTAAAGCTGCAACTTGGTCCTCAGTCCATACATTTTCCAAATTCTATCAAATAGATGTGAAAGGACATGAGGATTCCGCCTTCGGGCGAAGTGTGCTGCAGGCAGCAGTATAGGGCTTCTGGTCCGCAAGCGGTCGGTTTGATCTGTGTCTCCCCCCCTTCATATGAGCATTGCTCTGGGACGTCCCATTATGTAATGACTAGCTCTGTGTCCCGTGGTGTACGATAAAGAAAATAGGATTTTTATAACAGCTTACCTGTAAAATCCTTTTCTTGGAGTACACCACGGGACACAGAGGTCCCACCCTTCTTATGGGAACCTTACTGCTTTGCTACAAAACTGAGGTACTTCCCTGATGGGAGGGGTTATATGGAGGGGAACTGTCTTCCATTGGTTGTGCCAGTGTCCAATCACCGCTGGTGACCCTTAACCCATTATGTAATGACTAGCTCTGTGTCCCGTGGTGTACTCCAAGAAAAGGATTTTACAGGTAAGCTGTTATAAAAATCCTATTATCACTCCACTTTGGGTGAAGAAAGTAAAAATTGAGCCTGCCTAGGTAATGCTCACAGCTCATAAAATTGTGACCCTCAAACGTCACCAGGGAAAAAGGCATCCAGTGTTTTAAGGCTTTAAGAAGATTCATTAAACGTCTTCAATCTATAGAAACATTAAGTGTATTGATCTTACGCTGACAGTAAAATCCTGAAACAAGTTCATATGATTGATCTTTTCTTAGTTGACTTCAAAACTAGTACCTGTTTAGCAGTCCCAACACAAGATTTGTGTCTCTCAGGAGTATGTTGGATCAAAATGTGTCCAGAGGTCTTTTAGGAATAAAATATGCCATGCATTCAAAGTTTTATCATCCATGTCATTTGAGTGTTTGGCAAAGCTCATGTTGCTGGTAAATTGCAGAAATTTTAAATACATTGTTCCTATTATCCTCAGTTTCAACAATACGTTCCATATTTTGAGGCCTAAATGATATCTTAAATAGTGTTAGCAATGTCTCCAAATACTTGTCACTACTATATACTGTAACTAAAAGACCAAAGTAGTTCTCTTGTTAAAAAAAAAACAAAGTAGTATGCAGTGTTTCCCGTCACAGTTCTTGCACGATCATGTCCAAGTTATCTATACACATAAAATTATGTGGACCTAATGGGACATAAAAACCTGTAGAAAGCTAGCCACATTGTACCTAATATAAGTATTTATCAGTGGTGAGGTTAAGTCCCCTTCAATGAGACCAGAAGGAAAGCCCTGGATGGATTCCTTATGTGGCAGTATTTATCTGACCTGATTGGACAGTGTAGTTCTCTGTAAGAAGGCTAGTGGCATGCCAGAACACCTACAGGATAGTTAGAGAGAGGACCAAGTGTGAGCAGATGGATCTCCTTGTGTAATCACTGTACCAGTTACCCCCATAAACTGTATGTTCAGCTAAAACTTTATTACTCTTTCGTCCATGGACCGACACAGCTTCTCTATTGACAAAGTGGGTATTATCCGTTAATTAGGAGTGACTAGGCAGAAAAACTTGTAAAAAGTGTTGCATCACACCTTCTACAGTACCGCCCAGGGGGCGGACCCTCTGGGTATACCCTCTCAGTCTGCATCTTCGCAGATCAGTTTTTTTCTGTCTAGCAAGGAGTAGGACATGGCTCCCTTCGGGCCCATTGGTCCGGGGAAAAAAGATATATATATATATATATATATTTTAATTTTTTTTGCTACATTTGTTGTTTCCTGCGATCTTCGATCAACTGCCGACTGGGTGACAGGCTGGATCCTCGATCCTTGTAGTCTCCCCAGTTTCGGCCATCGAGCGTGTGCCGACCCTAGCTACGCGCTGGGTTTTCCACGACATGCCCGTCGCTCCATGGGTGGCCGGTGAGCTTACGCTCCAGGGCCTGCATCGGACCGCTCAGCTTCGGCTGACCTTACGGCCGAGTCACAGCAGCCTGTCCGGTGAGCATCATGCTCCAGGGCATACATATGATCGTCCCTTCTGGGTCCAATCACAGCATGCCTGGCCAACAGTCACCTTCCGTGCGCGGACGATGATCTGTTTGGAATGTCTTCCAGCAGAATACATGCAGGATAGGTAAGTAAAACTCCCCTGCCTCGGCTGGGTGATTTAGCTGGACATTCCTGGAGAGATCAAGTAAGTGGTTGTGGCCCCTTTCTTCCCTCTCTCCCTCCCTTTCCCTCCTCCCTGGGCTTCTAGCTAAAGGTTGCTGGGTGCTGGGGGTCACCTAGGGGGTCCCACTGGAGCGGGGCTGGCTGTAACTAACATTTAAAAGAAATGTCATTTTTTCTTACCTGTGTTTGTGTCCTTCCTCCTCCATGCTGTCGGCGGCCATTTTGAGGTGGTCCATGCCAAGTTTGGCCTCTTGTGACTGCCCGGCGGCCATCTTCCTGTGGTTCGGCCACACCCACTGGCCCCTATCAGCTGATCGGCGGCCATGTTTGTCCACCCTGTATGCAGATATTGCCGTTCGGCGGCCATCTTTTTGTGGGCTATGGCTGCTTGACCTCTATCTTCTGTCGGCGGCCATTTTCTTAGAGCCCACATTATCTTCCATACAGACGTTTTTGGCAACCATTTTTCGAGAGCCTCCGGCCTCTAGGGTGCATTACACTGGCGCGAAAATTCACACAGGAAGTGCTGATAAAAGAAGCAGACTGACACAGCAGCAGGGGGGACAGCATCACAGGCGCAGCATAGCAGTACCTATCCAGGGTGGTGAGTCCTCTAGGTGACCCGGCCTCTCTGCAGCACAGGAGGGTGGCCTATTGATATCTTGCCTGGAGCCCTGTGAGTGTCAGCGTGTGGTCAGCATGGCATCTGAGCCAGATGTCTTCTCCCCTGAAACACCAGATTTAGCAGCTGGTGCCCCTGAGGTGTCTATGAACGCTATGACTGCAATCCTAGAGGCGTTTGCTGCCAGGGGGTGGAAGCAGCACACGGGAATACAGGGGGTAATAAACGCCCCATCCCCTGCAAGCTTCTGGGGATAATTCTGGTGCAGAACCAGGTCCAGCTACGGCTCGGGGCCCAGATTCTGACGCATCAGAGACTGCAGACCGTGACCGGACAGTGAGAATGACTCCAAGTCCAGGTCAGTACGCGAGACGGCTTTGGTATCTGACCTTATTACTGCAGTGCGGGATATGCTAAAATTGGAAAATACTGCAGAAGCAGCAGAGACTCCGGTCCACTTGGGTTTCATAGACCTGCCCGCACTGCTAAGGTGTTCCCTTGTGTGTCTTTTGATAAACTCTTATACAAGGAATGGGAGAACCCACTGAGGGTCTTTACAGCCCCAAAGAGGTTTGCGGTACGGTACCCCTTTTGAGGAGAGTTTTCTGAAGAAATGGACCTCTCCCCCCTATAGTGGACCCTCCGGTGTCCAGACTTAATAGAGCCACCACAATTCCTGTAGAAGGGGCTCCTGTTTTCTAGGACCATGTGGATAAGAAGGCTGAAGCACTCGCTTGCTACCTCTACTCAGTGGTAGGCTCGGCAGTACGCCCGGCATTGGCGGGGGGCCCTAGTGTCTCACACACTTACTGAATGGGCAAGATTGCTACTCCAGGGGTTAAGGAGCGAGATGCTCCTCCTGATGAGATAACATTGGCCGACCTGTTGGTCCAGGGCCTTAGGTTTGTCTGCGAGTCAGACATGAATACTATTCCCCTGCTGTCTAAAACTTCGGTTTATGCAGTAGCAATACGCCGCCTGATCTGGCTAAAAGGCTGGTCTGCGGACCAGACTTCCAAGAAAGCCCTGTTGGATCTGCCTTTTAAGGGCGACAGACTTTTTGGGGCTTCTCTGGATGACATCATCAAGGATGCCACAGGAGGTAAAAGCACTTTGCTTCCCCAAATTAGCAAGGGTAAGGGGCCACGCCAAGGGCAAGGGCCCTCCTTTACTGCACACAAGTGTTTTTTCCGTCCCCCTAGGGCGACAGGGAAAAGACCCCAGGCCGATAAAGCGCCTGCCCGAGGACAAAAGCGTCCCTGGTCCCGCATACCCAATAAGCCTGCGGACAAATTTGCGTCCGCATGAAGGTCCACCCCCACCCAGCTCTCGGGTGGGGAGACGTCTTTGCAAATTCGCGACTCAGTGGACAGCACTAATCTCCGACAGGTGGGTTTGCGAAGTAATCTCCTCAGGCTACAAGAAAGAGTTTCTCTCTTGTCCACTGGACAGATTCAACACCTCCAATCTCCAGCTACTACCGACCTGTCGGGAGGCCCTGTATGGGGCGGTCCAGGGTCTACTGGAACGTGGGGTAGTTATTCCAGTTCCAGAACTGGAACGGGGTTTTTACTCAAATCTGTTCATTGTGCCGAAGGAGGGGGTTCGTCCAAGCTTGGATCTCAGAGCCCTCAATTGCTTTGTGAAGGTACAAAGTTTTCGGATGGAGTCGGTTCGATCTGTAGTCACGGCTCTCCATCCGGGGGACTTTCTGGCCTCCTTGGACATCAAGGACGCATACCTGCATGTCCCCATATACTCCAGACACCAGAGGTTTCTGCGATTTGCTATCGAGAAGGACCACTACCAGTTTGTGGCCCTCCCGTTGGGCCTTGCCTCAGCACCCAGGACGTTCACCAAGGTGCTCGCTCCGATTCTGGCACTTCTAAGACAACGGGGTATCGCTATCACAGGCTACTTATACGACCTTCTGCTGAAGGCCCCTTCAAGCTCAGAATTAGAGGTAAGCGTGTCCATTACCTGTCAGACTCTTCGAAACTGTGGTTGGATACTAAACACGCAAAAGTCAGTATTGGTGCCCACTCAACGCCTAGTGTACCTGGGGTTGATTCTGGATTCCTCAGAGGCAAAGGTATTCCTCCCTGTGGAGAAGTTGCAGACCCTCCGGGCTGCAGTACGGCAGCTGACTTCCAGGAATTGGTCGTCACTCCGTTTTTGCATGCGAGTGTTGGGCCTCATGGTAGCCTCCTTCGAGGCGGTCCCATATGTTCAATACCACACTCGAGTGTTACAGAAGGAAGTTCTGTCCAGATGGAACAGATGCCCTTCATCTCTGGATTATCAAATCCGAGTGAGCCACCTAGTCAGGAGATCCCTGGTATGGTGGCTGACAGCACCGGCTGTAATGGCCGGGAAGTCATTTCTTCCGGTTTACTGGATAGTGATCACGACGGACGCCAGCCTTACAGGTTGGGGGGGAGTCTGGGGTGTCCAGTCGGCGCAGGGTCGCTGGACCCCAGAGGAAGCCCTCCTGGAGATCCGGGCGATCAAGCTGTGCCTCTTCAAATGGTCTCAGAGACTGCAAGGGCGTCCAGTCAGGATCCAGTCAGACAACGCCACAGCAGTGGCATATGTCAATCATCTAGGAGGAACAAGAAGCTCAACTGCAGCATCGGAGATCGCTCACATCCTGAAGTGGGCAGAGAGGAGCGTACCGGCACTGTCGGCCGTGTACATTCCGGGTGTGGAAAACTGGCAGGCGGACTACCTGAGCCGCCAGATGCTGGACCAGGGAGAATGGTCCTTACACCCGGAGGTGTTCCAACTCCTCTGCCAAAGATGGGGCACACCAGACGTAGATCTTCTGGCTTCCCGACTCAATCGGAAGGTATTGAGATTTGTGGCCCGGTCAAGAGACCCATGGGCAGACGCAACGGACGCGTTGGTAGCATCGTGGGGTCAGTATCGGCTAATCTATGCCTTCCCTCCCTTAAGGCTTCTTCCTCTTCTGCTCCGCAGAGTGGAGGCAGAGGGAATTCCAATGATCCTAATCGCTCCAGATTGGCCTCAGCGTCCTTGGTACGACGATCTAGTACGTCTGGTAGCAGACGTCCCCTGGCGCCTACCACTACGGAAGGACCTGCTATCGCAAGGTCCCATATTCCATCCTGCTTTACAGTCATTGGCTTTAACGGCATGGCTGTTGAGAACCAGGTACTGAGAGACCGGGGCCTGTCAGACTCAGTAATCTCTACTATGAGAAGTGCTCGAAAACCGTCCTCTAGGAAGGTCTATCACCGCACTTGGAGGGCCTACATCTCCAGGTGTGAGGAAATGAAATGGCATCCGCGTACCTATTTGGTTTCCAGAATCCTGCTGTTTTTACAGCATGGGGTGGCCCAAGGGCTTGCCCTAAGTACGATTTAAGGGACAGATATCTGCCCTGGCTGTCTTTTTTCAGCGACCCCTGGCGACTCACTCTCTCGTGAGTACATTTGTGCAGGGGGTCCGACAGGTGGCCCCTCCGGTCCGTCCCCCGTTACCTCTGTGGGACTTGAACCTGGTCCTCTCGGTGCTTCAGAAGGCACCGTTTGAGAATATTAGAGATATTCCCCTGTTGACACTTTCTCAGAAAGTGGTCTTTTTGGTGGCTGTTACGTCAGTTAGACGAGTCTCTGAGCTGGCAGCCTTGTCCTGCAAGGCTCCCTATTTGATTTTCCACAAGGATAAGGTGGTGCTGCGGCCGCAGCCTTCCTTTCTTCCGACAGTCGTTTCAGCTTTTCATCTCAACGAAGACATTGTACTTCCATCCTTGTGTCCTCAGCCGTCGAATCCTAAGGAGTCGGCGTTGCATTCCTTGGACGTTGTCCGAGCTTTGAGAGTATACTTATCTGCTACTTCCCTGTTCCGGAAGTCAGACTCACTGTTTGTTTCGGTGGCTGGTCCCAAGAAGGGCCAAGCAGTCTCATCGGCCACCATCTCTAGGTGGATCCGACAGATAGTAATCCAGGCTTACGCCTTAAAGGGTCAGGCGCCCCCCTTTCCTGTCACGGCGCATTCGACCAGGGCAATAGGTGCCTCTTGGGCTTTCCGACATCAAGCGTCTGTTTCCCAATTATGTAAAGCGGCGACTTGGTCGTCCGCTCACACTTTCACAAAATTCTACAAAATTGATGTAGGTGCATCTTCGGATGCCTCTTTTGGCCGCAAGGTTTTGCAAGCGGCTGTTTAGAGTTGCAACTCCTCCGTTGGAGGAGTGCTGTTTTGTGTTTGGGGTGAAGTTTATTTTTATGCTGTTACCACCCCTCGTTTTTTCTCTGACACTGCTTTGGGACGTCCCACTTTGTCAATAGAGAAGCTGTGTCGGTCCATGGACGAAAGAGTAAATAGGATTTTTTACTCACCGTAAAATCCTTTTCTCTGAGTCCATGGACCGACACAGCACCCACCCCTCCTTTTAAGTTTGTACTGCTTTTTGATGAACTGATCTGCGAAGATGCAGACTGAGAGGGTATACCCAGAGGGTCCGCCCCCTGGGCGGTACTGTAGAAGGTGTGATGCAACACTTTTTACAAGTTTTTCTGCCTAGTCACTCCTAATTAACGGATAATACCCACTTTGTCAATAGAGAAGCTGTGTCGGTCCATGGACTCAGAGAAAAGGATTTTACGGTGAGTAAAAAATCCTATTTTTTAGTTTTTTTGGTGGTGTTGGGAAGGGTTCAAATCCCTGTTGGGTTTTTACTGTTATCCCAGATTTTGAGAGGTTTGCACCCACTTCCAGTTCTGCTGACCCATGGTTTCACCAAACAGAGAAAGTAAGGGAAATCACCACCAAGATATAACAAAGGATTAAAAGAGTAAATACAGTATTTAATTTCCCAATGATTTTTATTGTGTATTTCAAAGAAAGTACAAACAATACAAATGTCATTATATACAGTGCCTTGAAAAAGTTTTCATGCCCCTTGAAATTTTCCACATTTTGTTATGTTACAACCAAAAACGTAAAAAAAAATTTTGGATTGTTTTTATGTAAAACCTTTATCCCAAAATAAAAACAATGCTACTTTAACTGCATAAAAAGTGTTATCTGGAGTTTAACTTCAATGTGTAAGACCCCTTTCACACTGGGGTGCTTTGCAAGCGCTATAACGCTAAAAATAGCGACTGCAAAGCACCCTGAAACAGCCGCTGCTGTCTCTCCAGTGTGAAAGCCCCGAGGGCTTTCACACTGGAGCGCTGCGCTAGCAGGACGGTAAAAAAAAGTCCTGCTAGCAGCATCTTTGGAGCGGTGTGTATACCACTCCTCCACCGCTCCTGCCCATTGAAATGAATGGGGCACCGCGGCTATACCGCTGGCAAACCGCCTCTGCAGAGGTGCTTTGCAGTGGTTTTAACCCTTTCTCGGCCGCTAGCGGGGGGTAAAAGTGCCCCGCTATTGGCAGAATAGCGCAGTGAAATTGACGGTAAAGCGCCACTAAAAATAGCGGCGCTTTACCGCCGACGCACCCACCGCCCCAGTGTGAAAGGGGTGCAAGTGTATATAATACACTCCTCCCCTCAGACTGTGACACGGCTGCTGTCCAAATGTGTCTTGTGTTGCTGCTTCATCCAGAGTGTAGACATACAGTAAGTACTGTGCGTTGAAAAGGTATTCATACCCCTTGAAATTTTCCACATGGTTGCAACCAAAATTGTAAATGTATTTTATTGGGATTGTATGTGATGGACCAACACAAAGTGGCACTTAATTGTAAAGTGGCAGGAAAATGATAAATGGTTTTACAAATAAATATGTGAAAAGTGTGGCGTGCATTTGTATTCAGCCCCCCTGAGTCAATACTTTGTAGAACCACCTTTCAGTGCAATTACAGCTGCAAGTCTTTGGGGGATGTCTCTACCAGCTTTGCACATCTAGAATAAAAAAAATTCCCATTCTTTGCAAAATACCTCAAGCTCTGTCATATTGGATGGAGAGAGAGAGAGTCTGTGAACCGCAAATTTCAAGTCTTACCACAGATTCTCAATTGGATTTAGGACTTTGACTGGGCCATTCAACACATGAATATGCTTTGATCTAAACCATTCCATTGTAGCTCTGGCTGTATGTTTAGGGTCTTTGTCCTGCTGGAAGGTGAACCTCTGCCCCAGTCTCAAGTCTTTTGCAGACTCAAACAGGTTTTCTTCTAAGATTGCCCTGTATTTCACTCCATCCATCTTCCCATCAACTCTGACCAGCTTCCCTGTCCCTGCTGAAGAAAAAGCATCCCCATAACATAATGCTGCCACCACCATGTTTCACAGTGGGGGACGGTGTGTTCAGGGTGATGTGCAGTGTTAGTTTTCCGCCACACATAGCATTTTGCTTTTAAGCCAAAAAGTAAAATTTTGGTCTTATCTGAACAGACCATCTTCTTCCACATGTTTGCTGTGTCCCCTACATGGCTTCTCGCAAACTGCAAATCTTATGTCTTTCTTTCAACAATGGCTTTCTTCTTGCCACTCTTCCATAAAGGCCAGATTAGTGGATTGCAGGACTAATAGTTGTCCTGTGGACAGATTCTCCCACCTGAACTGTGGATCTCTGCAGCTCCTCCAGAGTTAACATGGTCCTCTAGGCTGCTTCTCTGATGAATGCTTCTACTTGCCTGGCCTGTCAGTTTAGGTGGACAGCCAGGTCTTGGTAGGTTTGCAGTTGTGTCATACTCTTTCCATTTTCAGATGATGGATTGAACAGTGCTTCTTGAGATGTGCAAAGCTTGGGATATTTTTTTATAGTCTAACCCTGCTTTAAACTTATCCACAACTTTATCCCTGACTTGTATGGTGTGTTACTTGGCCTTCATGATGCTTTTTGTTTACTAAGGTTATCTAACAAACCTCTGAGGGCTTCACAGAACAGCTGTATTTATACTGAGATTAAATTACACCCAGGTGGACTCTATTTACCAATTAGGTGATTTCTGAAGGCAATTGGTTCCACTATATTTTAGTTAGGGGTATCAGAGTAAAGGGGGCTGAATACAAATGCATGCCACACTTCTCACATATTTATTTGTAAAAAATGTTGAAAACCATTTATCATTTTCCTTCCACTTCACAATTTTATGTGCCACTTTATGTTGGTCTATCACATAAAATCCCAATAAAATACATTTATGTTTTTGGTTCTAACATGACAAAATGTGGAAAATTTCAAGGGGTATGAATACTTTTTTAAGGCAGTGTATGACAACATTTTGAGAATTTCTGCATAATAAGAAGTAAGAACATGGAAAATTTAAGTAAGTCTAGTAGTCCCTTGGTATAACTCGGGAGGCAAAGGTTTGAAACATATGGGATATTTAAACCTAAGTAAAGTCATACGCCGCTCCTTTGTTAGTGTTACAGATATAGAGAGTGGAACAGCATGGTAGAACAAGATCACCAAAATGATTCCTCCTACACATTAGGTGAGTGGTAGAATAAGGTCAGAGTACGCTTTAGCTTTAGAAGTCTAAGTATTTGAAATAGACTTGTTGATAATAATTCTCACCCTAAGGCCGCGTACACACAACCGGTTTTCTCTGCAAAAAACGTCAAGAAAACTGCAGAGAGAGCTTTCTTGCCGAGAAAACCGGCTGTGTGTACGCGGGTTTCAGTTTTCTCGTCAAAACTGCCCAGATTCCCCTCGTCGGCCTGTTTCTCAACGAGAAACCCGAGCGTGTGTACACTTACCTGTCGCCATGGAAATCCACGCATGCTCGAAATGACTTTGACGCATGCGCGGTAGCTTCCTAGGCATAGGGTATAGCAAGATGGCGGCGACGGCATCGAATGTGACTAGCGCACGCTCGTCGTAGTCGATGACGTCACCGCGTTCTTGCCATTCAAAAGAACGGCGGTTCTTTTGAATCGTACGTGTGTACACTCGGCCAGGACAAGTTTCTTGTCAAGATTCTCGTCAGGAAAAACAATTTTTTTTTCCTGACGAGAATCTCGGGCGTGTGTACGAGGCTTAAGAGTGCAGGCGTGCCTCTGTTGTGTACTTCATGTGCTATCATCCCTAGAGGCCAGAGGGCCTGACAGAGGTAGATGAAGAAAAAAGTAGGGAAGAAAGTGCAACCCATCCTATCCTAATATGTGCTGTTTTGGATAACTCGTGAGGCTCCAGAGTGGTATTTAATCCCAAGGATCCCCAAATTTTCTTGAAGAAAGCATGTTTATCGTGTAAAATAGCCAAAAAGCGGTCATTAACCATGAAGTTTGGTCTTCAGCAGGTCAAATGGGATTGTTGGGGCTTTTTACAACCTGGCTATAGAGATTGTAGCAAAAAAAAGTGTTTTTCCTAAAAATCTGATAATGCTTTGACACGCCGTGGTTTAGTTAACTAAATAGCATCCATTTAGGTTTTGCATTCTTAGATTAGATTTGTGAGACACTGTAGGTAGAGCAGACCTGAGGCCTGTGATCTGGAAAAGGAAGAGTTGACAGTCTTCGGAGATTTTGACTTCTTATAGCTGTATAAACTGTTTAGTACAAAGGCCAATTTCAGCCTCATGTGCAATGCTGACTGTCTCGGTGGTCTGCAGTAAAGCTGTCAATGTCCATTCTGTGCTCTTTCCATGAAAACAGACCAGTGTTGCTGTGAGATGCAGGAGAAGCACAAGCCTACCTGTGTCCCCATCTTGTCACAGTACATATTGCTCTAAATGAGACTGCTCCACTTTTGTCAGAATTTTAACCAGTGTCTTTTCTTCTGTATTTTTCTTACTATGATTAAAAAATATATATATTTATGATGATTATTGTATGCACTATCTTGCTACGCCACTATAGTATTTACTTATAGATGCAGCAGGATAGGTTATCAGGGCAATTTGTTTCACTGATCTTTTTTTTAAGCAAATTAGTATGTTTCCTTGGGACTTCGCTTCTCTTTTGGAAATCGTCTGGTCATTAAATGAACCTTGTAGACTGGAACAAAGTACACTGATTTAATAGCATTTAAAGCTCCTGAGTAAAAACGATTTTATAATTGCCCAAATTGAGCCGTTTCAGGAAAGCTGGCTAGGTCAGTACTTTTTTTTTTTTTGGAAGGCATATAACCGCATGATATCGATTTAAATTGTTAATTTTGAAAAGCAACATCAACAATGCACATTGTTCTATCTATGTGGTCTTCCTGATTCTAGTTCTACAAAATATGTGAACAGACAGAAATAAAGTGAAAGACTGAATTTAACAGAAGAAATTAACCATTAGGTTGTGCAGTTTTCGCTTTTTTTGTTTTATTCGCTCTTCTTTCTTTTATCGTCCGAAGATCACACAGCAAAGTGTGCAATTTTTCAGCCCCACTCTTTCATCTAGGCATGTGCAATAAAAAAAAGAGCCTGCATAACAATAGATTATGTGGAAGATCTCAACAATACCAGATGTTGGTTGCTATAGCACCTGCGTCAAAAAAAATATGGCATAGTTCAGATTGGATGTTTGAGCAAATAGTTTGTTATAACGCCCACACCAGACACATCACCGCTGGCCCCAGAGACTTGTGGGAAATGTAGTTCGATGGGGGGGGGGTGTGTATGTGAGACAGTTTGTATGAATAGATTCCCACCTGCACGTCACCCCTGGCCCCAGAGCTGTGTGGGAGCTGCTTCTTCTCATTCACACCCACCTCTGATGACACGTCACTGCTGGCCCTAGAGACTTGTGGGAGATGTAGTTTGATGGTCAGTGTCCGTGTGTGCTCTTCTTGGCGTGTTAAGAAAAAAAAAAGTCACACTGCTCATGCAGGGCAAGGTAAGTGTCTCCTCAGCCAGTGACACTACTTTCTACCTCTTAAAGTGTTTGTAACCCTTAAATATACCCAGTGAAGTGACTGGCCTCAGGTGATGCACAGAAATGAAACACATCTCCCTACATAAGTTGTATATGTTTATCTACAGCTATCTGTCCCCTACATCCATTCAAAGTGCAGAATTTACAGCGTGTCTCTCATCTCTGAAAAGCAGGGGGCAGAGAGCTCAAGTTACATCAGTGAGGAGAGCTCTGAGAGCTGATTGGAGGATAGGGACAACACCCCCCTGCACACAGCAACAAAGCTAAGGCTGTCAATCTGCTGGAGCTCCCTCCCTTGTCACCATTTTTCTCTTGGTGTCAGGAAAACTTGTCAGAAGTGACTCTTGCAGATAGCAGAGGAATGAAGCGGCAGACAGAAATCACACTTAGTACTCCGGATTGAGACAAGTACACACTGTAGGGGGATATGCGTTGTTCATATTTCATATCTGAGGTTACAACCACTTTGAGGTATGAAGGAGATTGTGTCCTGCTTCCCTGTGACAGTCCTGGGGCAAAGTAGCCAATTAGGCTCAAGCACTGGTAAAGTGGAAGTAAACCCTGATGTGTTTTATTTCCTCTTTTTTCCCCTGCAAAGTAAAAGCAAAATGGGCTGGTATACTTTGCATACTAGCCCATTATGTGCCACTTACCTGCAATCGAAGCCCCCGCTGGTGGCCACATCCATCTTCACTCCTCTTACTTCCGGGGGTAGCGGACTCTGGCTCTGTGACTGGCCGGAGCCGTGTGACGTCATGCGTGCGGGAGCCGTCAGTCACGGCACTTGCTAGTGACGAAACGGCACGGAGGGCTGTTTCTTCACAGTGCATGCGCCGATGACATTGGCGCACTACAAGATAAATATCTCCTAAATCGTGCATGTTTTAGAGATATTTACAGTACCTATAGGTAAGCCTTATTATAGGCTTACCTATAGGTACAACTTCCGCATTGGGGGTATACAACCACTTTAAGTGGACTTTTCTGACACGATTGATATCTGTGCCATTTGCAGCGAAAGGAGGAGGAAGAGTGAAGCAGGTTAGGTAAGTATATTTTGGGATATTCCCTTTCCAGAAACAATGTGACTTTGTTCTGCATTGGCAAGGTGACAGTGTCTCTTCAAAAATACATTTAATTATGCATTAATGAATACAGGATTCATTAATTTGTATGTTTTTATATCTGCCTGAAGTTCAGGTTTATACGTTGAGGAAATTGTTGCAGCTGTTGCTGTTCTGGAAAAAAACAGTGTTCAGCTCACCACGCATGTTAAAATCTGACCATGCAATCTCCTTTAGGCCGGGTGGTACGGTACGGTACGGTACGATACGATACGATACGACTTGACTTTGCCCTGCGACTTTAAGTCTGACATCCGTCCAACTATAATGAACGGGATCCGACTTTGATCCCGACAATGCAGGCACTTTGTGTCTGGTATGAATCTTTAGGGGGAACTCCACGCCAAAATTAAAATAAAAAAAAAAGGACATGGGTCCCCCCTTCAGGACAAAACCAGGCCCTTTTGTCTGGTATTGATTTTAAGGGGAATCCCCCCGCCGAAAAAAACTGTGTGGGGTCCCCCCCATAATCCATACCAGACCCTTATCCAAGCACGCAGCCTGGCAGGTCAAGATCCCAGCTTCCCACCCTATCTGAATGAGTACGAGGTACATCATACCCCTACCCATTCACCTAAAAAAAAGTGTCAAAAATAAACACAGTACACAGGTTTTTAAAGTATTTTATTAAGGCAGCTCCGGCATCTCTTCCAGCTCTTCTGCCTCCTCCACTGATGTCTTCTCCGCTCTCCGCTGACGTCTTTTGCCTCTGCCGGTTCTTCTCCCTCTGTCCTCTGTCTTCTGCCTGGTTTTCTCCGCTGTCTTCTCGCTCTTTTGCCAGGCCTTCTCCGCTGTCTTTTCCCTCTGTTCTTCTTCTGATGTTGACTCGACATTCAATCCCACTCTAATGCTAGGTGCACGGTGCGCCACTACGTATATTGGCATGGGACGGGGTCACCGGATGACTTCATCTGGGGGTCCACCCCTTATGACATCACCGTCAAGGGCCAAAGGGGTTGTGACATCATAAGGGGCGGTGCCTCCTGATGACGGCAGGAGACAGAGGGAGAAGAACTGGCAGAGGCATAAGATATCAGCGGAGAGTGGAGAAGACCTGGAGAGGGGAGAAGAACCGGCAGAGGCAGAAGACCTCAACGGAGGAGGCAGAAGAGCCGGATAGGGAAGAAGAAGTGGGAACAGATGCCGGAGCTGCCTTAATAAAATACTTTAAAAACCTGTACGATGTACCCCATACTCATTTACATAGGGTGGGTGGCTGGGATCTGGGGGGAGCTTCCAGATTCTGATAAGCCTCCCACCCGCAGACCCCGGCAAGGGTTGTCAGAAAGAGGCCCTTGTCCTCATCAACGTGGGGACAAGGTGCTTTGGGGTGGGGGGGGGCTGCTCGCTCGTCCCCACCCCCTTTGCTGACCTGCCAGACTGCATGTTCGGATAAGGGTCTGGTATGTATTTTGGGGGGGGACCCCACGCCGTTTTTTCGGCGTGGGAATTCCTCTTAAGATCCATACCAGGCCGAAGGGCCTGGTATGGTCCTGAAGGGGGAACCCATGCAGTGTTTTTTTTTTTTTTTTCTTTTGAATGGGGTTCCCCTTCAAGATCATGAGAGCACAAGTCGCCTGCCAAAGTCGGATCAGTTAAGACCACTATTCGACTTCAGTGATATTCAATGGGCTGAAGTAGGATCAAAGTCAGACCAAAATGGTGCAGGGAGCATTTTCAAATTTGGACTGACTTGTGTCAGACCAGTTAAGATGGCTCTCCTAAGGAAACCTCGATTTTCACACGTCATGCGACATGAGCTCCTAATGTCGGAGCGTTTGTCGTACAAGTTTGAACCCAGCTTTAGGTCTAATTACCGTTGTGTAATACACAGGCCTCCCTGATTAAATACAGATTCAATGGATAGTTTAGGTAGATCCTCATTTTATATAAATTTAGTAAATCTTAAATTGATTGTACAAAGATTATACAGTCTGTTTGTAATGTGAGCTTCAGATTGAGCATGTTACTTTACAGTACACTTTATTCTCCCCCATTCTTTCTAAATGATGCGACTCTATGGCATTGGAGTTATATACAGTAGAACAGGTTACCAGCTTCTTGTTAAAAAAAACAAAAAAAACAGGTTACCAGCAAACATAGATGTTTGCAGAATGGAGATGACTGGTGCTTGCGATCAAAGAAAGGTTGAGAAGATAGGGAGCACCTGTTTTATAAGAATACTGCATGCAACATTAGTCGTGGCTCCTTAGACATGTGGAAGGAATTACTCTCTTGTCATCTAAATTGTCTGCTGAAGCCAAAATATAGCTAATTAA
This sequence comes from Rana muscosa, assembly GCA_029206835.1. Classification (NCBI taxonomy): domain Eukaryota; kingdom Metazoa; phylum Chordata; class Amphibia; order Anura; family Ranidae; genus Rana; species Rana muscosa. The sequence continues at coordinate 877,408,261 of CM055118.1, forward strand.
AATGTTTTTTTGTTTTTTATTTAGATTTTTTTTTTCTTACAATCATGTCATTTATTTTACATCAATAAATGCACATTTCCCCAAATTGACAGTTGTGTTTTAAGAGAAAGTTTACTTCTGTCTGTTTATTTGCAGCGGATTTTGGTGTTTCTGCAAAAAATGTGAAGACACTACAGAGAAGGGATTCCTTCATCGGAACTCCATACTGGTAAGAAAGTAAATGTCTTTCTATGAAGTGTGGGAAATGTTTTTATGGCTTATGTAGGATCTAAAGTACATTTCCGTTTTGAAGTTACCTAGTCGATATCCTCCTTGTAAGCCAGGCACACTTTGCAAACTGCTCTCTTTAATTTAATTTAACTTATTCAAAGCATGGGTGAGTTAAAGTGATATTAAACCCAAAAGCAAATCTTTATTATATTGCTGCTTACCGATTCTTAGTGTAGCTCCCTCCTCACTCTCCTCTCTTTCTTCAGCTCGTCTGTCTCTTGTCTAGGGGTATCTTTTAGAGGGGGAAGGGAGCTGGGACACCACGCCTGGCCTTCACCACAGGTGTCAGTGTGATACAAGCAAAGTTCTTTTACCTTCGGGTCAGTGCTGTGCACCTGGAGCCTCCACGAGAGTTACCTTGAACAATGTCTGTCAGGAAATGAGCCCCACACCGTTAAAGTTCAACACTCCTTTATTCTTCTTGAATGAACACAATCAGTTGAACTCCCTTGTAGAAACAGAACAGAAAAGGAGGTGTGGATGCGAATAGGCCCAGACACAATGTGTTCTCCACTTTCCTTCCTGAAAGTGGGCTGAGGTCTCCGAGCGAGGGGGAATTTCCTTCCAGGCGGTCTCCGATGAGAGACTCACCCGTCACTGGCAATCTGCTGCTCCAGGTCTTCGAGTGAGGAGCTCCCCCCGGTCCATTACGCCTTCCGGATTCGGGTACCCACTCCCGGGGTTCCCTAGGATCTCCTTCCCTCACGGAACTCAGTGTTGGGCACTGAGCTCCAGACCTCCATCCGAGTACCTCACCCCAGGCTAAAGGTGCCTGGGATGGAACACGACCTCCGGCTGTCCTCTAGGCCTAAGCCCGCCTAGAGAACAGACATGAACCACCGTCCACAGGCTGAAGGTGCCCTGGACTCCCCCGTGACAAAGATGGCCAGCCCCCTTTATACCTTCTCCCAGCAAGCACGGCAGGTTCCCCGCCCCACCATACCGCTGCCGAGGGAGGACAAAAAGAAGGCACGACACACAGCAATGATTCAACCCCAGCCCAGGGTGACAGCGCCACCTGCTGGGCTGCAGGCAATTACACATCACCAATGTCTCTGCCAAGTTCAAATTCACACCCGGGAAAGTACATACCCGCTACATTAGGTTAGGTTCACACCTATTCAGCTTTGTAAGCTGCGTTTCCGTGAGCATGGCAGCCCATTCATTTGAATGGGCTGCTGTGCCTTCAGTTCATGCAGGAAAAAGATTCCTGCGCCTTTTCTAAAATGCAGCCAATGGAGATTTTCTACAACCAAAAACATGCTACGTTTTCAGATGCGTAGGGGTGGCATTAAGTATGAATGACAGCCCCGTGTGTTTGCAAAGGATCGGCGCGGTTTGGGTTCAATTTACACGCTGTCCCACACCCACAACCACCCGCACAAGTGTGGACTTGGCTTTAGATGTTATGGCTACAGTTTCTTTTAGGCTTTCTTTCTTTTATTTTCATCTGGTGATCCAGCTAATAAGTCAATTTCTTTCAACAGAATAAGCTCTCCTGCAAATTTATCAGTTAAGAGGGTTGAGACTAACCATTTACCACTGGCCAGTACATTTATGTAAACCTTTATCCCAAAAAGAAAAATAACTGTTACTGTAACTGTTTGTGTAACTACAGTGTGAGCTGGAATTTGGCTTCAATTTGTTTAGTGTATCTAAATCTGCTAGTACATCTAACACTCCCCTCCCCCCAGACTGACAATGCTGTTGTCCAAATGTGCCCCCTGTTCTCCTTTATCCATAGTGGGGGCACTCTAATACAGTAGGTGTGTTACTGGCCAGTAGGGATGGGCTGAACGACCCCCTGTTAGGTTCACACCAGAACTTCGGAAGTTCGGAACCGAATAACGAACCCCATTGAAGTATATGGGACCCGAACGTGAAAAATCAAAAGTGCCAATTTTTGAGGGCTTATATGCAAGTAATTGGGCATACAATGGTTATGGGGGTCCGGGTACTGCCCTGGGGGGACATGTATCAATAAAAAAAAAAGTTCCTTTCAATATAGTGCCTGAGGGGTCCCCTTAGTCCACCTGTAAAGTGGCACATCTGTACTGTGTATAGAAGCTGCTGCAGCAATAATTGCATTTATAAAGCCCCCAAAAAAGAAAAAATTCCCTGCAAGCTTTCTTTAGTTTGTAAGCAACAGCTTGGGGAGTCAGTCTGTATGATGAGGCCACAATGTAGTGCACTGGGAACAAGATTAGAGATTTTTTGGATGAATTCTGATGTCTCTACCACAGACTCTAGATTTCTACTTCTGTAACGGATGCAAAAAAAATAATTATTTGGGTGTCGGTGGCGCCTTCACACCTTAGCCCTATAGAGGTACTCTTGATGAAAGCAAGAATTGGCCTTGCTGTCTAAAATTGCAATGATATGCACCTGTCAAACAGGTGTGTGAAAATTGGTCTTTGGGTGTTAATTGTGCCAATGAAACCTACACCAAAAACATTCTTTCAGGTGAAATCAACACCCACAACACTAGGCAGCCTAGAAGTCCTGCAGAGATTCCACATCCCAAAAATACTTAATCGGCCACATAGGCATCAGGGGCTTCTTAGCTGCTGGTAATCCAGGACTGATTAATTTTGATAAGTCAGACGGTCCACGGAGTCCGTGGACAGACGCGTTCTATGATCAGTAACAAAACCTCCAGCAGCACTGAATGCCCGTTCGGAAAGCAGGTTGGATGCAGGGCAGCCCTACAGCTCAGTGGCATACTGGGCAAGTTCTGGCCAGTGGTCTATTCCCATGACCCAGTAAGCCAGTGGATCGTCGACTGGAAAGCTCTCCATCTCTGTTTTCCGCCCTAGATAATCATCCACCATGTGATGCAGACACTGCCAATGGGATGTGGAAGCTGACAGCCCTGGGCGGCGAGGACTAAAAAAATTGAGAAATGCATCACTAAGGTGGCCGCCTTCTTCACTGCTCCTCTCTTGACCAACAGAAGCCCCAAAACTACGTTTTCCACGACCCTGTGACCTACCAGAGATGGGAAAAGAGTTCGATAAACTCCTCTTTAAGGTGTCCTCCAATAGATTTCATCTTCTGCACTTTCTGTGGGGACGGGATGAGTTATGAGACTTTCCCCTTATGACGGTAGTCAAGGAGGGTTGCCAACCAATAGTGATCCTTTTTCTTTATGCCACGTATTATTGGGTCCTTTCGCAGGCTTTGAAACATGAGGAAGCCCATGCACCTTTCCTCCTCTGCTCTATCCGACACCCAAGTCGAGTCCGTGACCTCATCATCATCATCTCCTCCATCCTCATTACCACTGGAGACAACTTGGCAATACGCTGCAGCTGGGGGAACATGAATGCCAATTTGTGTACCAGTGTTCTCCCCTCTCTGTAGGCTCATGTTCCTGCCTTCCTCAACCTCAGAACCAACATCTGAATGGAGTAATGGCTGTGCATCGTCAAATTGTAAGTGGCTGACGGTGAATAATAAGGCTTACCTGTAGGTAAAATGAATATCTCCTAAACCTACATGGTTTTGGAGATATTCACCCTGCATGCAGCTGCTGACATCAGTGGCGCATGTGCAGTGAAAGTCCGGCGTATTGTGCCAGAACTGAGGACTCCCAGGCAGTGACGTCATCGCAGCTCCAGCCACTCTCAGCGCCAGACCCGCAAACCCAGAAGAAATGTCGACTCTCTTGGCGTTGACCGGAATGCGATTCAGGGACCTCGTTCTAAGGTAAGTATTTCATAATGAGCTAGTATGCAGTGCATACTAGCTTATTATGCCTTTACTTTACAGACGGTGCATTGTGGTCGTTCGGAGGGCCGAACAAACGGTTGAACGACCCAATAATCTGGTTGTTCGGCGAACGATTGAACAGCCAAAGATCGGCCCAAACTCATGCTTGGGCCGAACCGTTTGCCAATCCCTACAGGCCAAATCACCAGGGAAAAATAGAGGGGGGAAAAAAGCCTAAAAAAGAAAACTGATGCAGCCATCACATTTAATAATTGGTATGCTACAATTTTGTTACATTCTTGGTTCTGGGTTTAATACCACTTTAAAACATTGCAGGAGAATAGAGCGTCTCCTATTAATATTACTTTATAGAAAGGATTTATACAGACATGATCTTAGTGGAGGTTGTACTGTACTGCTAGCTGCTCTCCCTCAATTCCCTGCATATGCAGCTCTGTTAGGTGATCTCTATCTACTGAAATGTGAAGCTGATAGATGTGGTGAACTAGCTCAGCGGAGGGCAACCAAAAGGTTGATGAGTAACAAACTGGGGAACCGCTAGACCCTCATATACAGGGGATTCGGGGTGTAAATGTGAAGCATGTTCCTATAGAACAGTGGTCTCCAAACTGCGGCCCTGGGGCCGGATGCGGCCCTTTGCCTGCCTTCATCTGGCCCTTGGGTCACTACTCCCAAAGATACAAGACACTATTCTGCCAACTGACATCAGCAATGAAGCACAATATCTCTCACTGACACCAATATTAGGACACTATTTCTCCCACTGATACTAATGATGGGGCATTATTGCTTTCCAATGATACCATTGATGGGGTATTATTCCTCCCCTCCCAATGATACCAATGAAGGGGCACTGTTCCTTCCAATTAAACCAATGACGGGGCACTATTCCTCCCAATGATTGGGCACTGTTTCTCCCCCAATACCAATTATGGCAATGTTTACTCCCACCGATGCCAAGAAAATTTCCACTACCACTGGTCACAGTCCGGCCCCCCTAAAGTCTGAAGGTCAATAAACTGGCCCTTTGTTTAGAAAGTTTGGAGACCCCTGCTATAGAACATATGGGCTGTGTGCAAATGGCATTTTATCAAAAAAAAGACATCCCTTTTTAGATGTGCATGCTCACTAACCTAGATACCATTAAAGGGTAACTGCACTTTCGTGGGGAAAATAATAATAATATAGTGTATACAATTGCAACTAAAGTCATCTTCTAATTAAATGTTATTTAATATCTATCTTTCAATCTGCTGCACTTTAATTTTTTTGTAAAATGCAATATGTTTACATGGAGGCGTTCTGTACCCAGATGAAGTACAGAATGTCTCCTGAAAATTGTATTTTTCTGCTTGTGTGATTGGCGTACTCATTTTCCCAGAAGTCTGCACTAGTCTACAAACAGATTTTTGGCTTTCTCTGCAAAAATTTCATTTTTGGTGAGATACTCCTAAAGGGACTTCATGTCTAAAGGGCTGCAGACCCTGCAATTTCCCCATTAGAGCCCTGCAGGTGCATCAGCTGATTCATTATAAAATCACTCCCATTAGATTCACTCTGAACATGGACACGCAGAAACAAACGGCTATTTCTTCAGAATAACAAAAGGTAGGAATCTGCAACATAGTTTGGTAAAATACCTGCAATATACAAAGATCACCCAGAGGGGAATGTTTTTTTAGTTTCTCAGCAAAAGTGGAGTTACTCTTTAATCTGCACATCTTCATGAATGCCAGGGTTACCCTTTTTACGTTTTAATACCGGAAAATTGTTCCTGATTGTTTCTTGCCCATTAACGTCAGTTAACCCCCCAAAGAAGGGGTTGAAAGCGCCCGTGTTGCGATGATTCTTTTCAGGCGCTTTAGAAGCGCTGCCCATTAATTTCATTGGGCAGGGCATTTTGGGAGCTCTAAATACAGCGCTCCCAAACTGCCCCAAAGAGGCTACTTTTTCTAACGTTCCGCAAGCGCACCGCCCGAGGTGTGGAAAGTCACACCGAAATTAATGGGAGGCGGTCTTCAGGCGCTTTACGGGTGCTATTTCTATCGCTAAAAACTGCCTCGGTGTGAAAGGGGTCTTTGTATAGCTTTCTTTGTGTGAAATCCCTGTTCTTCCTGCAAGACCCTTATGCCTGATGACACTAGGCATGCGCGCACAGCATGTTCCAGTTTTCTGGCTGTGCTGGAAACTGAGCCTTTTCTTCTCCAGTGATCAAACTAGTCCTGACACCCCCCTGCACAGCCTTTCACTGGGAAGACCAGTGTGTTGCTGCTTCTCCTCCCCCAGCTCTTATGCAGCTGAAAACAGAGGGAATGTGATCATTTAAACAAAAAGGGGGGGGGGCAGAAAAGGTATTTTATACGAGGTGGTAGCAAAAAGTTTTGAGACTCGTTTTGTAACACGCCAACAAATGGCAGCACAAGGTTGCATGCACAGTCTCAAGGAGCACTGACCTTCATAAGTCAGTGTACCAAAATATATCGTGCTGAGTACATCGGGAGTTGTGCAACTGGTGGTGCTATTCTGACCACGTGCCTTACCATATCTGCTATTTCATCATGGACAGCAAGTTAGAACAATTGTGAGTTCCTCACCGGAAACAACATGATCTCACTTCCGCACCCACCCTATTTGCCAGATTTGGCTCCTGTGGACTTCGCCCCTCCTCTGGAAGATGCAGCTCAAAGGTCAACGTTTTGACACCATTGCGGAGATCCAGCGGGAATAGCAGAAGGTGCCTGACATATTTCGAAAAGTAGACATCCAGGACACATTCCAGAAGTGTCAGGAACCCTGTAAGCTCTGTATTGCTGTGCAGGGGGTCTTTTTTTGAAGGCGATGGTATGTAAACGTAGCTAAAGTACTTTCTTGTAATCCAAGCTAGTCTTGAAACTTTTTGATACCACCTTGTAATGTGTTTTTTTTAAATGTATACACAAATGTTGTGCTTTTCATTTCTATTTTAAAGTGAATGGGTTGTTTTACAAAATGAGGGTTTGCAATTACTTTAAGCATAGCTCCAAGCAAATATATGGCTGAGATACATATATGTGAACTGTTTGTTTTGTATTTTTACCTTTGAGACATTGCACAGCCATGCATGTGAGATATATATGTGTGTGTGTGTGTGTGTGTATATATATATATATATATATATATATATATATATATGTATGTATGTGTGTGTGTGTGTGTGTGTGTGTGTGTGTGTGTGTGTGTGTGTGTATATATATATATATATATTGTGACAGCAGGAAGGTAAAGTCACCTGGTTGCATCCAGGGGGGTAGATATATTTCGCCCAGATTCAGGCTTTACGCCGACTTATACAACTAGGTGGAGAGTTGTATAAGCCCAGCTGAGGCTAGTGGGCTCATGGATGACTCATACCTCTAGGGAGAGTGTGGGGCGTCGTGCAGACAGGGAGTTGATGAGACCAGCTGAAGCTTGTCAGCTCATTTAGGCCTCTATAAGAACTCCCAGCTTCATTAGATGTTAGCTCATGCCTGGACCCAGACCTGTGTGGACTGTCTAGGGAGAGTGAACCCCTGTGCGGTGAGACAAAGCCTGTGTGGCTATTTGCTTGGACATTTAAAACCAGGGACTTAGGGACTAGGACAGCACTAGGCTGATCCCAGTTGTTAGTTAGGAAACCTGTATGTTTAGTCAGAGGTCAAGTTGACCAGGATTTATTTTGTTTATGTTTCTTTTGGCTTTGCTGTGTTTTGTCACTGTAAATAGAAAATAAACCGCACCTTTTTTTTGATTTTGAAAACCACAACCTCCGTTTGCTGGGCCTGTTTTTGTGTGGGGAGCCCATCCCGGGGGTCACACACACCCGCTGCCGCGCTAACCCCCTCACAATATATATATATATATATATATATATATATATATATATATATATATATATATACACACACACACACGGTAGTAGTTTCATTTTGCATTTCCCCACCGCTATTTCATTCTGCTCAATGGACCCCTTATTATAACCTTTGTCCAGCAATCAGGGCAGTGGCCTATGTATTAGTAAAGCTAAACTAGGAAACACTAGAGTCCCCTTTCTCTACTACACTGCAAGTAAGGTAAATAAGATTAGGTAACTTTGGGGGAAATTTAAAAACGTCCCCTTTCAGTGGCGCTTCCCCCACTTTGCAAGGGTTAAATACTTGTTTACTTGTATGATACCGGTAAAGTGCACTTTTGCTTACCTTATTCCTTGCTTGCCTCCTCAGCCAGCATTCTCCTCTTCTGTCCAGGTCTCTGGGTTTGGGGCAGGCCCTCAGTATCCTCACTTCAGTGCAGGATTGCTAGACCTGTATTGTATGTGATGATGTCACAGTGAGACCGATAGACAGAGCATATAACCAGGGACTGTTTTCATGAAATGGAGAACACATGCGAGGCATGTAAAGTGCTATTTAATAATGGTACCCTAAACAAAAATGAGCTTGTAACCCTTGCAGTGAAAGAGGAGTCCACTGAAAAAGTTTTTTTTTTTTTTTTCAAGTTCAGCATCAACAAAGGTGTACTTGGCTGTTAGGCTTTAGGCTGGGTTCACACCAGTACGAATTGGATGTGGGTTTCCCCAGGGCGGCTGTGGTGCGAATTGCACAGGAATCCTGTGTGTTTTCTGGTCCGTTTTCAGGTCCGAATAGCCCAAAATTCTGACCTGAAACCGTGAATGGGGACGCACCAGACCCCTGCTGTGAGCTGCTCTGTTCCTCACAGTGGATCCATCCTTATGGTACAAATTTCTGTGTCATGGTATATTTTAGCTAACATAAAGTTTTAACATGCCACATCTTTTTATATCGGTGTTACTAAAATAGCAGCATTTCACTGGTCATCTTTGAGTTATCATGTATAAAACAGGTCCTCCAGCTGCTGAATTACACTACTGTGCTTTTCTGTACAAGGTGCATATGATACAAATGAAATGGAAAATTCTGATCCCTTTAGTTCATTGGCGTTTTCAGCATCAGTTTCTAGTACTGGAAGAGATGGCTGGTTTAATTTAAAAATTGTAAATGCCGCAGCTTGTTTTGTTAAATATTATGGCCTGTTGATATCCAGATGTGAGGAGAATGTTTTTCATCAATATGTTTTTCATTTGCATAGTTATATGCTATGCCAAAGCCTCTTTTGTTCACTCAGCAGCAAGACTGATAAAGAGTTTGCTAAAAAAAACGACTAATAATTGATGTCAACTTCTGTTTGCAGGATGGCCCCTGAGGTGGTGATGTGTGAGACTATGAAAGATGCCCCATACGATTACAAAGCAGACATCTGGTCCTTAGGAATAACGCTGATTGAAATGGCTCAGATTGAACCCCCACACCATGAACTTAATCCCATGCGTGTCCTCTTGAAAATCGCCAAGTCCGAGCCACCCACGCTCGCTGCCCCTTCAAAGTGGTAAGGATTCTGTGGCATGGTGGAGAGGTATTTAGAACATAGTCCAATTCATAACAGGATGTATTGCTAGAAATTCCAAAAATATTTTTCTTCTGAACATACTTTGTAGAAGTTGGAATCTGCTTTATATTAGTGGTTGTTGATGATCAAAACACACATTTAAGTGTTGCTGGATGTGAATGTGTGTTTTATTTATGGAGTGTTGGAAAGGCAAGAGGGTAGAGAACTCAAAATGGGAAATAAGAGTTTGAGGACTTAGAAGATAATTAAGCTTATTCGGCAAGGTGGTGCCGAGCAATGAAAATATGCAAAATGCAGCCAACCATATCTCAGTTTCTCTTAAAGAATAAGTTCACCTTTCATAACATGTTAAGTGTTACACCCTGGATATAGGTGTAAAAATGTAACATGTTATGAATGGACCAGCCCCCACACCATCTCAATCTGACAGCTAGCAGGGATCTTCTCCCTCACTAGCTGTCACAATAAAAAAATAAAAAAGTGGGCAAGCAGGGCTCTGCCCGGCCAGCCACGTCACTCATTCACAATGAAAACTAAAATTACCATGTCCGGCAGCCTCTGCGTCTGTCGGCTTGTAGTTTTCAATGAACTACCACTGCACTGTGGTAGGTCATGCGCTCTTCCTGTCAGATTGTATGCGCTTGCCCATACGGGATGTATGGGGACACAGATACACTGACAGATCTGAAGGAGACCTACATGGCACCAGCTGATTGCTGGTTTAATGCTTTACAGGCTCCAGAAACAAAAAATAATAAATGCACATTTTTTTTTTTACCTGCAAAAAAATGTGCATTTATTCTTTTTTTTTCCTACAAAGTGAACTTATTCTTTTGTTTAAAGAGACCCTCTTGCCAGACGATTTTCATCTTTCCATAAGATTCTGTGGGTATTTGCCATATGTTCGGTTATTTACCTGTAAAAGGCTCCCTTTATATAGACATCTAAAAGCATTGAGACTGCTGCTGGGTGCCACCATCTTGATGGAGATATCAGAAGACTCGGAGTTGTCACTCAAGTGACACTATAAAAAATATTTTATGGAAAGGAAAAATGCTGAAAGAAATAATTTGAAATGTTAGATTTTTCTGTACCTTTTTTATTTGCAAAAGACCTCTTTAAATAATTGAACAATGATTCCTGGTGAGTTGCTCTGAGTTTCTGTTGCATATTGCTCTTTTCAAAAAACCAAATATGTGTTATGGTTATACTCTTAAAGCGGAGGTTCACCCTAAATTTGAACTCTACATTAACAATCTCCTTGCATAATTTACATACACAAATCACAAACCTTTTTTTTTTGTGCGGCTGTAATTAAGGTGAATCAGCTGTACGATTTGGCACTTCCGTCTTTTCCTCCCGCGGGAGTAGGCGTGTATTTAAGTTTCCCCGGCTGCGCTGTGTGTCATGGGAGGTCTGCGCAATGTCTCCTGGGAGCAATCTGTCATGCTTCCCAGGAGACGCGGTCCAGCGAAATCTCTTGAGATTTCACTCGTCACGTGACTCATCTACCCGATCACGTGACGAGGGCGGACAGTACCTGCACAGCTAATTGTCCGGAGAGCGTTCTGAGCCGTCGCTGCTGTTTATTTTGTTGTGAATACTATCACAACGGGGCGTGTACTTTTAATGACGCCGCCCGTTGTGATGGCAACCAGGAAATGTTGATGGCGCTGCTTGTGAATTCCGGGAGACGCGCATTCACCGCTACCCGGAAGTCCGTGCTTGTGGGCTTCAGGATGCCCACAAGCAAAATGGAAAAGCCCTGGATCACTTTATATAAGTGTTTATTTTTAAAGAAAACTGACGGGGGATGATTAAAAACGCCAGACGAGTGAGTACTACATTGTAATCTATAACAAAGTTGAATGGACTAAAAAAAAAAAAAAAAAAAAGATGGACTGCGGAACCTCCGCTCTAAATTCTGTTATTGTGTCACCATAATATTGTTCTGTGTGCCAAAATTGATCTTTTTACATTTTTCTATATACAATTAGACAATTTGATTGTCCTCTAAATCATTTATTTCTGTCTGTTTTGTTGGGAGTTTTGCCAGATATGCATAGGGAAATGAGCAAGTGAAAGAAGAATGCATCAAGCTTTGGTCATGTTTTCTATCATATTGTATCTAATGACATCACAAACTGTTTGTGTCATTGGAAGGTCTCTGGAGTTCCGGGACTTCCTGAAAAAAGCCCTTGATAAGAACTCTGAAACAAGGCCAAGCGCAGCACAGCTCCTGGAGGTAAGCCAAACATCTTCAGACACAATGAGCATTATCTACAAGATCTTAACGTTTTTGGTAATATTGTTCTTTTGTTTTTGGTAATATTTATTTTAATAGAGAGAGATCAGGAAAAATGTTGTTGCATCTATAACCCCTTCACTGCCCAATGATATATTACATCATGTCTGTACCCTATTTTAAATGACCACATTATGTATGCAATATGTCATGTTAATGAATGGTTAAAAAAAAAGATCAAGTCTGAAGGAGAACATTTTTTTTTTTTTTTTTACAAAAAACGCACACCACCCTTCCCCATACATACAAAACCTACACCTACCCACCATTATTATGCACAGGTATACATATTGTAAGACCCATATGGCAGTAATCAAATTAGATATTACCAAGTAAGAGCTTTTTGAATGCTTTTAGGGACTTCATATGTCTACAATACTAAATGATTAGTGAACATCTCATAGGAAGTACAAATTCAACAGTGCCAAAATATAATTCCAATAGGCTGCACTTTTATTTTAAATATATGATATGGTGAAGTATTTTAATAACTTTTAAGGCTGTAATGTGCATGTCAAAACACTCAACCTAAGATGCATGCAACATGAGAGGCAGGACTGAGCAGGGATAGAGTTAAAGTTGAAATTTGAGCAAATCCTGTATATGAATGCAATGTTCCTATAGGAAGCGGCAATCTTTCTCTTTGAAAAAAACATTTATTTCTTTATCGTACATCATGGGACACAGAGCCTTAAGTAATTTACTTAATGGGTAATAGGCCTACCTTCAGGTGTTGACACTGGTAAACCCTAATTAAGGAAGTTTACTCCCTATATAACCCCTCCTCCTTCCAGGAGCACATCAGTTTTTTCGCCAGTGTCAAAAGGTGTTGGTCACGAGTGAAGATGTGCTCTGAGGAGCTCCAGGAGGGATCCATGCTGGATTTAAATTCCTCCATAAAAAGAAGCCAGATCCACCACAGTGCCACTGTGGCCTAAATGGATGGTACCTGGGACCTCGTATCCGAAGCACAAGGTTTTGCCTGTAACGCCTCTCTTTGTAGGGCTGGACCCCAGGAAACCAGGGCTTAGGTCTTGTTACATTACCTATTTGCTTCCTGATGGGGTGCTATACATGGCCCAAGGCAGTGGAAATTCCTTTTCAGGGACCCCCGTCCTTGAAGGTTTGGCTAAACACAGCCCACCGTGATGGGTGAAAGCTGGATTTTTTCTGTTAATTCAGAGAAATCCTGCGACGATGATAAGGTAAGGAAGAAACTTAGGTATTTAAAATGTCTATGTATTTCTTCCATTAAGGAAAAGAGATTGTCATGCCTTAAAGTCTCCACTAGAGGGAGCCTATGCACTTACCATACTCTGTTGTCTTCACTAAGCTCAGTCCGTGCTTGATTGGTACAGCTGGTGGAGGGAATATTCTTACCAAGGTAAGATAAAGCCTTTTAAAAGAGTTTTTCCCCCCTCTGATGGGACCAGTGGGTTAGGGAGACAGCAGCGCTGCACCCCCCTTACTTACCCCCTCCCTCCGCCGTGGGGGACGCAGAGGTCCCGCTATGTACCACGATAGGATTGTCTGGCTGTTTTTTTGTTTCTCTGCCTCATTGCAGTCTCTGCTCCCCTCCCCCTCCCCTTCTCTTGTTTGGTCAGGGATTCATAGAATATAGATCAATCAGTGATTCGCTTGGAGAAAGCTGTACGCACTACAACCGACTATCTGAAAGCATTGGGTTGGATTCTCAATCTGGAGAAATCTTCCTTAATACCGCTAAAAAGACTGGAGTACTTGGGTCTGATCATAGACACAGCCCAGGAAAAGGTGTTCTTGCCTCTAGCAAAGATCAACTCCATAAAAGAATTGGTACGGTGGGTCAGGTCAAATGGCAATCCCTCCATTCGCCTCTGCATGAGGTTACTAGGAACCATGGTGGCTTCATTCGAAGCAGTTCTTTTTGCCCAGTTCCATTCAAGACTGTTGCAAAACAGTATCCTGTCTGCTTGGAACAAAACAATTCAAGCCTTAGACTCGCCAATGCGGCTGTCCCCAAGAGTGGCCCAAAGCCTCACTTGGTGGTTACTAACCCAGAATCTACTGAAAGGAAGATCCTTCAGACCAGTTATCTGGAAGGTCGTAACGACGGATGCCAGCCTCTCAGGCTGGGGAGCAGTACTAGAAAGGACAACTGTCCAAGGACAATGGTCAAGGCCCGAAAGAGGCTTGCCCATCAATATCCTATAGATTCGGGCAGTATGTCTGGCTCTAAAGGCCTGGACTTCCAGGCTACAGAATTACCCTGTCAGGATTCAATCCGACAATGCCACAGCTGTGGCCTATATCAATCACCAAGGGGGCACCAAGAGTCTCTCAGCGCAGAGAGAGGTGAACCATATTCTAACTTGGGCAGAAAGAAATGTTCCTTGCCTTTCTGCAATATTCATTCCCAGAGTAGAGAATTGGCAGGCGGACTACTTAAGTCGCCAGCAGTTATTCCCAGGGGAATGGTCGCTTCACCCCGACATATTTTGGGTTGTTTGCCAAAGATGGGGGACTCCGGACGTAGATCTCCTAGCATCCAGATTCAACACAAAGTTGGTCAACTTTGTGGCCAGAACAAGGGATCCATTCACATGCGGAACGGATGCGTTAGTGACCCCATGGGATCAGTTCTTACTGATATATGCATTTCCCCCCCATCCAGTTGCTGCCTCGACTTCTTTGCAGAGTCAAGCTGGAAAGGAAGCCGATTATTCTGGTAGCACCAGCATGGCCCAGAAGGTCATGGTATGCAGATATCGTAAAGATGGCAGTGGAGGGCCCATGGTCCCTCCCACTACGGTCAGATCTGCTCTCTCAGGGACCGATATATTCCATCCCTCCTTACGGTCTCTAAATTTAACGGCTTGGCTATTGAAACCCACATTCTAAAGAGACGTGGGCTTTCCGGGTCAGTTATCTCCACCCTGATCAATGCCAGGAAGCCAGCTTCCAGAACAATATATTATAGAGTCTGGAAGGCTTATGTTTCCTGGTGTGAATCCAAGGGTTGGCACCCTCGGAGATATATCATAGGCAGAATTCTTGCCTTTCTACAATTAGGGGTAGAGATGAAATTGGCCTTAAGTACTATTAAGTGCCAAGTCTCAGCTTTATCGGTCTTATTTCTTATTGCTACTCATTCTTTAGTCCGGGGCTTTATACAAGGAGTAACGCGGCTTAATCCGCCCGTCAAACCTCCCTTGAATCCCTGGGACTTAAATTTAGTTTTGTCTGTGTTACAAAAACAGCCATTTGAACCGATACAACATATTCCCCTAGTCCTTCTGACAAGGAAGTTGGTATTTTTGGTTGCTATATCCTCAGCAAGGAGGGTATCAGAGTTGGCTGCTCTTTCTTGTAAAGAGCCGTATTTAATTTTTCATGAGGACAGAGTGGTACTATGCCCTCGTCCAGGCTTTTTGCCAAAAGTAATTTCAGGTTTTCACCTGAACCAAGATATTGTCCTGCCATCATTTTTTTCCAAAACCATGTTCCAGGGAAGAAAAGTCACTACATTGTCTTGATGTGGTGAGAGCAGTGAAAATCTATTTAAAGAAAACTGCTCGGATTCGTAAGACTTATGTCTTATTTATTCTGCCGGAGGGTCCTAAGAAGGGACAGGCAGCGTCGAAATCCACTGTTGCGAAGTGGATTCGGCAAGTGATCATTCAAACTTATGATTTAAGTGGCAAGATTCCCCTGTTTCGAGTTAAGGCGCACTCTACCAGGTCGGTTAGTGCTTCTTGGGCAGTGCGTCATCAGGCCTCCATGGCTCAGATCTGTAAGGCCGCAACTTGGTCTTCAGTGCATACATTCACAAAATGTTATCAGGTGGATGTAAGGAGGTATGAGGATATCACCTTCGGGCGCAGTGTGCTGCAAGCAGCAGTGTAGATCCTCAAGTCTGGGTGTACCCTGCGGGTTGTTTCTCCCACCCCTCAAGTGGCATTGCTATGGGACGTCCCATTAAGTAAATTACTTAAGGCTCTGTGTCCCATGATGTATGATAAAGAAAATAGGATTTTTATTACAGCTTACCTGTAAAATCCTTTTCTTGGAGTACATCATGGGACACAGAGGTCCCTCCCCTCCTTTTGGGATTTAGACATATTGCTTTGCTACAAAAACTGATATGCTCCTGGAAGGAGGAGGGGTTATATAGGGAGTAAACTTCCTTAATTAGGGTTTACCAGTGTCAACACCTGAAGGTAGGCCTATTACCCATTAGGTAAATTACTTAAGGCTCTGTGTCCCATGATGTACTCCAAGAAAAGGATCTTACACGTAAGCTGTAATAAAAATCCTATTTTTATTCATTATCTTTTTTTTTTTGACCTTTAGCTCCTCTTGAAGGCTTGCATTAGCTCTATACAGTAGGGTTGATTTACTAAAACTGGAGAGTGCAAAAACAGGATTTTTATAACAGCTTACCTGTAAAATCCTTTTCTTGGAGTACACCACGGGACACAGAGCCAGTCATTACATAATGGGTTAAGGGTCACCAGCGGTGATTGGACACTGGCACAACCAATAGAAGACAGTTCCCCTCCATATAACCCCTCCCATCAGGGGAGCACCTCAGTTTTTGTAGCAAAGCAGTAAGGTTCCCATAAGAAGGGGCGGACCTCTGTGTCCCGTGGTGTACTCCAAGAAAAGGATTTTACAGGTAAGCTGTTATAAAAATCCTGTTTTCTTTATCGTACACCACGGGACACAGAGCCAGTCATTACATAATGGGACGTCCCAGAGCAATGCTCAATATGAAGGGTGGGAGACCCAGATCAAATAGGCCGCTTGCGGACAAGAAGCCCTATACTGCTGCCTGCAGCACACTTCGCCCGAAGGCGGAATCCTCATGTCCTTTCACATCTATTTGATAGAATTTGGAAAATGTGTGGACTGAAGACCAAGTTGCAGCTTTACAGATCTGAGCCATTGAAGCCTGGTGGTGCACTGCCCATGAAGCACTTATCGCCCTGGTAGAGTGCGCCTTAACAGAGAAAGGAGGAGTCCTGTTCTTTAAACCATAAGCTTGAACAATTACCTGTCTAATCCACCTGGAAATGGTGGATTTTGATGCCGCTTGGCCCTTCTTGGGACCATCTGGCAAAATAAACAAAACATCTGTTTTACGTATCTGAGCGGTTGCTTGCAGATACACCTTTACCGCTCTCACTAGATCTAGAGAGTGCAACAACTTTTCCCCCGCCGTCCGCGGGTTTGGAAAAAAAGAAGGCAAAACAAGGTCTTGATTCAAGTGAAAAGCCGACACTACCTTAGGTAGAAAGGCAGGATGGGGTCGTAGTACAATTTTGTCCTTGTGACAATTTAGATAAGGCTCTTTACAAGAAAGAGCTGCTAGTTCTGATACTCTCCTAGCAGAAACAATAGCAATCAAAAAGGCCAATTTCCTACTTAATATAATTAAAGGAATATGGCGAATAGGTTCAAAAGGTTGCTTTTGCAACACTGACAATACCAAATTCAAATCCCATGGACACAAGGGAGACCTGACTGGAGGATTTAACCTCAGTACCCCCTGAATGAAGGCCCGAACTAGGGAATGAGATGCTAATGGTCTCTGAAAAAATACTGATAGAGCCGATATTTGACCCTTGATGGTACTAAGGGCTAATTTCATATCCACTCCTAACTGGCAAAAGGCAAGAATCCTGCTTATTTCATATTTCTGAGGGTTCCAACTTCTGGATTCACACCAGGAAACGTATGCTTTCCAGACTCTATGATAGATGAGTCTGGAGGCTGGCTTTCTAGCATTAATGAGCGTAGAAAGAGCTGGACCAGAGACTCCTCTCTTTTTCAAAATGTGGGTCTCAGCAGCCAGGCCGTCAAATTTAGCCCTTGTAAGGAAGGGTGGAATACTGGACCCTGTGACAGCAGGTCGTGTCGAAGCGGAAGCTTCCAGGGCCTTCCTTTCGCCATCTTTACGATCTCGGCGTACCAAGGCCTCCTGGGCCAGTTTGGGGCCACTAGGATTACTGGTATCCCCTCCTCTTTGATCCTGCGAAGAAGTCTTTGTAGAAGAGGGATCGGGGGAAATGCATAGATTAGTGAGAACTGGTTCCACGGAGCTATTAGAGCATCTACTCCGTAGGCCAGAGGATCTCTCGTCCTGGACACAAAGTTGTCCAATTTCTTGTTGAACCTGGAGGCTAGCAGGTCTACATCTGGGTTTCCCCATCTCAGACATATGGCCTGAAAGACCTCGGGGTGGAGAGACCACTCTCCTGGTAATAGCTGCTGACGACTCAGATAGTCCGCTTGCCAGTTTTCTATCCCCGGGATGAAGATTGCCGAAAGGCAAGGTACATGCTCTTCTGCCCATGCCAAAATCCGGTTCACCTCCTTTTGAGCAGCCCGACTGCGGGTGCCTCCTTGGTGATTGATGTAAGCTACTGCCGTAGCATTGTCGGATTGAACCCGAACTGGGTGGCCCTGTAACCTGTATGTCCAGATTTTGAGGGCTAGATATACTGCCCTGATCTCTAGTACATTGATGGGCAGGATCCCTTGGGTCTTGGCCCAGGTTCCCTGGGCAGAAGCCTCTTCGAATACTGCACCCCAGCCCGATAGGCTGGCATCCGTAGACACCACCTTCCAGGAGACCGGGAGAAAGCATTTTCCCTTCCGTAAGTTCTTGGCTTCTAGCCACCAACTGAAGCTTTGGCGTACTTGCAAGGACAGGCGCATGGGTATATCCAGAGCTTGGCTCTTCCTGTTCCAGGCGGCTAAAATATTGCCTTGAAGCAGTCTCGAATGAAACTGGGCGTAAGGGACAGCCTCGAAGGAGGCTACCATCTTCCCCAATAGCCTCATGCAAAGGCGAATAGACGGCCTCTTGTTTGCTTTGACCTTGTGGATCAGATCTTTCAGAGACTGTATCTTTGGCTCTGGCAGGTATACCTTGTTTTGGGCTGTATCTATGATCATGCCCAAGTATACTATCCTTCTTTGGGCCTGAAGAGAGGATTTTTGTAAGTTTATAATCCATCCTAAATGCTCCAGGTATCTTACTGTAGTGAGCACAGCGTGATCTAATCCCTCTTTTGACTGATCTATCACCAGTAGATCGTCTAGATAGGCTGTTACCGCTATGCCCTGTGTCCTCAGATTTGCCAACAGGGGAGCTAGTACCTTTGTGAATACTCTGGGCGCGGTGGCTACACCAAAGGGCAGGGCCACAAACTGAAAGTGGCGCTGTTCCACCGCAAACCTTAAGAATTTTTTGTGAGCGGGGAGGATGGGTATGTGTAAATATGCGTCCTTGATATCTATGGACGCCATGAATTCTCCGCCTTGCAAGGTGGCGACCACGGATCGGATCGTTTCCATTCGAAAATGGCGCACGTTCAGAAACCGATTTAGAGATTTTAGATCCAGGATGGGTCTGACGTCTCCATTTGGCTTTGGAATCACAAAGAGGTTTGAGTAAAAACCTGAACCCTGCTCTTTTTGGGGTACCTCTGTAATCACCCCTTGAGCCAGTAAGTGATTCAAACCTTTGAAGAAGGATCCTCTCTTTTGTGGATCCTTGGAGAGTCTTGAACCTCGGAATTGCGAAGATGGGATCTTTCGAAATTCCAGTCTGTACCCTGAGGATATTGTGGATACAACCCACTTGTCCTGGATTTCTGTCCGCCAAGTTGCTGAGAACTGACGGAGCCTTCCCCCCACTCGGCCGAGCGGGGGCGCCCCTTCACTGAGAGGTCTTGGGGTCCTGTTTATTAGCTCTTGCACCCCACGGCTTTTTGTTCCTCTGAGCCTGATTTCCTTTGGCTTTTGTGAGTTGCTGAAAATGCCGTCGCCACTGGCTAGAGGCAGGTTTCCCGGGAGCTGGGGAAAGAGAGCGTTTAAAACAAGGCCTCTTGTTTTTCTTTCTCTCAGGTAAAAGAGTCGTTTTACCACTTGATATCCTTTGGATATATTTTTCAAAATCTTCCCCAAATAGGCGTTCGCCATGGAAGGGGAAACTTGCCAACAGCTTTTTGCATGGGGCTTCCGCTGACCAATGCTTAAGCCACAGCACCCTACGCATATGTACCAGTTGGAGTGTAAGGCGTGATGCCTGCATAATAGAATCTCTCATGGCATCCACCGTGAAGCATAAGGCTTTTGGCAAATTCTCCCAATTTTTAGCCTGCTCTGGAGGCAGCTCCTTCAGCCCCTGCTTTACCTGTTGGCTGATGACCTGACACATACCGACTGCTGCTACTGCAGGTTGGGTAACTGAGCCGGCCAAAAGAAAGGAAGACTTAAGTAGGGATTCCAATTTCTTCTCAGAAGGATCTTTAAATACTTGCACATTGTCCACCGGACACGTCAGGTTCTTATTTACACAAGAAATAGCCGCGTCTACAGAAGGCAGGCTCCATTTCTTTAAAAAAATTTCCTCCATAGGATAAAGAATGTCAAACTTTTTTGGAGGTGAGAAACGCTTATCTGGGTGTAGCCAGTCTGCGTACATTAGATCCTCTAGCAATGGATGAAGCGGAAAGGAGCATGCACCCTGCAGGGATCTTAATGAACCTAGGGAGGAGATAGGTGATTCAGTTACCTCCGAAGAGGGTAACTTAAATGCAGATCGCACTGTTCCTGCATAACATTGCACCTGCGACTTCAGAATCTGGGATGCAGAGAAAGGCTCATCTGATATCCCTGATCCGTCTGACTCCTCATCCTCTGCTTGTGTAGCATCATCCTCATCCTCCTCCTCCTCAGATACTTCTGCAGGGAGGTCAACAACTAGAGGAGATCTGCTTCGCTTATTGTCCTTTTTTGAGGATTTAGCGATCAAAGTAGCAATTCTCTCCTCCAGATTATTTAGGGCTGCTGACAAAGTGTCTTCAGTGACATACACAGGCCCAGGCTTCACTGGGGAAGCCGCCATACCTGACAGAGGTAATGGCTCATCCTGTACAGCTGCGCACGGCAACACAGGAGAGGAAGGTACAGAGTTAGCCCGGCTAGGGCCTCCTGTCTCAGGCAGCGGTGCTTTTTTATCTTTTTTGTCAGCATTCTTTCCCCTGGAAGGCATACTGCTCAGAAAAAAACACAAGGTACTCTAATGCATATATTACTGTGCTCAATTCAGCAATTTACATAAAGTATGCAACCTTAAAAACACACAGCTATGCATAAAGTGGATGTCTTCTAGGAAGTACCCAGCCCAACCACATGGAGTCTTACGTCCCTGTATCGCTGCTGTGTATTCCTGCCAAGAGAGAGAAAAAAACGAACTTGCTTGTTCTGCAGCGCTTCTGCACACTGACATCTTTTTTAAAATTTCGCGCCGTTTCCGTGCATGCGCACGCCCTACGTGCCCGCGCACGTGTCATTTGCGGCCTCCCGCCCCCCCTCCGATAAAGCGCGCTCCCGCCTCTAATAGCGGTGGTAACAGTGAGAGTGGAGCTCCCTCTTCACCAGCCCTTGTTCCAACTTTACCTGCTTCTGCAGGTGTCTGGTCAGCCATCCGAGAGGAGGAGGGAGGCGCCCAAGCTAGCTCAGCAGCAGAGGGACAGACAGTGTACTTTGCCGAAGCAGACACTGAAGCAGAGCGAGGTGAGTTTTACACTCAGCTCTTTACTCCCCCCAGTGGCGGAATAACAGAAGACATCCACTGTTTTTCTTTGGAAAGGTCCTTAAACCTAGTTTTAGGACCTAACCTCTTACCTTATCCACGCCGCAGGTTTTTTCTGCTGAAATTTTCAGACCGATACCAAACTTCACCCCTCACGGCGGGCTATGTGTGCCAACCTTCAGGGATATGGGTTCCTATTTAAAGGATACCTCTCCCCTGGGCCTTGTACAAGACTCTTACCAGGACTTTTAGCGAAGTAGCGAAAGTGCTGGATCTTAGAGCCCAGTCCTCCGAAGAGAGACATTACAGGCGACGCCTCACACGTGAGGCCCGGATCCCATCCAGTTTTGGCTTACTTTAGGCGTCTTGGATGGGTCCAAAAGCATAGCTCTTTTACCCCCAGAGGGTCTCTTTGGCAGAGCTTTCCTTTAGCACATCCTATCGCGTCCAACACCTTTAGACACTGGCGAAAAAACTGAGGTGCTCCCCTGATGGGAGGGGTTATATGGAGGGGAACTGTCTTCTATTGGTTGTGCCAGTGTCCAATCACCGCTGGTGACCCTTAACCCATTATGTAATGACTGGCTCTGTGTCCCGTGGTGTACGATAAAGAAATTGGGTGAAGCTCTGCGTAGAAACCAATCAATTTCCATTTTTTTGGCGTTTTTTATTTGTCAAAGTGCAAGCTGAAGTTAGAAGCTGATTGTCTATCATGCAGAGCTGCACCATATTGTGCACTCTTTAGTTTTAGTAAATCAATTTCAGTGTCTGGTCAGTTCTGGCATATCAGATGCTAGAGTTAAAGTTTTTAAGCAGAATGATGCTTGAAGTGACCTGATCAGCAGGCCAAGATACCTTTTAACACTATAATGTTTTACTGATTAGTGTGACAGTAATGAGGTCTGGGCACCCCCAAAACTGAGTGAGGAACACCAGAACACCCCTATTCTGTTAAAATGTGCCAGTTAGTAACACATTAGATTCAACACTAATTCTGTCTGTAAGGGCAGCATGGAATGGATACCATATTACTCCCAAGAGAGTACACCAGGAAAGCACTTCCTATAAAAAAAAACAACCTTTTAGCCGCATTCCTAATAATCATTATCACTACACTGAGATAAGAAAAAAGCCAAGCACACCAACGCAGGATGGCACTGCGGGTGTACAAAAAATTACAAAGCGCCACATCCTAACATATTGAGAAATTGAGGAAAAATATAACTGGAAAAATTGTCTTTATAGACACCACTGATAAAAAGTAATACATTTTATTAAACACACCACATAAATATAAAAAAGAGAATTAATTCTGTTTTTATATTTATGTGGTATGTTTAATAAAATGTATTACTTTTTATCAGTGGTTATAAAATCAATTTTTCCAGTTATATTTTTCGTTAATTACTACACTGATAGAACCTCTTTTAATGTTTAAGTAGCATCTTAAAGTATAACTAAAGTCAAAACTTTTTTGTTTTGTATAGAATGGAGAGAGATTAGAACACCTGTCAATTTTTATTGCTGGCTGTGCCCCCATTAAGGAGATTCACCCTCTCCATTTGTCCTGTTTATCGTTGTCATCAGAAGTAAAAATAAGAGAAAATCCCAAATTTTTAGTTGACACAATAGTCATCCAATGGAGACACTAGTTCTTGTGACACACTGGGATTCCCTCACTTTGGAGGGATTTTTTTTTTTATCACTGCCTGTTTTGACTATGGGACAGAATGTGAAGGGAAATCACCCCAGTGGTACACAGATGGCAAAAAAAAAGACGGGTTATAACCCCCTTACTCTCTTATTTTGTTACACTAATGAAGGTTGTACAAACAATTAGGGAATAAGCATTTAAAGTCTGGTATTTTAATAGCTATAATAAAACATTTATACGTTTTTCTTTACCCCTAAAGTGTAGTTCTGCTTTTCTGCATCCTTCCCCTCTCCTTTTCCATGTTTGCACACTTTTTTGGGAGAAGGGGGGCAGGAGCTGGTACCTGGTTTTGACAGGTACCTACTCCTACTTATGCTCAGATCGCCTAGGCGATCTGAGCATACGTTTTCCCCCCGCCTCCCATACCTGACCACAGGGACACGTTACGCCTGCAAGACCATTCACAGGGTGCAGCGCAGCAGAGAGCTGGCTGTGAAGCTTTAAGGAGTTAAAGTTGACTTCCCACGGTTAGCATGGTGGGCACCTGGGACCCCAAGACCGGCGAAGAACCATACTGAATGAGGACAGTGCTGGATCCCTGGACAGGTAAGTGAAGATGTTAAATATTTCAAGATGGCACCAGTATTTCAAGAGGCACAAAAACAGCAAGTAGCAACATATGTAAAAGATTAATCACCAGAGGATAGTTGAAACAAAAAAAGTTTATTTTGATATTAAAAATGCATATAATTTTTGTAACTTCCTGTTAGGTTCCACATAACTTTGTTGGGGCTCTTTCTTAATCTCCATTTATTTACATTAAGAATGCCTGCATTTGTGAGGCTATTGATCTTGTGTATACAACTGGATAAAATGTACCTTCTCTTTTTACTAATTTTTACGAATTGCCTCCCAGCACCCATTTGTAAACAAAGACCTCAAGAAACGTGTTTTGCGGGATCTTGTGGCAGAAGCAAAAGCTGAAGTTTTGGATGAAATAGAAGAAAATGGAGAAATGGAGGAAGAAGAGGCTCCAGATTCAGTTTCTGTAAGTTGCCATCTTCACTTTAAAGCTCTGACTTATTTTGGCTTTTTTGTAACAGTTATAAAAATTGTAAATTAAAATGAAGTGTAAATTAAAATGAAGTGCCAATCTACCCCAGATCTCTTTCCCTACCAACAACCAGAATGGAATCTGTTTCTCCTTTTATACCTAATACTCAGTAATGTAGAGTGCGCTAACTTATACTAGCCAAGGTAAATAGACATTACAAGCATTTTTCTTCACTGAAGGTTAACAAGAAGCAAGAGGGTATTAAACCCAAAAGAAAACATTTATTATATTACAGCTTACCAATTCTTAGATATGATGGCTGCATTTGTTTTATTTTTTAGGCTTTCTTTCCTTTATCTCGTAAAACGCCTGAAAAAAACGCCAGACAAGCAAAATCCCATTCATTTAAATGGCCCCTGTTCACATCTGACCGTTTGGTAGCCTGAAGCAAAATGCCTGAAGCTCAAAGCACATGAGCTTCTTTTAGGGCAGATTACAGGCGTTTTTCACCTTGGTGACCTTTTGGCCTGTGCAAAATCGCGGTAAAAACACGCGACTTTCTGCCTGAAAACAAAACGCTCAGGTGTGAATGCAGCCTTACAAAAAACCAATTGTTTGTTTTTTCTTTTTATGTTGTCATAACATCAAAAGAAAATTAGACCTTATAAATTGAAAGGGGAGTGGACGAATGGTCATTACCACAGTGTTTCTTTACATAAAAATTGCACTTATGTAATATCGCGAGAGGATTACAGATTATGTTTTGGGGTATAAAAGATGCCTATGCATCCCATTATGGCACAAAAGTAGACAACAGTAAATGCAAAAACTTGCAAGTTTCTAATATTTCTTACAACAAGAGCAATCCAGGCTATTAGGGGTTTTGATATAACCTATTGGACCAAAATATACATCCTAATTGTAAAGTACAGGACACAGAACTTTATTCTTATTCCTCGTACACACGAGCGTACCTAAAGTGATTGTATAACATGTTAAACTTGCCTCCCCTGTGCAGTTGGTTTTGCACAGAGCAGGCCAGATCCTCTTCTTCTCGGGTCCCTATTTGCTGCTCCTGACCCCTTCCTCCTATTGAGTGCCCCCACAGTCAGCAGCTTCCTATGGGGGCACAGCTTTCTGTGTCCATTCAGACACGGAGCCCAGACCTCGCCCCTCTCTACCCTAATTGCTTGGCTGACTTTGACTGCCGCAGGAGCCAGTGACGCCGCTGCTGTGTCTCAGCCAATCAGGAGGAGTGTCCTGGATGACTTGAACATTCGTGGACATCGCTGGAGAGAGATGGGGCTCAGGTAAGTAATTTGGAGGGTGCTGGGGTGGCTGCTACACACAAGGTTTTTTATCGGAATGCATAGAATGTGCAAGGGCCGTATTTGTTTTGTGCATCCACGGGCAGGCAGTACCATTCAGGTCTATTGGGAGCAGTGGCTGCACAGACACCACCGCTACTCCAATTTGACATCTGTGTGGGTGCGTGTCTCTGAATTTCCATTTTCTGCATTCGGGGACACACACCCTCACAATTGTCAAATTGGGAACAGCTGTTCTAACAGACAGATAAAAAACATACAAGTGGAATACCCATGTGAAAGGGCCTTCAGACTATGCGGCTACCTTCAGGTGACACAATCTTTGGTGGGCCCAGCCCGCACCCTAGTGTATTCTTATAACCCTGCTCACTCCGTGAGGCTCCAGTTTATTGCTAGTGCTTTCAAATGATGGACTCCTCCTGTTAAAGATGATTTTTCTATCTTTCACCAGTTTTTTTTTCTCCTTTTGACTAACACTTTTATATCAAGATCTGACTGCTTATTGCTTTATGGCACACTAGCAGCTTCTGGAAGGCAGGGCTGAGCCACACTGTGTGTGCGCCTATGGATGCACACAGCTCTGCTCAGGAGCGAGCCTGCACGTTTGCCCTCATAGCAAGTGCTTGGGGGCAGACACAGAAGAGGATAAGCCAAGAGCACTGGTCAGGGATCCCAGAAGAGGAGTTTCCAGATCGTTCGTTCTGTGCAAAACTATTGCACAAAGCAGGTAAGTATAATAATATGTTTGTTATTTTAATAAAAAAAGGTTAAGCTTTACAGTCACTTTAAATTATGCAATATGCAAAAATGACATGTAGGCCTGTGTTAATTTTCTTTTATATGCTGCTATGGTACATATTTTGGTCATTATTTTTACATAGATTTTTCGTTCCATTCTGTTTTTTAGCCACCAGCAAAGAACGGGAAGTACTCCTCTGATGTGGAAAAAGACAAGCGCCCAGTTAGCAATGGAATAAAGCCTCTTGCAGAACATTCGAAGGACCAAAGCCCAGACAGCACCATAAGCAGCAAAGCTGACAGCAGAAGTTCTTCAGAGAATATTCATTTACAGAGTATTCACAGTGTAGAAGATGCAAAGCCTGACATTATTATTATCAACCCATTGATTGAAGTAGATAGAAGGAGCCACCCTGCAGCTGAAAATCATAGCCAAGACGGGAATAAAGACCACATATCCGTTACACCCAACAGTCACAAGCCAAAGAGCAGCCAATATGAACGACTTTCTACTGAGCTAATGCATAATGGAAGCATCAACTCTCCCTCTCGTTTCTTCGGTAGCTGGTCCAAAAGGGACTCCGACTCAGGCAGTAATTCTGCTTCAGACAGTGTGGATCTCAGCATGAACCTGTCCGCTGATCTTTCCCTTAACAAAGAAACTGGTTCATTGTCTGTCAGGGTAAGATGATGTTTACCCATGCCAGTGTGTTTTAACATTTCTTTAGTAAAACATAAGCGAGGTTTGCTGGCTTTTCAGCAATAACTTGATAAGCACCACTGAGTCAGTTTGGCTGTGTCATTGGTGCTGCCCAGTGAACTTTTATCATTTACCCTCAGTTCTGTTTCCCATAGGGCCTATGAAGTTCGAGTGATTTGCATCTTGAGTTCATTGAACTGATACCAATTGCAGCTTCCTGCTCACCATTCTGTAGAGCCAGATGAAAGTTTAGCAGTTCTTTTGAGATGAGTCTAGTGCCACCAATATAGCTTGAGTCTATTCAGTGCTGAATGAAAGCAGAGCAATGTGCCTGTGTGCATTTGGTTTTATCATAGAAGTTAGGAAGAAGGCAGAAGATGGTTGCAATAGATGTTTGGCATTTTGTAGTGTAAAAAAGTTTAGTGAAGAAAAATACTGTATTTATCGGCGTATATCACGCACCTTAACTTTAAGAGGGAAGTTTCAGGAAAAAACCTTTCCACAGCCCCCTGCATGGTACACGGATCCCCTTGGCATGGTTCACGGATCCCCCTGCAATAGTACACAGACCCCCACATAGTGCACAGCCCCCCCCCTCTCCTCCTCTGCACTCGCAGGAGACCCCCAGTCTCCTGGGACAGCATTACCAGCATACTCTAAAGTGTAGATAATATCACTACCAGCCCCGTCTCATACACTGCTCCTCCTGTGTCACTCATTGTAAATCAAAGCTTCTAAATACCTCCATTAATGCCGTGGACCCGGTCATGTGACTGCTCTCCTCGCTTTCATTGACGGTCACATGACCGCTCTCCTCCTCCAATCAAAAGCTACACTCGAGGCGGAGTGGGAGGAGGAGAGCGGCCAGAACAAGCGGCGTTAATAGAGGGATTTAGAGGCTTAGATTTACATTGATAGTGACACAGGAGGAATGGTATAAGAGAAAGGACTGGCAGTAATATTTTCTGATGTTTAAAGTATGCTGGCAGCAATATCCCAGGGCCAGTAGAGGCGGGGACGGCCAGCCTGACACCCTCCCAATGGGT
This sequence comes from Rana muscosa, assembly GCA_029206835.1. Lineage (NCBI taxonomy): Eukaryota > Metazoa > Chordata > Amphibia > Anura > Ranidae > Rana > Rana muscosa. Next base: position 877,436,119 of record CM055118.1, read on the forward strand.
GGCATCGGGGGCAGACCGCTTGATCCCCACCCCCCGAAGGTAAAAAAAAAAAAAAAAAAAGATATCGGCGTAAAACACGCAGGCACAGTTTACCCTCTGTTTTCAGGGTAAAACAGTGCGTGTTATACGCCAATAAATACGGTAAAACATCTGATGGATTGCTAAGGGTAACACATTCACCTTTCTTTTCCTCCAGTTTGTTTTTCTATGAAGTCTTGTTGAATGTCTTGGTATGATTTTCTTAGGACCTATATTTATGCTTACTTTTTTATCAATTGGATTTACGGTTTATTTATGTGATTTGGACAGCATTATCAGGCATGCTTTCACGCATTTTCAGGTAGGACACAGCATTTTTGTGATAAATCATATCAGCAGCATAGATTTGTTGTTTCTTAGGCCCCTTTCACACGGAGGTCCGTTCAGGTCCGCCTGTCAGTTTTTTAGGCGGACCTGAAACGGATCCTCCATGTACCCCTATGGAGGCACGGATGTCAGCGGAGACATGTCCGCTGACATCCGACCCGCTCCGCTCCGCCAAAGTGTGACGGAGGAAAACCCTATTTTTCCTTCCGTCGGCGGAGCGGATCGGATGACAACGGACTCTACGGTCCGTCGTCATCCGATTCCCCATAGGGGAGAGCGGCGCTCTGACAGGGCGGTCCCTGCACAGTGTGCGGGGACCGCCCAGTCATCCGTCGGCTCAGCGGGGATCAACGGAGCGATCCCCGCTGAGCAAGCGGAGCTTCACGGGGCGGATCTGCACGGATCCGTCCCGTGTGAAAGAGGCCTTACAGGTAGTTTGTTTTTGGTCTTTACAAACATACTGAAAATGTTGCAGAAGAAGTAACATGTAATATTTCCTTTAGCAGACCAAGGGTAAAGAGTGCATGAGAGTTTTCTTGTCATTAAAGAAGAACAGCTTTTCTTCCCTGAAAATGCATTGTGAATGTAAATGAATGACAACCCAGTGTCTGTTTATGTGTAACCTACCTCTTTTAGCTGTATACAGCAGGTCAGGTTTCTGTGTCTGTGATGTCACTCCTCCTTCTGGCTGAATTTCAAAGTTCTCTGACTTCCTGTTTCCTTCCTTTTTCAGTCCTGATACTACATGTCCCATGATCCTTCGAGCCTCTGTAGTTTCAGGGCGGACTATGGGAGTCACTTGTACCCGTTCTGGGAGTTGATGTGGGTGGGTCGTAGGGTTACTCTGGGTGTTTCTGGGCCTTCATGTGGGTGGTGAAAGGTGTAAATGCTTCATACCTCCTTCATCTGTCGTTCCTGCTTTGTAGCATGCCAAAGAATGTCTTGCAGGGCTATGGGAGGTTATTATGAATGTGTTTCCTTCATATGTAAATAATCACTTCACAGAGAGCAGGGCTCTAGGAGGGCAGGATCTGAGTCGTGGGACTCTCCCTGTTCACACTGGTGGGCATATTTAACTGGGCAGGACTGAATTCTAATTGTGATTAGAGTTGAGCGGACACCTGGATGTTCGGGCTTTGGAAAAAAGTTCGGGTTCAGGACCGAACTTTACCCCGAACCCCATTGAAGTCAATGGGGGCCAGAACTTCTGAGGACTATTAGCGCGGTTTCCAGTGCTTAGAACTGTCCCTGCACAAAGTGTCATTTCTGAAGAAAAAAAAGTCATTTAAAATTGACTCGCGGCTATAATGAATTGTCGGCTCCCGGCAATACATAGAAAAGTCATTGATAAAAAAAAAAAAGCGTGGGGGTTCCCCCAAATTCAATTACCAGGCCCTTCAGATCTGGTATGGATTTTAAGGGGAACTCCACCCCAAATTAAAAAAAAAATGGCGTGGAGTAACCCCAAAAATCCAGACCAGACCCTTTATCCGAGCACGCAACCTGGCAGGCCACAGGAAAAGAGGGGGGGGACGAGAGAGCGCCCCCCCTCCCTCCTGAACCGTACCAGGCCACATGCCCTCAACATGGGGAGGATGTCCCCATGTTGATGGGGACAAGGGCCTCATCCCCACAACCCTTGCCGGTGGTTGTGGGGGTCTGCGGGCAGGGGGCTTATCGGAATCTTCAAGACCCCTTTAACAAAGGGGACCCCCAGATCCCGGCCCCCCCTTTATGTGAATTGGTAATGGGGTACATTGTACCCCTACCATTTCACAAAGAAAGTGTAGCAAATGTTAAAAATGACAATAGCCGGTTTTTGAAAATTCCTTTATTAATGTCTTATCCTTTCTTCCATCTTCTTCCTTCTACTTCTTCTATCTTCTTCCATCTTCTTCTTTTCGCCATTCGGGTTTCTTTGTTAAAGGGGTCTTCCAGATTCCGATAAGCCCGCAGACCCCCACAACCACCGGGCAAGGGTTGTGGGGATGAGGCCCTTGTCCCCATCAACATGGGGACATCCTCCCTATGTCGAGGGCATGTGGCCTGGTACGGTTCAGGAGGGAGGGGGGCCGCTCTCTCGTCCCCCCCCCCCCTCTTTTCCTGCGGCCTGACAGGTTGCGTGCTCGGATAAGGCTTTAGTATGGATTTTTGGGGGTACTCCGCGCCAATTTTTTTTTTTTAAATTTGGGGTGGAGTTCCCCTTAAAATCCATACCGGATCTGAAGAGCCTGGTATGGATATTTGGGGGGAACCGCACGCATTTTTTTTTTTTTTTTTTATTTATGCAGGGACAGTTCTAAGCATGGGAAACGAGCGTGACTTTACATGCATATTGCTGAACACCGGACCCGAATCCGAACATACAGTGAATTGTTCGGGTCCGGGACCCCAAAACCCAAAAGTTCGGTACGGACCCGAACTTTACAGTTCGGGTCCGCTCAACCCTAATTGTGATCCATTCAATCCTGCCCAGCAGTGGCACAGCTAGCTTTCAGAACAAGCTGTGTATGAAGGGGTTTTCTTCTTGAATAATGCTGTGATCTGTGAGGAGGGACTTGGGAGGATCGGACTAAGGAGGAGAAAGTATGGGAATCCCACCTATTTATTAACTGCAGTACTCACTGACACAATATCGGGGGGTGTAATCAAATATATATGGCCACAAATAGAAAAATAAAAAAGAAACAGACAAATACACTCCCTAAAGAGTTAACTACATAGTTTATTAAATGCTAAAAGCATGTATCACAAACCGTACCAATAGACCTATAAAACCAGGTCCCCTATCTAATATAGGGAATCATACCCAAAGCATTCCCCATAGGTAAATCCAGTACCGACAATGTACAGGTAACTAAATTGGGATTGATTTCCCTAAAAGAAGGAAACAAATACAGAATGCACACCCACCCTCCCCCAGGACAAAAACACCCCCTAATACACCCAAACATTGACCGAGTCACTATCTAAATAGACCCCTCAAAAGCGTTCCTACACAGGGCAGTGAATCCCTAAAAAAAAAATCTGGTGATCGGTGTACACTGTCCCTGGGTGGAACTAAATAGCTGGAGTATTTTACATGAATGGAAAGATATATTGATTACGGTAAATACCACACATCAGTAGCAGACAGCTATGTCTTGAAGTGATGAATAGACTATCAGTCACAACTCCAAAAATAGGAGAATTATGGAATGTACATTATAATCCATTTGGATGATCACCCCAAGCGATGCAAGTATAGTCTCAAGTATTCTCCTTGTTATCAGAGGTGCTGGAAGGACATGAAGCGTGTCAAACACTGTGGAATATTCATACCATGTGAATAAACTCAAAAATACGTACGGAGCTGAAATCACCTGAATGGTAACTGCACTTGATCAGAGTGATTGTAGCCGCAAGAGACTGTATGCCACTTCATGCGGATATTTTCCATCTGTTCAAAAGTGGTATTTGTTCAAAGACTCATAGTTCATATAATCACTCACCGTTTAAGCTGCCAGGCGTCATTCATGTGGATCAAACACCGATCCGTTACTGCATATATCCACAATGCTAGATGCATCACTTGTTGGCAGGTGGTATTAATATACAGCAATGTTCAAGGTAGTTTTCCTAAACAGTTTAATGCACAGTATTACTTACTGTTTTGAAACTAGGCGTCACTCACGGAAATTGTAACCAGCTTATCGGTACATGTATGTCCATAGCACTGAGTGCACGACTTATAAGCAAACACTTGAAGATGGTATTCAGGTGAAGCTGTGATTTGGTATTTCTTTGAGTAAGATATAGTAGACTCGTCCAAAGTTGTTATAGAATAAGTCTGTATTGAGAGTGGTAATTTTTCTGATATCAATCAGGTTAAGTCTCCATGTGATATCCTCCAGGCAGTAGTATCACGGCTCCAAATTAAACATCACTGAGCCAATAAGGGGGTGACTCGGTAGGGGGTAAAAGCGGGGGTGCTACTCCCAAGAGATTTAGATGTTTCGTTCCATACTCCTTGGAACTTCTTCAGAACTGGGGAACAGTTTGCAAGCACTCACTTACTTATGGGGCCACAACCCACCCTTAATTGTTCCAATAAAATACAGGTGCTACTAACCTATTAACTAATTAACCATTTAATGTGATAAACACGCAAGTGCTTTAAACTATTTAAAATTGCAACAATGTGCCGCCCTGCACAATACATAAAATTCTCCACAGTAGAGTTCACTAAAGTATGCATTTAGATATAAATACCATATATTGCATCAAACCATCAGCAAAGTATAGTCAGATAGTAGATGGTATCTCCACTACAGATACAATTGGTCATTGGATAGTTCTGGAGACCGGAGCAGAAAAACCCCTTAATTATCAGTGGAATGAACCATCCATACAAGATCCAATCTTCACCCAAGCGAGCCGGACACATCAAGCAAGGCATAGATTATTGGCTAAAAATAGCCGCATTGTCCCATCTATCAATATAGTCAGCCTATACATTAGCGGTACTAAATGTTATTAAGAAAAACAATTTATTCTAATGCCGTGTACACACGATCGATTTTCTTGACGGTGAAAACACCGTAGAGAATATCGACGGGAAAACGAGGAACGGCTTGGTCCCCTACACACGGCCGGTTTTCCTGACATTTTTTCTCTTGGTCGGGAAAAACGACCGTGTGTAGGCTCCCTGGCAGTGTTTCCCTATGGAAAATCTGCCGCGGAAAAAAATGCCGTGAATCACGACTTGAAAAATTAGAGCATGTTCTAATTTTTCTCGTCGTGATTCTTGCCATTTTTCTCGTCGGGAAAAATGATGGAAAGCCCACACACGACCGTTTTTCTCGTCAAAGAGAAAAAATGACATTTTCCCGACGAGAAAAATGGTCGTGTGTACGCGGCATAATAGTCCGGCTCGGTGGGTGAAAGCTAGATTGCAGTACAGCGGGACACACCAGAAGGCTAACCATGGGCACTACATTGGATCACATAGGGGGAATGTGAACATACCATGTATTACCTCCACCTGTCAGTAAGCTGCCGATAGGTAGTATCACTGTCTCAAAGACCATCAACAGTTTACCTCATTTATTAAAATTAAAACAGCCAAATCAGGAGCCCCTTATGGTCTGTGGAGTGAGGAATCCGTACACAAAATATTCCCCTCTCAATGTGTCCAATACATTAAGCAAGGTACAACATTCTTATAGCCGTATTCAGCAATTTAAATAATTTGGGAAGCCAGAGCAAACGCCCCTTGCAATTATTATGAAGACCTGTCCATACACAATCCGATATCCTCCCAATGCGCTCAGCATATCAATCAAAACAATAAATTATACCCAAGTACAGCTATATTGTCCTATCCAGCTCCATAGCTGGCAATGTGATGCATGATGTCTTAGAACAGTTCATTATATATTTAATCTGGTGCAGTGGGTGAATACCGGATCGCAATTACACAGGTCATTCCAAGGAACTGCTTGTAAATAATTGTCATCCAGGGGAGTCAGGACATATCACCTTGGGGGAGGGTGGGTGTGCATTCTGTATTTGTTTCCTTATTTTTGGGAAACCAATCCCAATTTAGTTACCTGTACATTGCCGGTACTGAATTTACCTATGGGAAATGCTTTGGGTATGATTCCCTATATTAGATAGGGGACCTGGTTTTATATGTCTATTGGTACTGTTTTTGATACATGCTTTTAGCTTTTAATAAACAATGCAGTTAGCTCTTTAGGATGTGTATTTGTCGGTTCTTTTTTATTTTTCTATTTGTGGCCAGGATCGGACTCTTCCTGTAGGTGTGACTGGGTGGGATTGAATGCCAATAAGGACGTATTCAATCTCACTCACCATAACCCACCCACAAAGGGGAGTGTTCGACTCTTGTCACTACCGACAAAAACTACAGATTGTCACATGATACAAAGCAACAACTAAACCCAGACTATCAGGGGATCTGCAGACAACAGAGCAACATAGTACAGAGGTATGATCTATACTGGGATTGATCATTCCGTTCAGTTCTATTAAAAGAAAGTTGCAAATTGTAGCTTTAATGCTCCAGAGCAGCGTTATATGTCATATTTATAAGGGATGTGAATATCATCTTATGGTGGTATTTGATTACCTCCTGTGTGTGTTTTTTTATTTTCTGCGCTATAAACAAAAATCTACCTACAATTTTGAAGAACAAAAAATGTTTTTACTTTCTGCTGTATGTATTCTGCTACATATTTTTGGTAAAAAAAATCCCAAAAAGTGTATATTGATTGGTTTGCGCAAAAGTTAGTGTCTACAAACTGGGATATATTTATGGAATTGTTATTTTATTAATTTTTTACTAATGACGATCAGCGACTTCTAGCAGGACTGCTAATGTCGCTGGGTACCAGTGACATTATAACAGTGATCAGTGCTAAAAATATGCACTTTCACTGTACTAATGACACTGGCAGGAAATGGGTTAACATCAGGGGCGATCAAAGGGTTAACTGTGTGCCTAGCTGGTGTTCTACTGTAGTGGGGGAGGTGCTTGTACTAGTGGAAGGCAAAGATCTGTGTCCCAGCTTTGCAGGAACACAGGATCAATGCCTTCCTTACTGACAGAACGGCGATCTGCCTGTGTTCTGAATGATCAGCAGGTGCTGGCGGACATTGGGTCCGCGGGACCCATTGATCAGCTCCTGCGTCCGATTACTGGAAATGCAAGATCACGTGTATATATACGTGATCCTGCGCAGCCCTAGCGCCCTGTAGCAGTAAATATGCTATAGGGCGGTCAGCAACTGGTTAAGGTCGTTAAAATATGAATTTAGCTGTGTTTTTTTTTTTTTTTGTACTGCTTTAACACCCTGAGCAGTTTTCACTAAGGGATAATACATAAATATCATTTGCTGGCAATATGTGGATTCCTGTACTAGTTTTATGTATTTCTTTTTCGTACATCACGGGACACAGAGCGACTTAGTCATTACTAATGGGATTATATAGATTACCTTCAGGTGCTGGCACTGGCAACTTCCAAACCGGAAGTACCCTCCCCTATATAAGCCCCTCCCATCCGGGAGCACCTCAGTTTTTTGCCAGTGTCTAAGGTGTTGGCCAAAGAGTAACATGTGTTTTCACTGGGCTTGCGTACAGGTTCTTTTACGGGCCTTAGTAAGCTGTTCCGGATCCGACCAAACAAGCTTCATAGCTAAACGGTCGGTACCCGGGCCTTGCAACAGAAGAGCAAGGTTTTGCCTGTAATGCCTCTCTTAGGAGGGCTGGACCCTGGGATCCAGAGCTCTGGTCATACCCACGACCAAGATGTTGTCAGTGCAGGGTGCTATACAGGTCCAGGGGAGTGGAATCCTTGGGAACCCGGTCCCTGAAGGTTTAAATACAATGCCTGCCGTGATAGGTGAAGTTTGGGCTTCTGTGGACCAAACAAAGTCCTGCGGCGGGGAACAGGTAAGTGGGGGCCCCCAGGAACTTGGTTCTATTGGGGGACCCCCAAGCCTAATTTGTCTTTCTGTCTGTTACCTAACGGTATTCCCGCTGATATCTGTGTATGCCTGTAACTACTGGAAAATGTAAAATTTTAATAGTAGTCAAGAAAAAAAAAAAAGAGACCGCGGTACCTGTGTTAAACCACTAGAGGCCGCTGTGGTCCATTTTTCTTGTCATGTGGATCTTTGGCTTTTTCAAGTCAAAAGATCCAGGCAGTTGGTAAGTTTCTCTGTGGGAATCCACTTCCTCTGCCCTGTTGCTGTGCTCATCCACCGCACAGGCCCTCCGGCAAAAAGGGCCCTGGCTCCTAGTCCCTGCTTGTTTTAAAAAAAAAAAAGGTGCCGAAGGCGCACGGGCGCGTGCACGCGCCTCCTATGAAAGGAAAGGGGCGGGGCGGGTGGATGACGCTCGATGCGCGCCGCGGCGCTTCTGCGCATGTGCAGGCATCCCAGCATGGATAAAAGACACAGTACAAGTATCAGCTGGATGCAAGCAGAGCTAGCAACAAGCGGTGGCACACAGAGGCGGTTGATGCAGGCATCCCCATAGAAAGACACTTTAGTGGACACCAGCTGGTATATAGCAGCAACTGTGTTAGACTATTACCAGCAAAATTGGTGTATGACGACGGGAATACCTCAGCTTTGTGCTTAAAGGATATGTCGTCCAGACGCTCCGGAAATAAGTCTTCCAGGAAGCCAAAGGGGTCTCCATCGGGCTCTGAGGATTTTGGGCATGCTTGTACTGCACCAATCTCCCCTGAAAATTCAGAGGTCAGTAGCCGTAGGAACCCCGCAGGAGTACCTGGTGCTGCGGCTGTCCCCAGTCCACCTGCTCCTGTATATATAACAGAGGAGGTTTTTTCCTCAACTCTGGGAGGATTGGAAGAGAGATTAACAGCATTGATCGCTGCTTCCCTGTCACAGGGAAAGCGCGTCCGATCTCCGTCTCCTCCTTCAGAGTGCCTGTTAGTGGAGGAACAGTCCCACACAGAGATCGACCTACCTGAAGGGGATCAGGATGAGGTTGATTCGGTTATAGAGGAATCAACAGTGGAAGAACCTTTCTCAGCATCTCAGGCTGAAAGATTATGGGTTCAGTCTCTGACTAACATGGTCCGATCAGCATTTAAAATGCCTCTGGCGGAACCATCAACCACTACTGTTTCCTCGCTGGGGTCGCTGAAAGCTCCCCAGACTGTCTGTTCCTTCCCAATCCACCCTTTATTGGAAGGGCTTATTTACCAGGATTGGGAGCATCCTGATAAAATATTTACTCCCCCCAAGAAATTTCCAGTGATCTATCCCATGGAGGATAAGTTCATAAAAAAATGGAGGGTCCCTACAGTGGACGCAGCCATCTCTTGTGTGAATAAATCACTGACATGTCCAGTAGATAATGTTCCAATGTTCAAAGACCCAATAGATAAAAAATTGGAGTCTTTACTAAAATCTGCTTTCTCTACAGCAAGCATGGTGACACAACCTGCAGTAGCAGCGATTGGAGTCTGCCAAGCAGTGAAAGATCAGTTGAAACAAGTCTTAAGGGACTTACCAGATCAGCAGGCTCTTGCCCTAGCTGACCTACCTAGAGCCTTGTGTTTTGCGGTGGACGCCATAAAGGATACAATCCAACAGGCCTCCCGCTTTACGCTGTCTGTAGTACATATGCGTAGGCTTCTATGGCTCAAAAACTGGTCTGCTGAAGCTCCCTGTAAGAAATTGCTGATTAGCTTCCCATTTCATGGAGAACGCTTATTTGGAGAAGATCTGGACAAGTATATCCAGAAAATTTCTGCCGGTAAAAGTACACTCTTGCCGGTTAAGAACAAGGGTAGAAGTCCTTCTTTTAAGAGGCCTACTTCTCCAGTCCCTGGCACATCGGCTGTGAAACAGTTCCGACGGCCTCCGCGGTCAAATCCAGGGGGCAGAAATCAGGGACAATCACAGGGTAACAAGAAACCCTGGGTCAAGAGAGGTACAAAACCTCCCCCCAAGTCATAAAGGGTTGCCCCCACTCAATCGGGTGGGGGGAAGACTTCAGTTGTTCACAGAGACCTGGCGGGACACCATCAGAGACAGATGGGTGATCTCCGCAGTAAGTCTGGGATACAAGCTGGAGTTAAAAGACACTCCTCCTGCCCATTTTATGAGGTCAAACGTGCCAAGCGATCCCCAGAAGAGAGGATCCCTCCTTCTGGCACTAGAACAACTATTGCTCCAAGGTGTAATCATGAAGGTTCCCTTGGAAGAAAGTGGGTTCGGGTTTTACTCGAACCTTTTCACAGTCCCGTAACCAAATGGGGACGTGAGGCCCATATTAAATCTAAAAGGGCTAAACAAGTTCCTACATATCAGGACTTTTCGGATGGAGTCGATCCGATCGGTGGCCACCGCCCTACAAGGGCAGGAATGGTTAGCCTCGATCGACATAAAGGATGCTTATCTGCATATTCCCATCTTTCCGGCCCACCAGAAATTTCTACGCTTTGTAGTAGAAGGGCGCCATTTTCAGTTCAGAGCCTTACCTTTCGGTCTGGCCACAGCACCACAAGTGTTCACAAAAATTCTGGCCCCACTATTGGCCAATCTAAGAACACGGGGTGTAACGATAATGGCATATTTAGACGACCTGCTACTAATAGACCACTCAGTGGAAAAACTGGAAGTAGCTATTCACGAGACAATCAAGTATCTGGAATATCACGGTTGGACAAGTCAGCTCTAAGACCAGTCAAAAGTCTGGAATACTTGGGGCTAAGGCTGGATTCAAATCAGAGAAAGATTTTTTTACCTCCAGAGAAGGTGTCATCTTTGAAAGATTTGACCCACTTAGTGGGTACAAAAAGAAAACCATCCATACGCCTGTGCATGAGGCTGCTGGGAAAAATGGTGGCTTCATTCGAAGCAGTACCCTACGGTCAATTCCATTCAAGGAACTTGCAGAGGGCCATACTGCCAGCCTGGAACAAAAAAGTTCAGGCTTTAGACTTACCAATGTCCCTGTCCCCTTCCGTTCGCAAGAGCCTCCATTGGTGGTTGGTGCCCCAGAATCTGGAAAAAGGGAAACCCTTCAGTCCGGTTTCTTGGAAGGTGGTCACTACAGATGCCAGCCTCATAGGCTGGGGGGCAGTACTGGAGCAATGGTCTCTCCAGGGCAAGTGGTCAGAAGCAGAGAAGGCCCTGCCCATCAATCTCTTAGAGATACGAGCAGCCCGGTATGCCCTAGTAGCATGGACATCCAAACTCCAAGGGTCCCCTGTCAGAATTCAATCAGACAATGCCACAGCAGTGGCATATATCAATCACCAGGGTGGCACCAGGAGTCGTGCAGCCCAGAGGGAAGCGAATTGCATCCTGGAATGGGCAGAAAGATATGTCCCAGCCATATCCGCGGTTTTCATCCCAGGAGTGGAAAATTGGAGAGTGGACTTTTTAAGTCGCCAGCAATTATGCCCGGGGGAATGGTCTCTTCACCCCGAGGTTTTCCAGGCAATATGCCAGTGGTGGGGAACACCGGATGTAGATCTGCTAGCATCCAGATTCAACGCAAAGGTGGACAGATTTGTGTCTCGCACAAGGGATCCCCTAGCTTGCGGCTCGGATGCCCTAGTGTTCCCTTGGGATCAGTTCAAGCTGATATATGCATTCCCACCGCCACAATTGTTACTGCGATTAATCCGCAGAATCCGGGTAGAAAAGAAACCGGTGATTCTGGTGGCTCCAGCGTGGCCCCGAAGGGCATGGTACGCGGAGATTGTAAAAATGTCAGTGGGGAGTCCTTGGACCCTCCCACATCGTCCGCACCTGCTTTCGCAAGGACCGATATACCACCCTTCCTTACCAGCCCTAGGTTTGACGGTCTGGCTATTGAAGCCCACATTCTAAAAAAGAGAGGTCTCTCTAATCCTGTGGTATCTACCATGATCAATGCCAGGAAGCCGGTATCCAGGCAGATCTATTATAGGATCTGGAAGGCGTACATCGCGTGGTGTGAGGCCAAGAAATGGCATCCACGTAAGTACGTAATAGGTAGGATTCTGGACTTCCTACAGTGGGCTGTGGATAGGAAGCTTGCCTTGAGTACTATCAAGGGTCAGATTTCGGCCTTGTCAATATATTTTCAAAGGCCCTTGGCTTTGCATTCATTAGTCAAAGCTTTCATACAAGGGGTGATGCGTATTAGCCCTCCGGTTAGTATTCCCATATGTCCATGGGACTTAAACCTGGTTCTGTCGGTTCTACAGAAACAACCATTTGAACCATTGCAGCACATTTCCTTGGTTCTTCTCACCAGGAAATTGATTTTCTTAGTAGCCATTTGTTCGGCTAAAAGAGTATCGGAATTAGCCGCCTTGTCCTGTAAGGAGCCATATCTGGTTGTCCATAAGGACAGAGTAGTATTACGTCCTCACCCAGCCTTTCTTCCTAAGGTGGTATCGAGGTTTCATTTGAACCAAGATGTGGTTCTTCCTTCTTTTTTTCCCAAACCTACCTCGGTAGAGGAAAAGTTATTGCATTCTTTGGATGTAGTAAGAGCAGTTAAAGCTTATCTAAAAGCCACTGCTCAGATTCGTAGAACGGATACTTTGTTTGTTCTGCCGGAAGGCCCCAGAAAGGGTCAGGCAGCATCAAAATCTACTTTAGCTAAGTGGATTCGACAGGTCATAATACAAGCCTATGGCTTGAGAAGGAGACCGCCTCCGTTCAAAGTTAGGGCTCACTCCACAAGAGCAGTTGGAACTTCATGGGCAGTGCATCACCAGGCCTCCCTGGCTCAAGTCTGTAAGGCCGCAACATGGTCTTCAGTACACACGTTTACTAGATTCTACTAGGTAGACGTTAGAAGTCAGGAGGATGTCGCCTTTGGGCGCAGTGTGTTGCAGGCCGCAAAAGATCCTCATGCCTGATGGCGCCCAGCTTATGTATAGTGTATCCCTCCCCTCATTTGGCATTGCTTTGGGACGTCCCATTAGTAATGACTAAGTCGCTCTGTGTCCCGTGATGTACGAAAAAGAAAAAGGGATTTTTATAACAGCTTACCTGTAAAATCCTTTTCTTGGAGTACATCACGGGACACAGAGCTCCCACCCCTCTTTTGGGGACACTTATTGCTTTGCTACAAAACTGAGGTGCTCCCGGATGGGAGGGGCTTATATAGGGGAGGGTACTTCCGGTTTGGAAGTTGCCAGTGCCAGCACCTGAAGGTAATCTATATAATCCCATTAGTAATGACTAAGTCGCTCTGTGTCCCGTGATGTACTCCAAGAAAAGGATTTTACAGGTAAGCTGTTATAAAAATCCCTTTTTTGACAGCTTACGTGTTTGTGATATCATTTTGAGGGTTTATATAGCAGGTTTGTATTTACATTTCTTTCTCGTACATCACGGGACACAGAGCGACATAGTCATTACTAATGGGTTATATAGATACCGTCAGGTGCTGGCACTGGCAACTTCCAAAACCGGAAGTACCCTCCCCTATATAAGCCCCTCCCATCCGGGAGCACCTCAGTTTTTTGCCAGTGTCTAAGGTGTTGGCCAAGAAGAAACATGTGTTTTTCACTGAGCTTGCGTACAGGTTCTTTTGGGCCTCAGTAAGCTATTCCAGATCCGACCAAAAAAGCTTCATAGCTAAACGGTCGGTACCCGGGCCTTGCAGAGAAGAGCAAGGTTTTGCCTGTAATGCTTCTCTTAGGAGAGCTGGACCCTGGGATCCAGAGCTCTGGTCATACCCACGACCAAGATGTTTTCTGTGCAGGGTGCTATACAGGTCCAGGGGAGTGGAATCCTTGGGAACCCGGTCCCTGAAGGTTTGATTACAATGCCTGCCGTGATAGGTGAAGTTTGGGCTTTTGTGGACCAAACAAAGTCCTGCGGCGGGGAACAGGTAAGTGGGGGCCCCCAGGAACTTGGTTCTATTGGGGGACCCCCAAACCTAATTTGTCTTTGTCTGTTACCTAATGGTATTCCCGCAAAATTCTGTGCATGCCTGTAACTACTAAAAAAATGTAATAATTTTTAATGGTGGTCAAGAAAAAAAAATAAAAATTTATATATATATATATATTTAATATATTAGACTGCGGTACCTGTGTTTGTCCACTAGAGGCCGCTGTGGAATGTTTTCTTGTCATGTGGACTAGTTTCTTCTCAGCAGAGCAAAGTCCAGGCAGATGGTGAGTTCTCTTATGGGAAACTGCTTCCTCTGCCATGTTGCAGTGCTCGTCCATCCCCCGGCCTGCGGCAAAGAGGGGCCCTGGCTCTTGTCCCTAGTTTCCATTTTTTGAAATTAGCGCCGAAGGCGCACGTGCCCGCGCGCGTGCGCGTGCCTCTATATATAGAGGTGAGCCGGAAAAGGGGGCGGAGCCTGGGGGATGACGCTCTGTGCGCGCCGCAGCGCTTCTGCGCATGTGCGGGCGTCCCAGCATGTTAAAAACCACAATATTGTGGTGAGCTGGCTATGAAGTACAGAGACAGAGCTGGCAACATTTAAAGGCATACAGCAAGCGGTTGATACAGGCATCCCCTAGAAAGGCACATTAGTAGACACCAACTGTTTCTTATAGCAGCATTTATGCTAGACTATTGTCAGTAACTGGTGTATTTCGGCTGGAATACCTCCGCTTTGTGGCTTAGGAATATGCCGTCTAAAAACTCCGGGACTAGAAATTCCAGGAGGAATAGGGGGTCTCCATCGGGCTCTGAGGATCTTGGGCATGCTTTGGCTGCACCAGTCTCCCCTGAAGAATCAGAGGTTAGTGACCGTAGAGCACCCTCAGGAGTACCTGGTACTGTGGCTGTCCTCAGTTCACCTGCTCCTGTGTATGTAACAGAGGAGGTTTTTTCCTCAGCTCTGGGAGGGCTGGAAGAGAGATTGTCAGCATTGATCGCTGCTTCCCTGTCACAGGAGAAAAGCGCTCGATCTCCGTCTCCCCCCTCAGAGTGCCTGTTAACAGAGCAACAGTCCCATACAGGGGTCGACCTACCTGAAGGGGATCAGGATGAGGTCGATTCGGTTGTAGAGGAATCAACAGTGGAAGAGCCGTTCTCAGCATCACATGCTGAAAGGTTATGGGTTCATGGGGTCTGCCAAGCAGTGAAGGATCAGTTGAAACAGGTCTTAAGGGACGTGCCAGATCAGCAGGCTCTTGCTCTAGCTGATCTACCTAGAGCCTTATGCTTTGCGGTGGACGCTATAAAGGATTCAATCCATCAGGCCTCCCGCCTTACGCTGTCTGTAGTACATATGCGCAGGCTTCTATGGCTCAAAAACTGGTCTGCTGAAGCTCCCTGTAAAAAATTGCTGGTCAGCTTCCCATTTCATGGGGAGCGCTTATTCGGGGAAGACCTGGACAAGTATATCCAGAGAATTTCCAGCGGTAAAAGTACACTTTTGCCGGTTAAAAATAGAGTTAGAGGTCCCTCTTTTAAGAGGCCGGCTTCTCCAGTCCCTAGGACATCGGCTGTGAAACGGTTCCGACGGCCTCCTCGGTCAAATCCCGGAGGTAGAAATCAGGGACAGGTGCAGGGTAACAAGAAGCCCTGGAGCAGGAGAGGTACAAAACCTCCCCCAAAGTCAAATGCATGAAGGGTTGCCCCCACCCAATCGGGTGGGGGGGAAGACTTCAGTTGTTCACAGAGACCTGGCGGGACACGATCCGAGACAGATGGGTGCTCTCCGCAGTAAATCTGGGATACAAATTGGAGTTAAAAAACTCCCCTCCTTCCCGCTTTATAAGGTCAAACGTGCCAAGGGATCCCCAGAAGAGAGGATCCCTCCTGTTGGCACTAGAACAATTATTGCTCCAAGCAGTAATTATAGAGGTTCCCCTGGAAGAGTGGGGGTTCGGGTTTTACTCAAACCTCTTTACAGTTCCGAAGCCAAACGGGGACGTGAGGCCCATACTAAATCTAAAAGGGCTAAACAAATTCCTACATATCAGGACTTTCCGGATGGAGTCGATCCGATCGGTAGCCACTGCCCTACAAGGGGAGGAATGGTTAGCCTCGATCGACATCAAGGATGCTTATTTGCACATTCCCATCTTTCCAGCCCACCAAAAATTTCTACGCTTTGCGGTAGAAGGGCGCCATTTTCAGTTCAGAGCCTTACCCTTCGGTCTGGCCACAGCACCAAGAGTGTTCACAAAAATTCTGGCCCCATTATTGGCCAATCTAAGAACACGAGGTGTAACGATAATGGCATATCTAGACGACTTGTTGCTGATAGACCACTCAGTGGAAAAACTAGAAGTGGTTGTTCACGAGACAATCAAGTATCTGGAATATCACGGTTGGATTATCAACCGAGACAAGTCAGCCCTAAAACCAGTCAAAAGTCTGGAATACTTGGGGCTAAGGCTGGATTCAGACCAGAGAAAAAATTTCTTGCCTCAAGAAAAGGGGTCGTCTTTGAGAGATTTGATCCACTTAGTGGGTTCAAAAAGACAGCCATCCATACGCCTGTGCATGAGGCTGCTGGGAAAAATGGTGGCATCATTCGAAGCAGTACCCTACGGTCAATTCCATTCAAGGAAGTTGCAAAGGGCCATACTGTCAGCCTGGAACAAAAAAGTGGTAAGTCCAGAGCCTGAAATGTCCTTGTCCCCTTCCGTTCGCAGGAGCCTCCGCTGGTGGTTGGTTCCCCAGAATCTGGAAAGAGGGAAATCCTTCAGTCCGATTTCCTGGAAGGTGGTCACTACAGATGCCAGCCTTATAGGCTGGGGAGCAGTACTGGAGCAATGGTCTCTCCAGGGCAGATGGTCGGATGCGGAAAAGGCCCTGCCCATCAATCTCTTAGAGATACGAGCAGCCCGGTATGCCCTAGTAGCATGGACATCCAAACTCCAAGGGTCCCCTGTCAGAGTTCAGTCAGACAATGCCACAGCAGTGGCATATATCAATCGTCAGGGGGGCACCAGGAGTCGTGCAGCCCAAAGGGAAGTAAATTACATCCTGAGATGGGCAGAAAGATATGTCCCAGCCATATCTGCGGTATTCATTCCAGGAGTGGAGAATTGGAAGGCGGACTTTCTAAGTCGCCAACAATTATGCCCAGGGGAATGGTCCCTTCATCCCAAGGTTTTCCGGACAATATGTCAGCGGTGGGGAACACCGGATGTAGATCTGCTAGCATCCAGATTCAACACAAAAGTGGACAGGTTTGTCTCTTGGACAAGGGATCCCCTAGCGTGCGGCTCGGATGCCCTAGTGTTCCCTTGGGATCAGTTCAAGCTGATATATGCATTCCCACCGCCACAATTGTTACCTCGATTACTCCGCAGAATCAGGGTAGAAAAGAAACCAGTGATTCTGGTGGCTCCAGCGTGGCCCCGAAGAGCATGGTACGCGGAGATTGTAAAAATGTCTGTGGGGAGTCCTTGGACCCTCCCACATCGTCCGGACCTGCTTTCGCAAGGACCGATATACCACCCTTCCTTACCAGCCCTAGGTTTGACGGCCTGGCTATTGAAGCCCACATTCTAAAAAAGAGAGGGCTCTCTAATGCTGTGGTGTCTACCATGATCAATGCCAGGAAGCCGGTATCCAGGCAGATCTACTATAGAATCTGGAAGGCGTACATCGCCTGGTGTGAGGCCAAGAAATGGCATCCACGTAAATACGTAATAGGTAGGATTCTGGACTTCCTACAATGGGCTGTAGATGGGAAGCTTGCCTTGAGTACTATCAAGGGTCAGATTTCGGCCTTGTCAATATTTTTTCAAAGGCCCTTGGCTTCGCATTCACTAGTCAAAGCCTTTATACAAGGAGTGATGCGTATTAGTCCTCCGGTTAATATTCCCATATGTCCATGGGATCTAAACTTGGTTCTGTCGGTTCTACAGAAACAACCATTTGAACCATTACAGCATATTTCCTTGGTGCTTCTCACCAGGAAATTGATTTTTCTAGTAGCCATTTGTTCGGCTAAAAGAGTGTCGGAATTAGCAGCTATGTCCTGTAAGGAGCCATATCTGGTTATCCATAAGGACAGAGTAGTGTTACGTCCTCATCCAGCCTTTCTTCCTAAGGTGGTATCGAGTTTTCATTTGAACCAAGATGTGGTTCTTCCTACTTTTTTCCCCAAGCCTACTTCGGTAGAGGAAAAGTTATTGCATTCTTTGGATGTAGTAAGAGCAGTTAAAGCTTATCTAAAAGCCACTGCTCAGATTCGCAGAACGGATACTTTGTTTATTCTGCCGGAAGGCCCCAGAAAGGGTCAGGCAGCGTCAAAATCTACTTTAGCCAAGTGGATTCGACAGGTCATAATACAAGCCTATGGCTTGAGAAGTAGACCGCCTCCGTTCAAAGTTAGGGCGCACTCCACGAGAGCAGTTGGAACTTCATGGGCAGTGCATCACCAGGCCTCCCTGGCTCAAATCTGTAAGGCCGCAACATGGTCTTCAGTACACACGTTTACTAGGTTCTACCAGGTGGACGTTAGAAGTCAGGAGGATGTCGCCTTTGGGCGCAGTGTGTTGCAGGCCGCAAAAGATCCTCATGTCTGATAGCGCTCAGCTTATGTATGGTGTATCCCCCCCCTCATTGGGCATTGCTTTAGGACATCCCATTAGTAATGACTATGTCGCTCTGTGTCCCGTGATGTACGAGAAAGAAAATAGGATTTTTATAACAGCTTACCTGTAAAATCCTTTTCTTGGAGTACATCACGGGACACAGAGCTCCCGCCCCTCTTTGGGGACACTTATTGCTTTGCTACAAAACTGAGGTGCTCCCGGATGGGAGGGGCTTATATAGGGGAGGGTACTTCCGGTTTTGGAAGTTGCCAGTGCCAGCACCTGACGGTATCTATATAACCCATTAGTAATGACTATGTCGCTCTGTGTCCCGTGATGTACTCCAAGAAAAGGATTTTACAGGTAAGCTGTTATAAAAATCCTATTTTTAAAACCTAGTTCATGCATCGGTATTATGCAGTTTGTCTGCTTAATGGCTTTCACATGAGGTATGAGCTGTTTTTTTAAGATTCTGGACTTACCTGTTACTTGTGTAATAGGAATGAGTATCCTGCTCACAACTAATAAAATTAAATTGTGAGCTGTGTGTTAGTTTTTCTAGCTGTGCCTACAATTGTACTCTGGACTGTGTATTGTGTACACAAATATTCCTGTATTAGAGGTTATTTCTGCCATCAGTACTAGAATTGCCTACCTGTTAATCATTCACCCAGGCTGCTGCCGTGCGTGTTCATACTTCTGCATCCTAGGACATACCCAACCTGCTTCTTCACATTTCTGGAATGTTAGTACCAGATGAACCCTTGTTTTAAAATGACTCAACAACATCTGCATATGAGTGAGCATTATTTACATAGGTCAAAGCAAAGTGAGTGACGTATATTGTATGCCTGTTTGATTGGGTGATATAATTATGAGTTTCAGATAGATAAAGATCTTCGGCAATGATTTACTTGGTGTACAGTTAGCGTGTTTAGCCAGTTTGTACCCACCTTTTCTTCTTTTGTTGGTGGCATTATACAGAAGTTTAAAATACATGAAAGATTGGGTTGGAGCGCTTCCCATATGAGCACATGCTTTGGGGTTGCTGCGGAAGTGCCTTGATGTGAGTTTTGCATGCTAACAAGAGAAGAGAATTACTTACGTTTGTTTAATTTATTGCAAAATAGACATTTGCCAGCACACCATGGATCGACAAAAAGTAGCGTCCAAATAGGTAATTTATTGCATGATCACAACATAAGAAGAGTGCAACATTTTTATAGCAGGGATCGCTGTATAAATGTAAATGGTACCAAAAATGTGTCAAAAGTGTCCGATGTGTCCGCCACAATATCGCAGTCACAATAAAAATCGCAGATCGCCGCCATTACTAATAAAAAAATAAAAAATGCTATAAAACTATCCCCTATTTTGTAGACGCTATAACTTTTGCGCAAACCAATCAATACGCGCTTATTGCGATTTTTTTTTTTTTTATACCAAAAATATGTAGAAGAATACGTATCGGCCTAAACTGAGGAAAATTTTAATTGAAAAAAAAAAATGGGTATTTATTATAGCAAAAAGTAAAAAATATTGTGTTTTTTTTTCCAAACTGGACGCTCTTCTTTTGTTTATAGCGCAAAAAATAAAAATCGCAGAGGTGATTAAATACCACCAAAAGAAAGCTCTATTTGTGGGAAAAAAAGGACGCAAATTTTGTTTGGGAGCCACGTCGCACGACCGCGCAATTGTCATTCAAAGTGTGACTGCGCTGAAGGCTGAAAAATGGCTTGGGCAGGAAGGGGGTTTTAGTGCCCAGTAGGGAGGTGGTTAAATGAGGCATGGATGGGCGTAGGAAAAAAGTCTAGGATATCAAAAATTAGTAAACATCTCTGTCCCGTTGGGGAATAGTCTGTAGCCATGTATACATGCTGCATAGTCAGTCTGAAGAATGGAAATCAAGGCATGGATATAAATATAAAAATGTATTGTATCATGGTAAAAGTACACATGAATCATGCAAACAAAGGCATAATGTAAATAGAGGTTATCACATAGACATGATCAAAATTCACTGTTGAGACATGGCTGAAGCAAGTAGTGACAGTTAAATGGACATACAGAAACAGTGAAATTGATTATCCAATTGAAAAGTCAAGAATACACTTAATAGATTCATAGTTGGGCAAGCTTTACTTGGCATCCCAGAGCATGGACTCATGGATGGGCGTGGGAAAAAAAGTCTAAGATATCAAAAATTAGTAAACATCACTGTCCCGTTGGGGAATGGTCTGTAGCCAGGTATACATGCTGCATAGTCAGTCTAAAGAATGGAAATCAAGGCATGGATATAAATATAAAAAAATATATTGTATCATGGTAAAAGTACACATAGATCATGCAAACAAAGGCATAATGTAAATAGAGGTTATCACATAGACATAATCAAAATTCATTGTTGAGACATGGCTGAAGCAAGTAGTGACAGTTAAATGGACATACAGAGACAGTGGAATTGATTATCCAATTGAAAAGTCAAGAATACACTTGGTAGATTCATAGTTGGGCAGGCTTTACTTGGCATCCCTGAGCATGGACTCAACGCGTTTCTTGGCGTTTAAAGCCAGTCATCAGGAGTGGGGTGCATGTCATTTGACTAAAAGGGGAGATGGATAGACAGGTCAAATAAAGTCTTGAAAAAAATGTCATGTTTGAAACAAAATAACAGAATCAGGTGGTCTGATACGTTACCAATGGCAAAGCCCAGAATGGGGTTGTCCCAAGCATTTGAAATATGGCGTAGAGTGGTGGTCCTGGATGCACTGTCTCACCCGGGGCTGAGGCGGGGAAGGCCCCCCAATAAACACTTCAACGGCCCCTCAATCAAGAGGAGAGCCAAGGAGAAGATGGCATGGGACATCCATCAAGGAGGAACCCGGACAGCCACGGCACAGCGCCAAACTGACAGGGAGGCACAGACAGGGTGCAAGGGCAGAATGCTGGTGGAGAGATGAAGAAATGCAAATGAGTAATGGGTGAAAAAGAAGATTGAATGGTTTGAGAACCAAAATTAAAGTGTGAGTGGCTACAGACCATTCCCCAACGGGACAGTGATGTTTACTAATTTTTGATATCTTAGACTTTTTTTCCCACGCCCATCCATGAGTCCATGCTCTGGGATGCCAAGTAAAGCTTGCCCAACTATGAATCTATTAAGTGTAGTCTTGACTTTTCAATTGGATAATCAATTTCACTGTTTCTGTATGTCCATTTAACTGTCACTACTTGCTTCAGCCATGTCTCAACAGTGAATTTTGATCATGTCTATGTGATAACCTCTATTTACATTATGCCTTTGTTTGCATGATTCATGTGTACTTTTACCATGATACAATACATTTTTATATTTATATCCATGCCTTGATTTCCATTCTTCAGACTGACTATGCAGCATGTATACCTGGCTACAGACTATTCCCCAACGGGACAGTGATGTTTACTCATTTTTGATATCCTAGACTTTTTTCCTACGCCCATCCATGCCTCATTTAAAGTCCCACAGCCCACTTTCTTTCTTCATTTTTAATGTACCAGGGATGGAGGCATGGTTATGGCATCTATGGGTCTCAATGGGTCACCTGCCTTTTCTTCATATGTTTTTATTGTCTATGCTTTGTTTAGGTAGAATTGGGGGGAAAAGTGAAAAAAAAAAAAGCTCATTTTTTTTTATGTTTCCTTGTGACGCACAGAAGAAAAGATTGCTTGCCTAAATTGTTAGAGTAACATTAAGATAAGATCAAGTCAAGTTTGTGCAAATAAAAATGTATATGGCATTGACATTTTCAAAATTCCTTATGGTATTGTACTCGCTTACAAGTTTGATAAAGTTGTTGAGACATGTGGATAAATAGGGAGAGATATGCAAAGTTGAGCTCCATGCAAACTGCTAAATAAAGAGATAAAATATAAATATGGGAGTTGTTTTACCTGGCAAAGAATTTGTATTTCTCTTTGTCTGAGATTTACACACCTCTTCCAAACAGCACAGCCTGCCTGGAGGTCTGACTTCTACCTGCTACAGGTACAATAGGTCCTGCCCCTGCCCTGAGTCTGTGATTGGACTGTGAAAATAGCAGCAGGCTGATGAGTTCATCTCTATGCTCTACACTCTCTCCCTTTTTCACCATGGGCCTTGTTACAATTGAGCAGTGTAGCAACTTCTTCCTCTTCCAGTCTAAGCTCTGTTGTGCAGGGTTTGCAAATGAAAGAATGATGCAAGGACTTAGAGTAGAACTATAGGCAAAACTTTTATTTTTTCATTTTGGATAGAGCAAGGAAGGGTTAGAACCTCTGTCAGATTTTATTTTTTCGCCACCTCTGTCCCATTGCAGATATTTGTGAACAGGAAGTGAGAAAAAATCATCCCTGCAAATCAAGGGAATTCATTGGGAACCCCCAGGTCATCAGAACTAGTCTCCCCATTGGAAGATTTCCCCTCTATTACTTTTTTGGTGACAACCCAAAATTTGGGCTTTTCTTTTACTTTAGCTTTCAATGATAATGGTAAACCGAACAAATAGAGAGTGTGAATCTCCTTAACGGGCACAGACAGCAATAAAAGCTGACAGAGGTTCTAATCCCTCTTCAATCTATCCAAAAGTAAAAATAAAGTTTTGCCTTTAGTTATACTTTCAACCAGTAGCTTAAAAAAATACACCTACAGCAGAATTCTGGATTGGAGAAATAGTTTACCCTTTCTACACCCCCCCCCCCCCCCCCCTGAAAAGTTAAAAACCTAAACATGTTTGTCTAGGCCCGATAAATAGGGTGCATTACTTGCCTTATTTCTCACATTCCTGGGGTAGACGGTGCTCTGAGGCTCTTGGGATGTGGGAGGGCCCTAGGCATCCAGGAGGTCAGGCAGTAAAGAGGAGCTGTGTCATGTCAGGGAACCGGTCGTATGCAAAGGAAGCCTGTAGGAGTAAGGAAGGTAAGTATTTCACCATATTCCTGTCTACTTGATAGAACGCGTATCTTCCTTTTGCAGTGGGGATCCCAGTGCAAGAGTAACTCTTTTTTTTTTTTTTACCCGGAGTTTAGCTTTAATGACTTTTAGTCAATACATACCTGCAGGACTTTGTGTTTTTATCCTCTGTTTAAAACCAGAATTGACAGCATTTATGTTGAGCATTCATGTTCAGTAGCAGGACAAGTCCATTTGTTTTCTTTTATATATTAATCTGGTTTCCTTTTTAATTCTTCTTTTTCTTTTTTTTTTTTACTATGTCCTGACAGTAAGGCCTCTTGCACACTGCTGCCTAAAAACTTAGCGTTTTTAGGCATACGGGTGATTATTTTTTTTTTTTAATGATTTAAATATAGCTCATTGCTTTCAATCTACATGTACATACAGGCAGGTGAACATGCACCGTGTATAGATGAGTAAAATACAGAAATCGCAAATTGTCGGTCAGTATTTTACATATGCGTGTAAAAAGTTAATTTGAAGAGCCTAAAATTTCATTCTGAGAGCTAGAATTTATTTTACTCATGTACGTATATATGCACAACTATGCACAAAATAAATGCCAGAAATGCTGATGTTCAAACATCAGTATCCTTTGTAAGTACCCCTATGATTAATACAATAGTGTAAGAGGTGTGCTCTAATAAATTATATAAAGGAAATGGTCCATTTTTACCATGTACCAATCTTTCTGAAGAATGTATGCCCCTGTAGCTAGCTACTGACTAATGAGTGTTGCCACTTTACTGATAACCAGTGTTGTTTTTCAGTCACCTCTGTTAACGGGTGTGAAATAAACCGTTAACGCCATTTTTCCTATGTGTTCTAGGATTCTCGACTTCACAGCAAAACACTGAAGCGTACCAGGCGATATGTAGTTGATGGTGTTGAAGTGAGCATTACAACCTCCAAGATTATTGGGGACGATGATAAAAAAGATGAAGAGATGCGCTTTTTGAGGTACACAAGATCTTTTTGTTCTTCACTGATTTAAAGGCATCACTTATACTTGTAGTTGATAAATATAGGATAAATCATATTAAAGTGAAAATAAAGGATTTTTTTTAACTTCTTGCCCCCCTTCATGACCAGCCCATTTTTTGCACGTTTTACCTTAACTGACAATTGCACAGTCATGCAGCGCTGTACACAAGTAAAATGTAGGGTTTTTTTTTCCCCACAAATGGAACTTTCTTTTGGTGGTATTTGATCATCTCTGCAGTTTTTACTTTTTGCGCTGTAAACAAAAAAACACAAAAAAAGCTATATTTTTTACTTTCTGCTATAAAACACATCCAAAAAAAAAAAATTTGAAAAAATCTAATTTCTTCATTAATTTAGGTCAATATGTATTCTGCTACATACAGTATTTTTTTGGTAAAAAAAAATTCCAATAAGCGTATATTGATTGGTTTGTGCAAAAGTATTAGCGTCTACAAACGATGGCATTTTTATATTTTTTTAACTAATAATGGCGGCAATCAGCAACTTATAGTGGGACTGTGGCTGGCAGTCGGACACTAACTGACCCTTTTGACATTTTTTTTGTGGACCAGTGACACTAATACAGTGATCAGTGCTAAAAAATATGCACTGTCACTATACTAATGACACTGGCTGGGAAAGCGTTAACAGGGGGGATTAACAGGTTTACTGTGCGCCTAGCTAGTGATTTTGTGTACTGTGGGAGGTGCTTTTACTAGGGGAAGGCATGGATCCGTGTCCCTGCTTTGCAGGAACACAGGATCCATGCCGTCCCTACTGACAGACTGGCGATCTGCATTGTTTACATAGGCAGACCGTCGTTCTCCCTCTGTACTGAAGGATGGGCGGCGATCGATTCTGCAGTACCTGCCGATCAGCTCCCACTGTGTATAATCACAGCGGGAGCGGGCCGCTGGCGCCGCGTATGCGTGCCCCCTACCCAGAAGTGCAGAATCACGTACTAGGTACGTGATCCTGCGCAGCTTTGCCGCAGTATTTATAAGTTATTTGGTTGTCAAGTGGTTAATTTTGAAATGAAGATGTTCTACTTATCTGCTCTGTGCAATGGTATTGATATTACACAGCATGACATTGCATTGATGTAAATGGGCACCATTGAGAATAATGTGATTTATTTATTTTTGTTGTACATGGCAGCAGAATGGCAGACAAGCAACAAATTGCACTAATGCCCTCTAGGGGCTAAACGGAACCTGTACACAGTGAGGTACTAATATTTGGAAAGCACGAATTGGGGTAAAAAATGCCAAAGGAGGATATTATTTTTCTCCTAAAATCAATTGTGTATAGTGGAGGACTGGCTAAGAATGTTAAAAATAAACCTGTACTTTAGGAATATTAAGCATGATGTTACTGAGCTTTCCTTCTTAATTGCTGGTTGGCAGGCCATTATGCCAATTGTGCCTTTTCTAAACTGAGATATCATCTCTCTTAGATTAGATTGCAAAACTACAGAATGCCCCCCTTATCTACACCACCCCACCTCCCCATATCCACAATATAGATGAATTTTGCATCAAACCAAGAAAAGAAAAAGTGTACTTTTACTTGTGCCAGGGAAACCCCAGCATTTATGATCGTAAAAACTTTATTAAATGATAAAATTTCAAAGAATAAAAATACCATGGGATAGTAATCCCTAGTATTAAAGTGACACTAAGCCCAGGTTCACACTGGGGCTGCGGGAGTGAGCCGTGCGAGTTCAGCTGAACTCGCACGGCTCACTCCTGCCTGTCAGTCCCGATTTCAGCTCGATTTCAGAGACATCTGAAACAGATGTCAATGTAAATCGCAGCTGAAATCGCAAAAAGTAGTACAAAAACTACTTTTTGTAATCGGTGCAGCGCCGCAGATGCGGCGTCGCACCGATTAGGACGGTGCCATTGGCCGCAATTTGCGGCAAATTTCGCCGATTTGACATGTCAAATCGCATGTCAAATCGCACCAGTGTGAACCAGGGCTAAAGCTTCAAATTATAATTTTTTTTAAATAACAAACATGTCCTACTTACCTCCACTGTGCAGTTCGTTTTGCACAGAGTGGTCCCGATCATCCTCTTCTGGGGTCCCACAGTGGCTCTCGCTCCTCCCTGCAAGAGCTAACCCCCTCTGGGAAGCTCTATCCCGAGGGGGTTACCTTGCGGGCGCGCGCCCTGTCATACACTCTGCGTCCATAGACACAGAGTGTATGACTCAGTCCCACCGTCCGGCGGCCATGTCATTGGATTTGACTGACAGCAGCGGGAGCCAATGGCTGCGCTGCTATCAATCTATCCAATGAAGAGCCGATCAAGCATGGGGAGAACGACGCGGGATCGCACCCTCGGAAATTCGGGGCTCAGGTAAGTAAAACGGGGGCTCGGGGGGGGGGGGTGTTGACTGCAAGATGTTTTTTTACCTTGATGCATAGGATGCATTAAGGTGAAAAAACACAAAGCTTTAAAACCCCTTTAAGTCACATAGTGACAATATATAGTGTGTGTGTGACCTATGAGAATATATACAGTGCATCTGGAAAGTACTCACACCGCTTCACTTTTTCCACATTTTGTTATGTTACAGCTTTATTCCAAAATGAATTCAATTCATTATTTTCCTCAAAATTCTACAAACAATACCCCATAATGACAACGTGAAAGAAGTTTGTTTAAAATCTTTGCAAATTTATATATAAAAAAAAAAATCACATGTACAGAAGTATTCACAGTCTTTGCTCAATATTCTGTTGAAGCACCTTTGGCACCAAATTACAGCCTCAAGTCTTTTTGAGTATGATGCTACAAGCTTGGCACACCTACTTTTGGTCAGTTTCTCCCATTCTTCTTTGCAGGACCTCTCAAGCTCCATCAGGTTGGATAGGGAGCGTCGGTGTACAGCAATTTTCAGATCTCTCCAGAGATGTTCAATTGGGTTCAAGTCTAGGCTGGGCCACCCAAGGACATTCACAGAGTTGTCCCGTAGCCACTCGTTTGTTATCTTGGCTGTGTGCTTAGGGTCGTTGTCCTGCTGGAAGATGAACCTTTGCCCCAGTCTGAGGTCCAGAGTGCTCTGGAGCAGATTTTCATCAAGGATGTCTGTATATTGCTGCATTCATCTTTCCCATGATTCTGACCAATACTTTTCAGATGCACTGTATTCGTTATACATCCAACAAATGTTGGATGTATAACTAATATGTCTCTCTTAAGATAGGCCACTCTCTCATAAACATATGAAAAAGGCTCTGAGGAAGCATCTATGGGAAACACGTCAACATTTTTCTTGGGTTGCTATAATATAACATTTTGTGTCGAATTACACACACACACACACACACACACACACACACACACACACACACACACTATATATTGTTACTATGAGAGATGTGACTTCATACTAAGGTTTTTTTTTTATCCCATGGTATTTTTATACTTTGTAATTTTATTATTTTAATAAAGTTTTTGCAATTTGATGTTGGTGTTTCTTTGGTACAAGTGAAGTCCACTTTTTCTTTTCTTGTTTTGATGCAAATATCCTAGGATGTGGTACAATACTGGCATTTTCTCTTTTGTAACATAGGTGAAGACTCATTGGGACTGCACAGGACACACAAAAACTCTTTGGTCTGTAGAGTATGTACAGACAACACTTTTTTTTTTTTTGTTTTTTTTTGTTTGGATAGAGTATAAAAGAGTTTAACTCCTGTCAGGGAGTTGTCACCAGGGTAAAACATGAGGACAATCTGATTCCCCAATAGGGACATCTGATCCTGTGACAACAGATCTCTCCATCCACATAAATGAGGTACCAATGTCAAAATACACTAATCAGCGTCTGCAGCTGCTGATTAAGAAAAGTTTTCCAAAATATTCCTTACAGACCTTGATCAAAAGATCGACTGTTGAGCAGGAACTGCCACACAGTGATCAAAATGTGGCCAGTTCCTGCTGGATTGGAATAATGTTTACTTTGGGGAGATTTCCAAAATATTCAAAACTCTTTCCAATTTATCAGAACAAAAGTGAATAAAGAAGAAACATAACAAAATGATTTCCATTTCATATTTAAAATGTTTTTAAACCAAAAAGTTTTCATTTTTTTACATTTTAAATAGAGTAGGAAAGGGTTAAAATCCCTATCTGGACCTGGAGATGCAACAAGAAATGAGAAGAAATCTCCCCAAAGTAAACATAATTCCAATCCAACAGGGTCTGGCCACATTTTGATCACCCTGGTGACAACTTCTCCTAGGAGTTAAACTCTTTTATACTCTATCCAAACAAAAAAAAAAGTGTTGTCTGTACATACTCTACAGACCAAAAGAGATAAAATTTGAGCAGATCTTTGGGGGAATTCCCTAGGTTGGTGTTTGAGTGCTTCTTAGTGGTAAAGGAGAAGTATAGCCAAAGCTCTCCTGGCCTACTTCTCCTGGGGATCACAAGAGGTGCAGTTTGTTCTGCACTCCTGTGACCCATATTTAGTCAGTCCACTCTGGAGAGATCCTGACTTTAATGTCGGGATCTACTCAGCGAGCCGCTGAGAGCCTGAGCCAGCCACTCCTGCCCCCTCCACAGTCCAGCGCTCCAGTGAACACTAGAGGGGCAGAGCAGAGAGCCGATGACTGACCGTCACCAGCTCTCTGCTCACTGAAGACTGGGAACTGAGTGATCAGCGCTCTTTGATCGCTCAGTTCTCGATGTAGGGTTGGCGGGGGTACAGATGCAGCATTGGATCAATGCTGCATTCACCTAGGTAAGTATAAAGTTTGGGTTTTTTTTAATCCCAAACTTCTCTTAAATTTTAAAGTGTAGCATACTGGGAGGGCAGCAAAGTATTTATAAGAATAATGCTAAAAGGATAATTGCAATTTAATTTTGAACTTTAGCAAGGGACTTTACCCAGTCTGCCCTGGAAATAAGGGAATGATCTTATTGGGGTTCTGTGATTTTTGTAGGTTGGGTCTACTCCTTTGCTACAGCTTAAACAAAACTATAATCTAGAAAAAAGACAAACATGGTTGAACTCTGTAAACAATTCTATTTTCTAAGCATTCTCACAAACTGCATGTCCTTAGGCAGCATTTCTACTACATAACTTTGACTGACAGTTCCATTATTAATGCAGAAACATGGAAGCAAGGAAATTGCCACTTGCTTTGTGGGAACAGAAAATGTAATTCTTGGTTCAAACCAGCTTTAGCTCTGCATACTAAGAATTTTTAACCTTTGAAACAAATGTCAATGGACTTCGACCACCATTTGTATGAGACAAAATAAACTTGTCCAATAATATAAAGGGTATGCAAGGACTAAATCTGATAATGTTTTACCTACCTCAGGCGCCAAGAACTACGTGAATTGAGGCTCTTGCAGAAAGAGGTGCACAGGAACCAGGCCCAGCTGAATGCAAAACATGCCTTACAGCTGGAGCAGATGACGCGTCGCTTTGAGCAGGAAATGAACGTAAGAACCCTTTTCCTATTAATAGTAGAGACCATCTTAGAATTTCAGAAGTTAGAATGAATTGGGATTTGTAATTTTTTAGCTCAGAGATAATTCTAGAAGGCACAGACATTGTTTTTACATAATGTTTTCACAATAACATGTCATATTTTTTTTTAAGGAAAGAATCTTAAGGATTTATTTAAAGTATTTTATTGTTTTTTTTTGTTTGTTTTTTTTTTTTTTTTGCTTTATACACCAGCGGTTCTGGTGGGACAAAATAATTATTTGCATCACCCAGCCCACTGTTCTGGAATGAGGAATAATCCTGTTGATTTTTAGATATATGATGGCATGAGACATGTGAATAACTTTCGTTTTTAAGAAGGGTTTACTGAGCTAATCTCATTAAAAAGCATCAAGGAGCATAATATTGCTTAGTGGCAAAAATGTAATAGACAGGGTCAATAAGGCTCAAATACAGGCCTGTTTTACAGTTGTGTTCGTTTTAGAAACCCTAAGATTTCCTGAATTTTTTCAAGGTACCATAAATAGACACATTTGTGTCACCTTTTGCCAGACTATTCATTTCAACAACAAAGTTCTAATAATAATATATGTGCATTAAATGTATCTAATATATGTAATTTACCTGTAAAAGCCTCCCTTTTGTGGGCATTCAAAAGGTCTCAGATGGCTGTTGGGTGCTGCCATCTTGATTATGTGAGCAGCCCCAGCAGACTCAGAGCCGTCATTCAAGTGACTCTTGATAGTATTCCACTTTGCTCCTAATGTGGCAGCTACGTAAAAGGTTATGTAGGGCGGTGAGGGAGGAGCTGGGCCAGCCGCGAGTAACTTACCGCTCCCAGAAGAGGAGAGGACTGCAAGGAGGGAGGGGCTGTGTTAGGAATTGACTCTAACCAGCGCTGTTAAATTCCATAGCAAATCCAAAGGCATATGGTAAGTAAATAAAGAATCGGTTATAGAAAATTTACCTGCTGCAGTTATGCAGTAAGCATTTAATATACTTGATTTTCCTGTGCTTTTACCTGCAATTATTTACGTTGGTGACAGGGTCTGTTTAAGCTGATAAAACACAAACATTTGTAGTATTTTGATCCAATCACGTCCAACAGATTTTTAGTAAGCTAAAATTTCTCAATGTTTGTTATTCTGGAGCAATTCTAAATCCCGGGCTGAAGACTTCTTGGAAACCAACGTTTCCTGAAGTGTTGATCTTTTTCGTCCCCCATTGCGCTCAGCGTCTCATCCCACCTAGGTAAAAAAGGAGTAACCACCCCAAAATATAACCGGCCTTTGTAGCAAGGTGCACACGGAAGGGCAATGCACATCGCAAACCGACAAAAGATTTCCATGGCGGTAAAGAGCTAAAAAAAAACACGTGGTTTGGTAAATGTTGGCTGAAAATGTTGTGCCATGTGTAATGCAGAACAAATTCTGACTGTCAAGAACGCGGTGACGTACAAGACATACGACGAGCCGAGATCAATGAAGTTCAATAGGCAGTTCGGCTCTTCTGCTTGATTCTGAGCATGCGTGTTTTTTTGCGGCGTCGGAATTGCATACAGATGAGCGGATTTTCCCATGGACACTTTTTCCGTCTGAAAAATAGAGAACCTGCTCGCAATCTTTTGTTGGCGGAAATTCCGACAGAAAAAGTCAGATGGAGCCTACACACGGTCGGACTTTTCTTGTCGGAATTTTTGATTGTGTGTACGCGGCATAACTCTAAATTTCCAGAGCCTCCATAGTAGGAGTACATATAAGAATAGATAAAGGGCAGGTATTCCTGGAGGTCTCATCCCACCTACCTTCACATCACTACAGGACTCAGTAGATTTTCAGAAAACTATAAAATGCTTCTTCTTTTTAATGTCCTCTACAGTTTTTTTTATTGTGGCATGGTTTTCATGAACAGATCTTGCCTCGGAACAGACTCTATTGGCACCGAAACATTAGAAGCCTTTTTTATAGGGCAGGTCACTTTTTAAAATCACACCTCCAATATTACCTCTTTGCCTGGAATGCTTGAGTGTGATTTAACCATTTTCCATATGTCCTTGCTCTAAATGTTAATCGTATTCACATTGACCTTAATGATGTGTTCTGTTTGTTTAATAAAGATATCACAATGTAAAAGGGTGTTTGTGTTTATAACTTAGCTGAAGTTTAGATGAAGTCACTCATGCAACAATCCAGGAAATCCCCAACATTTTTCTTGCAACTGTATGTAAAAAGAGCAGTACATTTTTTTTAATTTTTTTTTATTCCTATCGGAAAAGGTTTTAGCGTCTCTTTGACAAGAGATTGTAAAAATAAATCTTTTGCAACATGCTTCTTGTCCTGTAATGTCAATGCAAATATTGTCAACTTGGTTTCTTTCCAGCCTGAAGTGACTTTAAAAAAATAAAACAGTAGTTGGAGAGAGATCCACAGATATATAGACAATATATTATTTAGTTTTGTGACAATATTTAAAAATTAGTCCATACAGTACATCCGGAAAGTATTCACAGCGCTTCACTTTTTCCTCATTTTATGTGTAAAAAGTGAAAATTCATTATTTTCCTCAAAATTATACTATTATTACCCCTTAATGACAACATGAAAGAAGTTTGCTTGAAATCTTTGCAAATTTAATAAAAATAAAAAACGAAAAAAATGACATGTATTTACATCCATGCCATGACAATCAAAATTGAGCTCAGGTGCATCCTGTTTCCACTGATCATCCTTGAGGCTGGATTCACACTGGTACGACAAACGCTCCGACATTGGGCGTACATGTCGCATGACTTGTATAAATCAATGGTTCCCTATAAGAGCCTATAAGAGCCGTCTTAACTGGTCTGACTTTGAAAAAGGTTCCTGCACTACTTTGGTCACCCTTACCCATTCAGCTAAAAAGGTGTCAAAAATAAAAACAGTACACAGGTTTTTGACAAAGTAATTTACTAAAGCAGCTCCGGCGTCTCTTCTCCTTCCGATTTCTTCTCCATTTGGCAATGTCTTAATCCTCCGGTTCTTCTCCCTCCGCCAATGACATCTTCCTCCGGTTCTTCTCCCTCCGCTGATGTCTTCTCGCTCTTCCGCTTCTCCTCTCTGCTGTCTTCTCCCTCTGCTGGTTCACCTCTCTTCACTATCTTCTCCCTCTGTTCTTCCTCCAATCTTCTCCCAACGCTCGTTCCTGCTGTAATGCTAGGTCCGCCGTGTGCCATTACTTGTATAGCCATGGGGTGTGGCCACCCCTTGTGACGTCACCACCCATCATGCCCAAGGTGGTGACGTCACCAGGGGACGGGGCCTCCTGGTGACATCACGGGGTGGCCACGCCCCATGGCTATATAAGTAATGCCACACGGCGGACCTAGCATTACAGCGGGAGCAAGCGTCCGGAGAAGATCGGAGGAAGAACAGAGGGAGAAGACAACGGAGAACCGGCACAGGCAGAAGACAGCAGAGAGAGGAGAACCGGCAGTGGAAGATGTCATCAGTGGAGGGAGACGAACCGCTCGCTTGTCCCGGCCCCCTTTACTGACCTGCCGGGCTGCGTGCTCGGATAAGGGAGTGGTATGGATTTGGGGGGGGGGGGCGTTTTTTGGGTGTGGGGGTTCCCCTTAAAATCCATACCAGACCGAAGGGTCTAGTATGGTCTTGGAGGGGGAACTCTATGCGCTGGTTTTTTTGTTTTGTTTTTTTAAACTTGGCGTGGGGTTTTCCCTAAAGATTCATACCAGGCACAAAGTGCCTGGTATTGTCGGGAACAAAGTCGGATCCCTTTCTTTGAAGTCGGATGGAAGTCGGACTTCAAGTCGCAGGACAAAGTCTGATCCACAGTCTGTACGACTGTCGTGTCGTACCAGTGTGAACCCAGCCTCAGATGTTTCTACAATGTAATTGGAGTCCACCTGTGGTAAATTCAGTTGATTGGACATGATTTGGAAAGACAAGAAATGTAGCTGCGCTAAACAATTAAATAAATCCAATGAACAGTGCGAATCAAAATAAATGCATATAGTCCATGAATCACACAAATGTGCATAAAAGGGTAAGAATCTTGAGATTAATGCGTGTTCCACCACCACCAATTGTGCAACACCAAATAGATTGCACGCTTACCAGAAGGCAAGCTGAGTGAGCTTGTGGCTATATACCCAGCCAGGGCCTTTATCCAAGGGATTCCGGGGCGACGGCTCCGAGATGGTCAAAATGATGGAGGGGAGATATAGAGCGGATGGCTGGATTGGCTCAATCATGCAGTGATCACAGATTATGCTCAGATGTCACCAATGACCTCCAGCCGCTGCCTGCTATATTCTTGTGGGAATCTGTGAGGGGGCTCAGACATCAAGCTATTTACTGCCACCTCTGGCTACTATGTGCACTATGTGCTTTGTGAAAACGAGTTGGGACTAGGTAGGAAGATTTCCTTTTACAAGTAGGGGTTGTGAAGGAAAGGGAGGGGGCTGTTAGTGTACAGGGACCAGAGGCTTGTGTGTTTACAGATTTGTGTATGTGTGGGGCTAATATATAAAAAATAATCTATATATATATGTGTGTGTGTGTGCGGGGGGCTGGCATATAATACAGGTGTGAGGGGTATGACGTGTATACAGGTAGGGGGGCTGACATATATACAGGTGTGTGTGTGGGGGCCTGACATATATACAGGTGTGTGTGTGGGGGCCTGACATGTATACAGGTGTGTCTGGGGGGCTGACATGTATTCAGGTGTGTTTGGGGGGGGCTGACATGTATACAGGTGTGTGGGGGGGGCTGACATGTATACAGGTGTGTGTGTGTGTGTGGGGGGGGGGGTCTGACATGTATACAGTTGTGTGTGGGGGGGCTGACATGTATACAGGTGTGTGTGTGTGGGGGCTGACATGTATACAGGTGTGTGTGTGTGGGGGCTGACATGTATACAGGTGTGTGTGTGGGGGCTGACATGTATACAGGTGTGTGTGTGTGTGGGGGCTGACATGTATACAGGTGTGTGTGTGTGGGGGGGCTGACATGTATACAGGTGTGTGTGTGTGGAGGCTGACATGTATACAGGTGTGTGTGTGGGGGGCTGACATGTATACAGGTGTGTGTGTGGGGGGGGGGCTGACATGTTTACATGTGTGTGCGGGGCTGGCATATATACAGGTGTGGGGGGAGCTGGCATATATACAGGTGTGTGTGGGGAGCTGACATATATACAGGTTTGTGTGTGTGTGGGGGGGGGGCTGACATACAGTCATGCTCGAAGTTGTTGGCACCCCAGAAATTTTTCCAGAAAATCAAGTATTTCTCACAGAAAAGTATTGCAGTAACACATGTTTTGCTATACACATGTTCCCTTTGTGTGTATTGGAACAAATCAAAAAAAGGGAGGAAAAAAAGCAAATTGGAAATAATGTCACACAAAACTTCAAAAATGGGCTGCTCAAAATTCTTGGCACCCTTTAAAAATTGTGGATAAATAAGATTGTTTCAAGCATGTGATGCTCCTTTAAACTCACCTGGGGGCAAGTAACAGGTGTTGGCCATTATAAAAATCGCAGATAAAAAGGAGAGAAGTTCACTTAGTCTTTGCATTGTGTGTCTGTGTGTGCCACACTAAGCATGGACAACAGAAAGAGAAAAAGAGAACGGTTTGAGGACTTGAGAACCAAAATTGTGGAAAAATATCAACAATCTTAAGGTTACAAGTCCATATCCAGAGATCTAGATTTGCCTTTGTCCACAGTGCTCAACATTATCAAGAAGTTTGCAACCCATGGCACTGTAGCTAATCTCTCTGCGCGTGGACGGAAGAGAAAAAATGTATGAAAGGTTGCAACGCAGGATAGTCCGGATGGTGGATAAGCAGCCCCAAACAAGTTCCAAAGAAGTTCAAGCTGTCCTGCAGGCTCAGGGAACATCGGTGTCAGCGCGAACTATCCGTCGACATTTAAATGAAATGAAAGGCTATGGCAGGATACCCAGGAGGACCCCACTACTGACACAGAGACATAAAAAAGCAAAACTACAGTTTGCCAAAATGTACTTGAGTAAGCCTTCCGGGAAAACGTCTTGTGGATAGATGAGACCAAGATAGAGCTTTTTGGTAAAGCACATCATTCTACTGTTTACCAAAAACGGAATGAGGCCTACAAAGAACAGAACACAGTACCTACTGAGAAATATGGTGGAGGTTCATTGAAGTTTTGGGGTTGTTTTGCTGACTTTGGCACTGGGTGCCTTGAATGTGTGCAAGGCATCATGAAATCTGAGGATTAATAAAGGATTTTGGGTCGCACTGTAGAGCCCAGTGTCAGAAAGCTGGGTTTGTGTCCGAGATCTTGGGTCTTCCAGCAGGAAAATGACCCCAAACATATGTCAAAAAGCACCCATAAATGGATGGCAACAAAGCGATGGAGAGCTCTAAAGTGGCCAGCAATGAGTCTAGATCTAAATCCCATTGAACACCTGTGGGGAGATCTTAAAATTGCTGTTGGGAAAAGGTGCCCTTCTAATAAGAGAGACCCTTGAGCAGTTTGCAAAGGAAGAGTGGTCCAAAATTCCGGGTGAGAGGTGTAAGAAGCTTATTGATGGTTATAGGAAGCGACTGATTTCAGTTATTTTTTCCAAAGGGTGTGCAACCAAATAATAAGTTAAGGGTGCCAAGAATTTTGAGCAGCCCATTTTTGAAGTTTTGTGTGACATTATGTCCAATTTGCTTTTTTTCCTCCCCTTTGTGTATATTGGAACAAATCAAAAAAGGAATAAACATGTGTATAGCAAAACATGTGTTACTGCAATACTTTTCTGTGAGAAATACTTGATTTTCTGGAAAAATTTCTGGGGTGCCAACAATTTCGAGCATGACTGTATGTACAGGTGTGTGTGTCGGGCTAACATATATGGGTGTGTGTGGGGCTAACATATACGGGTGTGTGTGGGGCTAACATATACGGGTGTGTGTGGGGCTAACATATACGGGTGTGTGGGGGGCTAACATATACAGGTGTGTGGGGGGCTAACATATACAGGTGTGTGGGGGGCTAACATTTACAGGTGTGTGGGGGGCTGGCATATATACAGGATTGAGGGGGGCTGACATATACAGGTGTGAGGGGGGCTGGCATATATACAGGATTGAGGGGGGGGCTGACATATACAGGATGGGGGGGGCTAAGTGCGTACAGGTGAGGTGGCGGTGTGTGGATTTGGTGGGATGGCTCATGGGCAGGCCCTGGGGAATGTTGGTGGTCAGGCTCGGGGGGCCCAGGCCTAAAGCTGTGTAAGGGGCCCAGAAACGTCTGATGGCTGCCCTGGTACCTAGGCCCCACTTGGCTTAGGGTGTATGTAATTGGCCTACACCTTTAGCAAGGGCATTATTCAACTTTAGTCAGGGCTGCACAGTTTGTTTTTTATCTATCTATGCCCCTTATCTGCACAGGCAGTTTTTGGTAAAGGTGAACGAACCCTTTTAAAAAAAAAAAAAAAGAGCGAAAATTCCTGGATTTCAGCTTTATATGGAAATGGAAACCTTCCCTGATAGAATAAGTAGCTGCAATCTAACCACCTCCTGATACGACTTGCTGACCCACTGGCTTCAATACTTTAAGAGCCACTGCTCCAGAACAGATAAAGAAATACAGAGTATACTTCAATGTCAGATCTGTATCCTTGTTACAGACCAGTCGATAAAAGAAAATTGTAATAAGCGGACCAGCATGCCCGTTAAGCAGCTAGTGTTTTCAGAAAGATTGTGGCAGGTTTTATGTACTCTGACTGAATCCTTTACAGTCCATATCCAGAAGCATGAGTGTCTTTGAATGTGACACAATGGCAATTGTTATTAGAGGAATATAGTGAGCATTTGGCATGTCATCTATTGACTCTAATATACAGTATGCACTATGTAACTTGTATGTCAATATGCCCCTTTAAATAGTTGTACCACAGTGCATCTTCACTTTGAGGAACTGCAGTACTGCCTGCCCTCTTAGTTTACAGTATGTTACCTACCTTTTGTTTTTTTTCAGTCAAAGAAAAAGTACTATGATACAGAACTTGAAATGCTAGAACGCCAACAGAAGCAGCAGATTGAGCACATGGAACAAATGCATGCTGTGCGCAGGAGAGATGAGACAAAGCGAATTCGTACCGAGCAAGAAAAGGAATATAACAGATTCCTTGAGCAGCTTAAGTTACGAAAGAAAGAGGTAACTGTTTTGACATGTTTGTACATTTCAGATGTATCTGATAATGCATTTATCGTATTATCAGACAGAATCACAACCATACAATTCTGTCCTGTAGCATTTATCTTTGTAAAGTATATGATATATGCCCCTTCCACACGGGGACGGATCCGCTCAGCGGAGTCTGCCAGCTTAGCGGGAGATCGATCCGTTGATCTCCGCTGAGCCGGCGGGTGACAGGTCTATCTCTGTTTACTGAGCAGGGAGGGGCCTATCAGAGCCCCGCTGATTCCTATAGAGCAGGGGCATCAAACTAGCGGCCCTCCAGCTGTTGCAAAACTACAAGTCTCATGAGGCATTGCAAGGCTGACAGTTACAAGCATGACTCCCTAAGGCAGAAGCATGAAGGGACTTGTAGTTCCGCAACAGCTGGAGGGCCACCAGTTTGAGACCCCTGCTATAGAGAGATCGGACGAAAACGGGCAGCATTTCATCCGAAATCCGAAAAAAACGAAAATAAATGAATAAGTGATCCTAAGGCAATCACGGTATGAACAAACTTCTTTCCTTAATACAAATCTAACTTAAAACCTGCCAGTACAATCCAGCATTGCTAAGCAAAATGTACTGCTACGCCTTATTATGATCCCTGCCATGATGCCTTCAGTTCATCAACTCCATGACTACACTTACTGCTTCTCTTGCCAGTTATTTATGCCTGAGGACTTGTGACCCATGCTACTCCTTTTAATATGACATCTAATGGTACCTATGCACTGAGACTGCTGTAAGCTATTTATTGCTCCCTTTCTCAAATCACAGCTTTCTAGCAGTTCCTAGACGTATACTGTAAAACGCTGTGTAAAAATTTACATTTGCCTTTAGAAGTCTGATATAAAATTCCTTTATACAGAACGTCCGCTTTGATACATGGACATGTTTTTTCCTGTCCCAATTGACTGGATTTTTTTTTTTATCTGTTCTTGACTGACATTAGCCAATCATCCATTGACATTTGAACATTCTTTGTCTGCAAGCTAAAATATTTTCCTGTGGAAAACTTGGCAAGTTTGTTGTCTGACAAATTAGCAAGCATTTTAAAATTGTGCAAAAGCAGGCCTTTCCACCCTTCAACTTTCTGCATGCTGATATGAAATTTGCTTACATTCATAAGTTTAACTTTTGCTTACAATTACTGTTTTTCCACTTCCTGGTTGAGTGAGGTACTGGTGATGTAACCAGGACCTCACAAAAGCATCATGGGAAGGCCACATTACCATTGCCTTTCCCCTGTGCACTGTCATATGTTTCAAGAGGTAGACCCAAAGTTCCAGGAAGTAAAGGGAGACAGATTAATCTGCCCTCAGAGAAAGTGGTCACAATGAGAAGAAAATAAAAATTGGGTATGCAAAGCAGAAATGGCCCACATTTTTTTTGGGGGGGACTTAGATTCCAATTACTAAACAATTTAAAAAGTGCATTCGTTGTGATTTTTAACATAAGGGTGAAGTTTCTCTTTAAAGCAGCATTAAACCCAAAATGTAAAATGTTGCAGCTTTACGATCATTAGATATGGCGGCTTCATCAGTTTTCTTTTGGCTTTTTTCCAGTCTGTTTGTCACCTGGTAATCTGGCCAGTAAACACACCTCCTGTATTAGAGTGTCTAGTCTGGATGAATGAGAACAGGGGGCACCTTTGGACAGCAGCATTGTCAGTCTGGGGGGAGGGGAGTGTTAAATGCACTAGCTGATTTTAATACATTACCAGTTTATAAGCAGTTACAGCAAACCATTATTTTCCTTGTGGGATGTAGGTTTTACATAAATAAAAGCTGATCATTGTTAGTATCCCTGTTAGTGTTAAATGGTTTGTCCAATTTTGGTAATGAATACATTCTGCTGGAGAGCTTATTCTTTAGAAAAACAGAATTGCTGGCTGGATCACAAGGTGAAAAGAGAAAAAAGCCTGAAAAAGGATATATATAATAAATGTTTACTTGTGGGTTAATACCATTTTAAGGCAGTCCTTACATGAAAATGTATACTAAGTGAACATGAATGGCCCTATACACGTGTTCGCTAAATTAGTATGAATCAATATATTTTTTAAATAATTTTTGGGCTTTTGGCTGAACAAGTAAGGGAACTGTCCAGCTGTGGCATTTTCAATTGCAGCAGGGTGGGGGCAGGGAGTTTTATGTCACAGCTTTTCCTTTTTTTTTTTTTTTTGTTTATTACCAGTGGCTTTTCAAGTACCATCTGCTTTATCTTACAGGTAAAGGCTGAAGTGGAGAAGCTTCCAAGACAACAACGGAGAGAAGCCATGAGGCTAAAAATGGATGACTTTGCACAGAGGAAACAGTCGGAGGTAACAGCATGCTGCTCTCTTTCATAGATAATAGTGGCACGTGTTAACACAAGGTTTGCCTTCAGTAAAAAATTTCCACTGGCCCCAGAAGACTAATGCAGTACAGATTTTTCCTCAGTTCATGGTGGTTGTATCAATTTGCAAGCATTTACATTGCTCCACGTATGCTGATCCTGAGGCTCTGTAGGACAAGGAGACCAAGATGAGTTCATCTTATTTCTACCCTGTTATTGTAGAGTACAAAACATATCATTGAAAAGATATAGTTAAAAACCATTTGAGCAAGGTGCTCAGCTTACCTGTGGATAACACTGTTCTTTTGTTCTATAAAACAAGCATGGCTTGCTTATTCGGAGCTCTCTGGCTGGCCCTGAATAACTGCCAAGTGCTCCTTGGAATACTTTCTGTACTGCTTTTGTATTCTTAGTGGGGAATGTAACATAAGATAGACACTGTACTCCTGTCATTTCACCAGTGTAAACACCTGCTGTTAGTAAGCTGGTTGGTCTTTCATATTACCTAAGTAAGCGTTGGCTTTAAATGCTGAGTTTCAGCTATGATTGCATTACAATTCACTTGTGTCATTTTTGTAGGAGCAACAATTCCTAAATAAGCAGAAAGAAGCTATGGCTTTGGCCATGAGTGCCATCACCCTAGAGAACAAGAAGGAGATTTACAGCAAAGAGAGGGAATTCCTGAACAAGAAACAACAACTTCTTAGAGGTAACGTAACACCTGAAAGGGCCATTCTGCATCCTACTGAGGTGTACACTGCTGTGCTGCGAGTTCTCCTCCTCAGCTTTCCCCCAGTGAAGGATTAGGCTTGGCAGAACTGACCTTCCTAGGACAAACTGCATAATACCTTAGGGTGTTGTTTATTTTTATTTTATATACCTTTTTCTACCTTTTTATCAACTATTAAACTAGGTGTGAAAATGTGTCTCAAAACATCTAGAAGATGAAATTAAAATTTTAATACAAGAGGCGCTACCATTGTATCTTGAGCATATGTAAAGCCTGGAACACACTAACAGTTGTTTTTTTTATGAAAAAAAAAAATCTGACGGCTCCGGTCAGAGCCGCTGTACTAATGATCCAACATTAGTAAAGCCATTGGCTGAGAGCCCCTATCGGGAGTCGGGCGACTGCTGGTTTTCTAGCATGCTCATTCGACAGAAGCCAGACAAACGGACGGCTTCTGTCGGATCGACTGACACACAACGGCCAAATGTTGGACTATTTTTTTATTTTTTTTGAATCGGCCTATGTTTCATGACTTTTGGGCCATGTGTACAGGGCTTAAGCCTAAGAACAAAAATGTAATACTATATTGAAGTGTCGGTAACATACTTTCTATCCTTGGGTGGCAATGCTCACACACCATACCTTATCTATGGAAAAGTAGTGCTGCCACCATAGGACAGGAATATAAACACCTTCCCCTTTCCTCTTCTCAGTAACCTAGAGAGCAAGGGGTACTTATAATCCTCAGCTGAGAACAATGTAATTATTAAGAATGCAGAATGGGCAGCGAACACAGGACACTGACAACATTTCTGTCAGAATCATCAGGTAATTTATGCACATATGGGTCAGACACTTTCAATGGTATCCTAATCTACTCAACAGTGCCGTGCAGTAGAATTTATACTAAATGCAACAATTAAAAGTTGAATCCTTTATAAGTACAAAACTCAATCTAAATAAATTCTTCAAGTCCATTTACATGGTTACCCCAAACTTGCCGTCATGTGCAACCAAAATAATAAACTATACATTTTTTATCCACTTGTGCTGGAACTACTATATCCTCTTAATGAATATATGTGTGCGTCTCTCCTAAATCGTGCACAAGCCATCACCAATGTGCCAATGCTCTCACCTTCTAGTTTGACCCAATAATCATCGGGTCTAATGCATTTTCACTTTAAGCCACATCTGGTATACCAGGAATGTTTTTCACCTCCACTTCTACGGGAATGCTTCAATCCATCTTCATCCTTCGGGATCCCCCAATATAAGTGTGCAGGAATCTCAAAAAATTATAGAACATATAGTGCTAGAAAATGGCGGCCTGACGACTTCTGGTTTGCGGCATGACACCATAGGCTGCCCCCTAAAAATGTAATGGATGTTTTCTAAAAAAAAAAAACACTTGACTTTCGAGTCTCATACCAAAGGTCTGTGCTGATCAAATTCTGGTCCTCTGTTTTGAAGTTGAGAAAAATGAAAAAATAGCAGTGGACCCATATGGTTATTTCACTGATGTTGTCATCTTAAAATTTTAATGTTGATGTAAATCAGGGGTCTCCAAACTTTCTAAATAAGGGGCCAGTTAACTGTCCTTCAGACTTTAGAGGGGACTGACTGTACCAAGTGGGAGTAAACCATGACCGATCTTTGCTATTAGGGAGATAAATAGTTGGTGTCAGTGGGAGGAATAGTGCCCAATTGTTGGTGACAGTGGAAGGAATAGTGCACCAATTTTTGATGTCAGTGGCAGGAATTATAGCTCAAGGGCAGGATAAAGGCAAGTAAAGGGCCACAGTTTGGAGACCACTGATGTAAATGATCTGGTTCTTGGGAAGGCAGCTTCTACACCCCAGGGGATCTCCACATTCTCCTTGGCTTGGAGTGTAATGTAACAACATTTTTTGTTGAAGTGCGAAATGACTGCTAAGATGTCCAGATCTAACTTTATCCTGATAAAAGTCAGGGATTCAAAACAAAAAGTAGCCAATGCATTTCGGAGGGTTCAAGAGCCGCCCCTTCATCAGAGCTTGAAAGAACTTAAGAGGAGATCCATATCAATCTGATATCAATGCAATATCCCCCCTCACAGGGTTATAATTAAAACCGAATAACCAATAGTATTGGAAGTATCAAAATTAATATACAAAAACTTTAGACAAATGAGAACATGAATATTAAACTATACCATTTCATCAAATAAATAAATAACAGCAATAATTACTAATATTAAAATGATCCATTCTGGCTAAGATGTTGACCTAATAAGAATAAATATATTAAAAAAATAGTAAAATGTACACTATATTACCAAAAGTATTGGGATGTCTGCCTTTACACGCACATGAACTTTAATGGCATTCCAGCCTTAGTCCCTAGGGTTCAATATTGAGTTGGCCCACCCGTTGGAGCTATAACAGCTTCAACTCTTCTGGGAAGGCTGTCCACAAAGTTTAGGAGTGTGTCTATGGGAATGTTTGACCATTCTTCCAGAAGCGCATTTCTGAGGTCAGGCACTGATGTGGATGAGAAGGCCTGGCTTGCAGTCTCTGCTCCAATTCATCCCAAAGGTGTTCTATCGGGTTGAGGTCAGGACTCTGTGGAGGCCAGTCAAGTTCCTCCACCCCAAACTCGCTCATTTATGTCTTTATGGACCTTGCATTGTGTCAATCACAGAGGGCTACTATACAGTTTAAAATTCGATTTGGTGCCTGCTGAACCAAATACATTTTGATCTATCATTTCCCAGCTTCAGACTAGTCAAAGTATGTATCATTGGTATGAGACCTGTTGAAAACCAAGTAATGCTGTTTACTGCCAGATTGTGCCAAATTTACAAAGTTAGCAACAACTATTCTAGAAAAATCCAGCCCCCTCAGAGGGTAATGGGTATGGCACCAGGGTTTGCTAGGTCACATTCATATGAATAAATATAGATTCCATAAAAAATTACCTGTAATTAAGATGTAATTTACATCATTTGCAGTTGGGCTGATTTTTTAAAAATTGGAGGATAGAAGATTGTGTGGGCTCCCAGTTGCAGATTCCAGCTGTTGTTTTGCTGGTGCATGAGTACATACAGTTTTCCCAGATACAGGGCAGCGTGGAGGAGCCATTCATATGAAGTGTTTGGTAAAGAATAAGAATGCTGTTCTTTTGATGGGACTGCCTTGGCCAACACTGCCATGCACAGC
The DNA here is from genome assembly GCA_029206835.1 of Rana muscosa. Classification (NCBI taxonomy): domain Eukaryota; kingdom Metazoa; phylum Chordata; class Amphibia; order Anura; family Ranidae; genus Rana; species Rana muscosa. The sequence goes on from CM055118.1 coordinate 877,480,410, forward strand.
CCAACACTGCTGGAGTGAACGAGCCCCTAAAACTAAACCATTTATTTTCTGAGAGACATTATTCAAAGGCTAAAAAAAAGGAAGGTCCGCTAAATATATTTCTGTAAATTACTAATCTCATCAAGCAACCGTGTAATGGAGATAAAAAAATAGGCAGACATCCAGCCTGGGTGGCATCTAGGGATCGTTTAATACATGCAGTCTAACATAGAAACCCCCAAAGACATGAATTGTGTTTTCTCAGGATTACTGAAAATAAGCTAATGCAGCCACTACATCTAAGGACTGGTAAATTGGAATATTTAACTTTTTTTTGTTTTGTTTTTGTGTTTAGTTAAGCTTTAAATAAACAGTGGAGAAGAAAAAGTTATTACAGTAATTCTACTTGCCTCATCCCTGGCTTCTGTCTGCAGTGTCTAGGCAAGGGTGATGCCACGCTCATTCCAGGGAGACCCGGGGTGTGCTTAGTATTCCAAACATAGCCAAAACCATGCATTGTGCTGAAGCATCTTCTTGCTAGATTTGGGCTGCTCAGCTTATGATCCTGCAGAAACGAGCATGATGCCACTATCTGCAGTGCAGACGCCCAGGGTGTGGTGAGTGTATTTATTGCACCCCCCCCCCCCCCCGCCAACCTCACAGGCTTTGGCCTGTTTTTTTTGTTTGGTTTCTCACTTATTGCTGCAGTTCTTTTTATGGGGCAGGGACCCTAATGTATCAAGCAGACATTGCATGTGTCGCTGGGAGATTAACCCTCTCTTGGTGACCAATATCACTATTCATGAAAGTGAGAAAATTCTAAATTTTAAGTTGGCCCCAGAACAGGAATAGTGGGAATGCGAAGAGATGATTTCCCTCAGGAAAATTTCCCTAGTGGGACATGCATGGCAAGAAAAAAAATCACAAAAACTTACTTTGACCACTCATTAAAAAATAAACTTTGGCTTTAGTTATATTTCATTGTTTTGTTTTTTTTAACCAACGTTCTATTCTGTTCTCTTAGACAGGGAAGCCTGTATTTGGGACTTGGAGGAGCGCCACCTGCAGGAGAGACACCAGCTCAATAAGCAACAGCTGAAAGACCAGTACTTTTTACAGCGGCATGAATTGCTTAGAAAACATGACAAGGTACAAAAACAGCTGGGGCTGATCACTGGTAACTTTTTACATTAAATGTTTGGTGCAAAGAAGATTGCAGCTCAGTACTCATCAAAATGAAAACGTTTTCTTTACTGGCCATTGGGGGACACAGCTTGATGAGAATTTATTAGAATAGGATATTTGTGATGGGGGTTAGAGATCTATCTTTTGTACTAGACTAGCCTGCTTGCCTTTTATATGAAGAGGCCCGGCCCTGTGTGCGCAGGATAGAAGGGAAGAAAAGGAGGCCCTGATCTGTGCACTCAGTAGTAGTAAGTGCACTATAGAAAATACTGAAAAGACCATTTTCTATGCAAGGGAAAGGGATTGTCACTAGTTAAACTTCAATAGTCAGACTGCCTAACCCTAACCTAAGCCTGCATTGTCCAGTGGTTATTAGCCATAGCTGCTCTCCAAATCATCACTGACTGGAAAATTCACACTGGACCTCATGCAACTTGGTTTCTGTGCCTCTCCACTCTTCCTCCAGACTCTGGGACTTTGATTTCCCAATGAAATACTACATTTTCCAAAGCCCGTGATGATTTGGGGAGCCATGTCATCTGCTGGTGTTGGTCCACTGTGTTTTATCAAGTCCAAAGTCAGCACAGCCCTCTACCAGAAAATTCCAGAGCACTTCATGCTTCCATCTGCTAACCAACTTTATAGAGATGCTGATTTCATTTTCCAGCAGGACTTGGCACCTGCCCACAATGCCAAAAGTAGCAATACCTGGTTTAATGATCATGATATCACTGTACTTGATTGGCCAGAAAACTCTCCTGATCTAAACCACATAGAGAATCTGTGGGGTATTTTCAAGAGGAAGATGAGACACCAGACCCAACAATGCAGACGAAATGAAGGCTGCTATAAAAGCAACCTGGGCTTCCATAACACCTCAGCAGTGCCACAGGCTGATCGCCTCCATGCCACACCGCATTGATGCAGTATTTCATGCAAAAGGAGCCCCGATCAAGTATTGAGTGCATAATATACTGCACATTAACATACTTTTCAGTAAGACAACATTTCTGTATTAAAAATCCTTTTTTTTTTTTTTTTTATTGGTCTTATTTAATATTATAATTTTCTGAGATACAGAATTTGGGGTTTTCACTAGCTATAAGCCATAATCGTCAAAATTAAGAGAGAAAAGCTTGGAATATATCACTTTGTGTGTAACGCATCTATATAAAATTTACCGTATATACTAGAGTATAAGCCGACCTGAATATAAGCCGAGGCACCTAATTTTACCACAAAAAAATTGGAAAATGTATTGACTTGAGTATAAGCCTAAGGTGTCCATCTGCATGCCTCAGTGTGTCCATGTGCATGCCTCATTGTGCCCATGCCTCACTGTGTCCATGACTAGACTGACGTTTAACATGGGAGTCTATGGAAGGGGTACCCGGATTTGAAAAATCGGTGCTCCCCGGCTGTAAGTCCCCCAGACAAAAAACGTTGACCACCTATAGAGGAGAAATGGGGCTACATGTGTGCCAAGTTTCGGGTTCAGGAGACCTACGACCGGCCAGTACCGGGTCCCCAAAGTCACCAGAGACATTACTGTTTAACCTCGGAGTCTATGGAAGGGGTGCCCGGCTTTGAAAAATCCTTGCTCCCTGGCCGTAGGTCCCCCGGACAACAAACGTGTAGAGGAAGAGTGGGGCTACAGGTGTGCCAAGATTGGGGTACAGGGGACCTACGGCCGGCTGGTACCGGGTCCCCAAAGTCCGAGAGATCAGGCGCAAAAAGGTGACTCGAGTATAAGCCGAGGGGGCATTTTCAGCACAAAAAAATGTGCTGGAAAACTCGGCTTATACTCGAGTATATATGGTATGTTTCACTTTTTAAATTTAATTACTGAAATAAACTAACTTAGTGATATTCTAATTTTATGAGATGCACCTGTATGTGTTCGTGTATGTATGCATGTATATGTGTGTATATGTATAAATGTATATAATTACATTTTTGTAGTTAATATCACTTTAAGATCTATGTTTAACATCACCATACTGAAACTGAGATTTAAAGGCATTAAGTTTGCCAAAGCAAAAAGTTGATATACACACTGCACTTATAAATGCTCAATCCTAAGCATTAGACGACAGCCTCCCAATTGAGTGGTTTTAGCATGGATCTGATCAGACATGGGTGCCTTACATTACTTGAAACTGTGTGTTCGTGATTTAGATGCAGACTTTTTCACAATGGTATATCTGGTGCTATTCTAAAATAAAATGCAACTGTATCCTTGTTACAGGAGAAAGAACAGATGCAGAGGTACAACCAGCGCATGATGGAGCAGCTTCGATTACGGCAACAGCAGGAAAGGGCTCGACTACCAAAAGTCCAGAGAAGTGAAGGAAAGACCAGGATGGCCATGTACAAGAAAAGCCTTCATATCAGTTCTAGTTCTAGTGCTGCTGAGCAGAGAGAGAAAATTAAGCAGGTGGGTAGCATAGGTCTAGGCCTGCCTTTTGTGGATTTTTCATCTTTCATTTTACAAAAGTGTGTGCATGTGTCCATTACTAATCTGTTCATGGTAATCAAGGTACGGTAGTTTTTAGTCTGAAAAAAAAAAACATTGTCTTAAGGTGGTTGTAAACCTCTGACTTGAAAAATTAACAAAGCATACCCTTCTATAGTGTGTACGTGCCTCATTCCAAAGCACTGAGTGTGATTTCTTTCAGAAGTCTAGTTCCTTAGCTGTGCATGTTTCCCTATGGGATTGTGTAGAAGGAGAGTCCCTTCCCTTCACTCAGGGCTCAGATTACAATCAGCTCTCCTCTCTGAGCTGTGCTGTATGTGAAATCAGATCCCTGCCCCCTGCTTGCTGGAGCTGAAAAAAAGCCTTTGATTTGTGCGTTTTGGATAGCTGTAGGGGAGAGGGCTGCAGATATACATGTACAACTTGTGTAGGGGGATTTGTTCAATCTTTGTGTAAGGCTAGTCACTTCATTGGGTATATGTAAGGGTTTACAACCACTTTAATGTCTATCTTATATTCAAACTACACATACTCCTTGATTTACACCTTGTGTTCTGTAGCAATTGGTATGATGGCAAGGTGGTTTCCATGGTCTCATCATCACAATTATAAATCCAGTTAGATTTTCCCAGTTTACACCATTTGCTTTATGACACTTTAGAAAAAGTACAGCAGGCTGTAAATTTAAAGATGCTTCACGAGTAGGGATGAGCCGAACACCCCCCCCCCCGGTTCGGTTCGCACCAGAACTTGCGAACGGACCGAAAGTTTGCGCGAACTTTAGAACCCTATTAAATACAATGGATGCAAACGGTCGAAATCAAAAGTGCTAATTATAACGGCTAATATGCAAGTCATTGTCCTAAAAAGGGTTTGGGGATCCGGAATCTGCCCCAGGGGACATGTATCAATGCAAAAAAAAGTTTTAAAAACGGCTGTTTTTTTGGGAGCAGTCATTTTAATGATGCATAAAGTGAAAAAAAAAGTGAAATATTCCTTTAAATATCGTACCTGGGGGGTGTCTAAAGTATGCCTGTGAAGTGCCACGTGTTTCCCGTGTTTAGAACTGTCCCTGCACAAAAATAAATTTCTAAAGGAAAAAAATGGTCATTTAAAACTGCTTGCGGCTTTAATGTAATGTCTGGTCCCGGCAATATGGATGAAAATCATTGAGAAAAATGGCATGGGTACCCCCCCACCCCACTTGTAGGATATTAAGGGGAACCCCGCACCCAAAATTAAAAAAAGCCCTATATACTCTGAACAGCAGTATACAGGCGGTGCAAACAAGACAGGGACTGTAGGTTTGTTCTTAAAGTGGAAGTAAACCCATCAATGTAACAGTTTAAAAAAACTGTCACATTCCCGGCATGTCGGAAATGCTAACTGTCCCATTGGTTGTGCTCTCAAGCAAACTGTCAAACCATCCAATGGCTGGTGTCATAACAGATCACATGTGCAGCACCGTGGCAGTTGAAGTTTAAACAGAAGCCAAGATGTCAGCTTCCTTAGCTGAAAACGATAGGAGGGTTTACTTCCACTTTAAGTAGAATCTTTTTCTAATTTTGAACAGGTACATTTTTTAAGTGTAGCTCCAGCCCAAAAATCTATTTTTAAACTTTTTGGAAAACATAGGGAAGGGTTATCACCCCTGTAACATTTGTTTTGCTGTCTGTGCACCTGTTCAGAACATTTCCCCTCACTTTCCGTCCCAATGACAAATGTTTTTGGAAAAGTGGGGTTTTTATTGAAACAAGGATTGGTGATAGAGCATCAGTAGAGAGGAGACACCTTTTTCCCATATTAACTTTTACAGGAGAGAATTTGCCTTCCTAGGGGTAGATTTCCTCTCACTTCCTGTTGTCTCCTTCCGTTTTCAAGTAGGAGTCGTTTGTAAGTTGGATGTTTGAAAGTAGGAGCCTGCCGTATATTCTCTGCAGAAATTTGCCCCTTAGGTGTCGGTGTTGCCACAACACTGTAAGCCCTCACAGTTACTCTTGGTGGGCACTGGAATGCCCTGCAGTGAACTATTATATCAGGAATTGTAATTACATGTCATTGTTGAACGGTAGTAGGAAAAATTGGGCCTTTGGTGATGGTGCTGGTGCTACAACACTGTCAGCCCTCACAGTTACTCTTGGTGGGCGCATGAATGGGCCCTACTGTAAATTATTAGATCAAGAATTGTAATTGCATGCCCCCGTTAAACAGGGGCAGAAAAATTGGGCCTTAGGCACTGGTGCCACAACACTGCAACCCCTTACAGATACTGTACTTGGAGCACAGCAATGAGCCCTGTTGCAAAGTATTGCATCAAAAATTGTAATTCCACGCCCCTGTTAAACAGGGGCTGAAAAATTGGGCCTTAGGCACTGGTGCTGGTGCCACGACACTGCAACCTCTTCCAGATGCTCTAGTTGGAGTGCAGGAATGAGCCCTGCTGCAAAGCATTGCATAAAAAATAGTAATTACATGCCTCTGTTAAACAGGGGCTGAAAAATTGGGCCTTAGCCACTGGTGGCAGCACCCAGAAACAAAAATGTTCTTCCAAGCTATCATCATGAATCGGATCATTGAGGAGGAGGAGGATAGTCAGTCAACATAACAGGACAGTCACTCAGCATCAGCATAGGCAGTCTTGAAGGGATGTGACATTTCAAAATAAATTATTCTGTTATATCAGCTTCAGGTGCTTGGTAGCTGGTGGTGATCCAAGACTGGTTCATCTTTATGAAGGTCAGTCGATCAACTGAGTCGGTGGATAGGCGCACCCTGTGATCCGTGACAAAGCCTCCAGCAGCACTGAATGTGCGTTCCGAAAGAACGCTGGATGCAGGACAGGCCAGTAGCTCAATTGCATACTGTGCAAGCTCTGACCAGTGATCCATCCTCAAGACCCAGTAAGCCAGAGGATTTTCGGTGGGAAAGGTGTCCAAGTCTGACCTTGCCCCTAGGTATTCCTGCACCATGTATATCAGACGCTGGCGATGGTTGCTGGAACCGATCATACCTTGGGGCTGCGGACTAAAAAATTGTCTGAACGCATCGGTCAGACAGCCACCTTCCCCACCGCTCCTTCTTTGACTGACCGAAGTCTCAGCAACTCGTTGTCCAGGACCAGGAGTTTGTAACCTCCCAGTCTCTGGGAATGCGTTGCACAGACCTTTCTGCAAGGCCTCCCGGAGATGTCTCATCCTCTGCTCCCTCTGCGACGGTAAGATAAGGTCCGCCACCTTACCCTTGTACCGTGGATCAAGGAGAGTGGCCAGCCAGTAATGGTCCCTCTCCTTGATCCGAAGAATACAAGGATCCTTCCGCAGACTTTTCAGGATCAGGGAGGCCATGCAGCGTAGGTTGGCTGAGGCATTCGGTCCGGAGTCCTCTGGGTCACTAAGGACGACATGATCCGCAGCCACCTTCTCCCAGCCACGTACAGTAAATCATCCCTAAAAGACTGCTGCTGTTGATGCAGAGTGCCAGGCTCCACCTCCATGCTGACACAATCCTCCTCCTCTTCCTCCTCTTCCTCCTCCTCCTCCCCCTTGTCCTCTTCCTGTGCGATGGGTGGGACTGAAGGAACACTGTCTGGGTAAAGGGGGCCTTGAGAGGCAAGGAAGTCCTCCTCTTCCTGCCTCTGTTCTGCTTTAAGTTCCCTGTCCATTATTCCACGCAGCGTATGCTCCAACAGGTGCACAAGAGGTACAGTGTCACTGATGCATGCACTGTCACTGCTCACCATCCTCATGGCCTCCTCAAATGGTGCCAGGACAGTGCATGCATCCCTGATCATGCCCCACTGGCGTGGTGAAAAAAACCTGAGCTCCCCTGACCCTGTCCTGGTGCCGTAGTCGCACAGGTACTCATTGATGGCCCTCTGCTGCATGTGCAGCCGCTGCAGCATGGCCAACGTTGAGTTCCACCTGGTGGGCATGTCACATATAAGGCGGTTCTTGGGCAGGTTCAACTCCTTTTGCAGCTCAGCCAGCTGAGCACTGGCATTATATGATCTGCGGAAATGCACACAGACTTTCCTGGCCTGCCTCAGGACATCCTGTAAGCCCGGGTACCTGCCCAAGAACCGCTGCACCACCAGGTTAAGGACGTGAGCCACACAGGGCACATGGGTCAGTTGTCCCTGTCGGAGGGCAGAGAGGAGGTTGGTGCCATTGTCGCAAACCACAATTCCTGGCTTAAGCTGGCATAGCGTCAACCACCTCTCGGCCTGCCCCTGCAGAGCTGACAGAACCTCTGCCCCAGTGTGGCTCCTGTCCCCCAAACACACCAGCGCACGCACGGCATGGCATATTTTTGCCTGCGTACTTGCGTAGCCCCTTGAACGCCTACGGAGCACCGCTGGTTCCGAGAACAAAGCACAGGAAGAGGCCATGGAGGAAGAAGAAGAGGAGGGGGTGGAGGAGAGAGGTGTGTCACAACCAGTAGTAGCATTTTGGAGGCGTGGCGGTAGAACAACCTCCAACACTACTGCTCCTTGTCCTGCATCCTTCCCAGCTGCCAAAAGAGTGACCCAATGGACCGTGAAAGAAAGGTAACGTCCCTGTCCGTGCCTGCTGGACCATGAGTCAGCGGTAATATGCACCTTACCGCTGACTGCCCTGTCCAGCGAGGCATGGACATTGCCTTCCACATGCCGGTAGAGAGCGGGAATCGCCTTCCGTGAGAAAAAGTGGCGTTTGGGAACCTGCCACTGAGGAACCGCACATTGCATAAACTCACGGAAGGGGGCCGAGTCTACCAACTGAAAAGGCAGCAGTTGAATTGCTAGCAATTTAGCCAAGCTAGCATTCAACCGCTGGGCATGTGGATGGCTGGGAGTGAACTTCTTTCGACGGTCCAGCAGCTGGGGCAGGGAAATTTGCCTGCTACAATCGGACGTCGGTGTACTGCTAGCAGAGTGCCCGCAAGTACTTGGCTGTGACACACCTAATTCTACACCTTCATTCCTCTCAGAGCAGGTTTCAGAGAGGACTGAAGGTATAGTGGGGTTGGAGATCCCAGCTGATGAGGAGCAAGGAGAGGTCCGCTTTGTTCTTTGGTGTGGGTCTTTAAGGTACGCTTGCCAACGAGCTGCATGGCAGGTGTGACAGCAGGCAGGTAAAATCACCAGGTTGCATCCAGGATGGGAGATATATATGTCCTAGATTCAGGCTTTTTGCAAATTTATACCACTAGGGGGAGTGCTGGAAGTCTTGCAGGGGAAGAGTTAATGAGCCCAGCTGAAGCAAGTGGGCTCATTAGGGCCTCTACAAGAACTCCCAGCATGCTAAGGCAGATGCTCCATCCTGGAACCAGTTCTGTGTTGTGTAGACTGGGGAGTCTGCTTTCTGTCCTGTGCGGTGAGACAAAGCCTGTGTGGCAAAAACTTCTAAAACAGGGAGATAGGGGCTGGGGCAGCACAAGGCTGCACCTAGTTGTTAGATAGGGAAACTACGTGTGTAGTAAGCGGTCAAGCTGACCAGGATTTCTTTTCATGTTTCTTTTTGTTTTGCTGTTCTATTTTACACTGTATATAGTTTAAATAAACCGCACCTTTTGTTTTTCACCTACAACTCCGTCTGCTGTGCCTGTTTTTGTGTGGTGAACCCATCCAGGGGGTCACACACACCCGCTGCTGAGCTAACCCCCTCACACAGGTCAACATATGTCTAGTCAAGCAAGTGGTGCCCAAGCGGCTAATGTTTTGGCCACGCGAGATAAGCTTGAGACATATGTTGCAAATAGCAGCGGTGCGATCTGATGCACTCAACTCAAAAAAGGCCCACACCAAATAACTTTTGGAATAACGGGCAGAGGCAGCGCCCTGCACAGGCGTAGCTCTGCGGTGTGATTCAGTCGGTGTGCTGCCCTTACGCTGGCCCCCGGAGGGCATCCTGCCTCGTGTGAGATGTGCCTCTTCCTTATCCTCCTCCTCCTCTCTCCTATCAGGCACCCACGTGGCGTCGGTGACCTCATCCTCTCCTCCCTCCTCATCACTGGAGCCAATCTGGCAGTATGCTGCAGCTGCTGGAACATGACTGCCAGATTGCTGTCCTTCTTGAGCATCCCCTCTCTCTGCGCTCACGCTACTGCCTTCCTCTAGCTGGGTATCATCATCAGACCCTTCGAAACGCTGGGCATCCTCCTGGAGCATGTACCCAACACTGTGCTGAAACAGTTAGGGGGACTCCTCAGGAGGACATGGTGGGTCTAGGGAAGGAGTGACTGATGATGACATTGATACGAGGGAAGAGGACGCTTTGGCAGCTGCTTTGCCAGTACCTTGAGCCTGGGTGAGAGAGGATGAGGAGGGCTTGGTCATCCACTCTACCAAGTCTTCGGCATGATGCGGCTCAACACGTCCAGCTGCCGAAAATAAGGACAAGTGTGTCCCATGGCCACGTGCTGATGACAATGCACTGCGTCCACGACCAGCACTGTTGTCTCTAGACACAGAGCCTGCTTGCCCTCTTTTATTGGCTCGCGACTGTCTGCCTCTCTTTGTTGGCCTTCCAGACATAGTAATGGCCTGCAGAGAGATGGGAAAACCAGCAATTGGGTAGTGTATATTGTGCTGCAGGCACACAACACCCACTAACTCCAGCAGATGCCTTTATTAGAGAACAGCAATGACGGGTATATACAGGTGTATACTGTGCCACTAACTCCTGCAGATGCCTGTATTAGAGAACAGCAATGATGGGTATATACAGGTGTACACTGTGCCACTAACTCCTGCAGATGCCTGTATTAGAGAACCGCAATGATGGGTATATACAGGTGTATACTGTGCCACTAACTCCTGCAGATGCCTGTATTAGAGAACAGCAATGACGGGTATATACAGGTGTATACTGTGCCACTAACTCCTGCAGATGCCTGTATTAGAGAACAGCAATGACGGGTATATACAGGTGTATACTGTGCCACTAACTCCTGCAGATGCCTGTATTAGAGAACAGCAATGACGGGTATATACAGGTGTATACTGTGCCACTAACTCCTGCAGATGCCTGTATTAGAGAACAGCAATGATGGATATATACAGGTGTATACTGTGCTGGGGGCACACAACACGCACTAACTCCTGCAGATGCCTGAGAAAAGAATAGAATTTCGAACACACTGTCCCTGCCTATGTATCTCTTTCCCTGCACGCCGGAACACTAGGGTTGCCACCTCACCCCTTTAAAACCGAACACATATGAATTACACAGGTTCTGTGGCTGATTAAGGTAGTAATTAAACACACTTTGTGCCTTATCTGCATTTAATTAGCCTCAGAACTTGTGTAATTCACATGTGTTCGGTTTTAAAGGGATGAGGTGGCAACCCTGCGGAACACACTGCACGAGGCTGCCGCGCTGGCGGCCTTTTATAGTGTGGGGCGTGTACTAAACACCCCCCCCCCCCGAGCTATGATTGGCCACAGGCATCCTGCCTGTGGCCAATTATGGCTCTCCTCACTGCCGGCGCTGTGATTGGCCAAGCATGCGGGGTCACAGTGCATGCTTGGCCAATCACAGCGCCGGAAATGCAGTGCGATGGCGCAGTGAATTGTGGGCCGTTCGCGTCACACGAATTTGGCGCGAACGGCCCATAATGTTCGCAATTCGGCGAACAGACGAACAGGCGATGTTCGAGTCGAACATGCATTCGACTCGAACACCGAGCTCATCCCTATTCACGAGTTTTAAATGACTTCTAAAGGTCTATTTTCACTACCCAATGTGGTAATGCATGTTATCCTGTGTTAAGGCATGTCTCCTAAAAGCAACCCATTAGTTAATAAATGGGCTGGCTGGCAGTGCCACTTTAAAGAGGAACTTCACCCCCGTACAGCTTTTCATTTTTAATTCCCATTTACCTTTTTCTCTGGGGTATCCTAAAAACATTCTCTGAATCCCAGCAAATTCAGAGTTGTGATTTGCCAGTCTGCTGCTGCACACCAGGTCTGGCATTGCCATATTCTTCCTTACATCATCAGGAGCCAGGTGTCTCTTCTGGGTTCTTTGAGTCATCCCCTTATTGACATGCCACAAGGTTCGACATCCAGCACTATTATGCCTGAGCTGGAACTTCCTGGGATAGGGGCATGTGGAGCAGGGACATGCATGCTCTAGGCTCAGGGGAGGATGAAGACCAAGCAAGATGGAATGTAAAAAATAGAAAAATGTATATTAAAAAAAAAATTTTTTACATTGAAGAGGGGAGGAATTCAGTAGTCATAGTAAATTTCCATCTGAAGGGAGGTGTAGAATTGGCGCTAATTACAGTTCATGGACTTACTTGCTCTAAAGTGCAAGTGAATAAATACAAATATTAAATAGATAAATAAATACCCCTATATTATACTAGTGTCAATTGGTGCCTTAGTGTAACTCCTAAATACTTCACTGATAGATATGAGTACGTGATAATAAATATAGATTGATGCGGATATAAAAATAAATATGAATAAATAATTTGTGAACAATTAATGGTGATAACAGTGTAAAAAGGTAAACCAATGTATTAAACCGTGATATTAATAATAAATTAAAGATAAAATATATGCATGCAAAATGTTCCGCGACTATGCAATAAAGTGCAAAAATGCAAAATCTTGCAAATTGATAAACCAATGTGATTGTCCAATGATTTGATGCTAGGTGCCCAGCGACTATGCTAGGTATAAAAAATCTTGCGACTATGCAGTAAAGTGCAAATGCAACATCATGCGATTTGATTGAGCGACTATGCAGTAAAGTGCATATGCAACCTCATGCGATTTGATTGCGCAATGTAATTGTCCAATGATATTGTAGTTTTTCAGATGCTAGGTGCCCAGTGATGTGACCTTTTATTATCTTCAAAACTGGTGCCCACAGCAAAGCGTGCCCAACAAAGACCGCACTCACCAGATGTTCACCCCCTCTTGGGGTGAAAAACGTTCAGAGTATGCCACTGTGCAGCACTCTGGCAGTGTCTCGTCTCCCTGGTCCCTTTGTGGTAATCCCAGTATTATCTCAGAGTAGGAGGGAAAGGAAGGAATCCCAAATAGTGTAATTCCGTAATAAAAAACACTTTTATTGAACTTTTAGCAATGTTACTCACATTTGAGCTGTATCAAACAGGCATGTAAAGACAAATGCTGACAGATCCTGGAAGTGTTTTGTGACATTCAGCTTGTCCGCTCTACCGGTTTCGTCTGGTTTGACTTCATCTGGAGCATGCTGTATGTCTGCTGCACTTCCCTTAAATAGTAGATCGCGTCCTATCTTAATTGGCCATTTTGCGTGAGATTTTGGAGACCGAAGCCTATTTTATATACTTGTTACAGCGGCCATATTGTGTGTGCTTTTGAGGACTGAAGTCCATAGCTAACACCAGATACCCGGTGGCCATCTTTGGTGTGCTTTTGAGGACAGAAAAGTCCAAACCTAATGATTAGTAAACAGTAAACAATGCTGTAATTCGGTCGGAATTTTAATTGTGGCCGTATATCCGCGTTACGCGATGTGCTAATTATATATAAATACAGATAAGCAACTATGTGTAATGTGTTTTAAAACGTGTTTTAAAATCTAATGGGCACTGAACCATTATTTAATTGTTTATTTGGTGTATTCTCCCAACATGATGTGTGCATAAAAATAAATTAAATTAAAATCCATGCAAGGTTAAGTAATATAATCAAGGTGTCTAATATATATATTATTGCATTTAGAATTTGGTATGGGCCAGAGGGTATATATATACTAAATGCAGAGGCAAAATTAATAGGTATTAAAGGTGATATAAATTCCCAATTAATTACTAATAATAATAATAAATTAATTATGAAAACTTGTTATTAGATTAAAATTATGTGCGGAGGCGGAGCATGTTATATATGTTTAAAAATATTCAAATAAAGAATAAAAATATGAAAAATTTAGATATGTTAGAAGAATATTAGAAAAAATGTTAAAAAAAAAAAATTAAGGGGGGGGGGGGGGGTGATTGTTATAGAGTGGGGCCTTATTTGATTCATTGAGTAAATTTCCACTTTAAAGCACTGAAAAACACCCCCTGATCCTTTTTTTTTTTTTTTTTTTTCTCAAGCTGTTAACTACAGTGACCCAGTTCATCTGTGCATTGTATTCCACTGTCATAAGTTGGGTCACCAGTCCAAATGGTAACACACTGCTGCTCATGTGTAAATCTAAATGATGGTAATGCATGTTTACCTGTGTGCTACTACATCGCATATGTGTGCACAGGCCCTAAAACTGAAACTGTGAAGTAGAGTTAAAGTGTAAATTTGGCTCTAGACTGGTGGATACTAGAATTTAGTATCTGTAAAGTGATCCTGTCCCTTCCTGGTCCTTTTCCCCTAAGGCCTCATGCCCACGGACGTTTTTACAGCCACGTTTTTGAGCGTTTTTTACAGCTTAAAAACGCCTGTCCATGTTAGTCTATAGCTTCATGCCCACCTAGGCGTTTTTAAGCTGTAAAAAAAAACCAGGACCAGTGCGCTCCTCGGCGTTGGCGTTGGGCATAAAAAAACACGAAGCGTTAAACGCACGTGCGTTTTTGAGCTCCGACGTTTGTTTTTTTCGAAAAAATAAAAAAAAAAGTCAAAAAATGTATACAACATGGACAGGCATTTTTAAGCTGTAAAAAACGCGGCTGTAAAAACGTCCGTGGGCATGAGGCCTAATAATAAACAGTGAGTCTGATAAATCATCACGCCAGTACCCTTCCTTTAAGCTTTACCTTTGTTAGATGCTAGTAGTGGACCATTCATACTACATGTTGTGAAGTACATGTCTAGCAATACTAAGCAGACCAAATAGAAAAAAATGCCACATAGACATTCTTGAACTTAGGCTGAAAAATAATGAAGCCTCAACAAATGTGATTTCAAAGACATCGGAGCTAGAGATGGACTGTTGGAGCATGGGATCAAATTGTAAAAGGTTACTGTTGCCTCTAAACGTGTCAAAAATGCAGGGTCTTCTTGATGGGCTTGGTACATTTCTAAGGCTGTGTTTAATTTCACACCAGATTAAAGTTTTTTTTTTTTTTTTTTTTTTTTCCCCCTTTCTAGTTTTCTATGCAGGAGGAGAGGAGACAGAAAGCAGAGAGAGCACAACAGCAACAGAAACACGAGCACCACCTACTGGAAATGCAGGCTCAGTGCGACAGCAATGCAAGGGAGCTGCAGCAGTTACAGGTGAAGACAACATAGAGAGTCTATTTGTATATGTGATGTGCCCTGGATGTTAGACTAACAGACTAGTATAATTTTATGTTTTTAATTTTAACAAAATCAATATCATGGCTTCCAGCTTTTTTTTTTGCATTAATATTATATAGATCGGTATTTGCAGAGATATTGTAGCGTGTCTGGGTCTAGGTAGCATATAATTTCATGTTATTACCTTTTAAACATGCAGTGACTGTATTAGCAGTTTTTTTTTTGTTTTTTTTTATCTTTTTACTTCTGGCTTTTCTTTTTCGTACATCACGGGACACAGAGCGACTTAGTCATTACTAATGGGTTATATAGATACCTTCAGGTGCTGGCACTGGCAACTTCCAAAACCAGAAGTACCCTCCCCTATATAAGCCCCTCCCATCCGGGAGCACCTCAGTTTTTTGCCAGTGTCTAAGGTGTTGGCCAAAGAGTAACATGTGTTTTCACTGGGCTTGCGTACAGGTTCTTTTACGGGCCTTAGTAAGCTGTTCCGGATCCGACCAAAAAAGCTTCATAGCTAAACGGTCGGTACCCGGGCCTTGCAAGAGAAGAGCAAGGTTTTGCCTGTAATGCCTCTCTTAGGAGGGCTGGACCCTGGGATCCAGAGCTCTGGTCATACCCACGACCAAGATGTTTTCTGTGCAGGGTGCTATACAGGTCCAGGGGAGTGGAATCCTTGGGAACCCGGTCCCTGAAGGTTTAATTGCAATGCCTGCCGTGATAGGTGAAGTTTGGGCTTCTGTGGACCAAACAAAGTCCTGCGGCAGGGAACAGGTAAGTGGGGGCCCCCAGGAACTTGGTTCTATTGGGGAACCCCCAAGCCTAATTTGTCTTTCTGTCTGTTACCTAACGGTATTCCCGCTAATATCTGTGTATGCCTGTAACTACTGGAAAATGTAAAATTTTAATAGTAGTCAATAAAATAATAAAAAAAAAGAGGACCGCGGTACCTGTGTTAAACCACTAGAGGCCGCTGTGGTCCATTTTTTCTTGTCATGTGGATCTTTGGTTTTCTCAAGTCAAAAGATCCAGGCAGTTGGTAAGTTTCTCTGTGGGAATCCACTTCCTCTGCCCTGTTGCTGCGCTCATCCACCGCACAGGCCCTCCGGCAAAAAGGGCCCTGGCTCCTAGTCCCTGCTTGGTTTCGAAAAAGGCGCCGATGGCGCACGGGCGCGCGCATGGGCGCGTGCACGCGCCTCCTATGAAAGAAAAGGGGTGGGGCGGGTGGATGACGCTCGATGCGCGCCGCGGCGCTTCTGCGCATGTGCAGGCGTCCCAGCATGTATAAAAGACACAGTACAAGTGTCAGCTGGATGCAAACAGAGCTAGCAACAAAACGGTGGCACACAGAGGCGGTTGATGCAGGCATCCCCATAGAAAGGCACTTTAGTGGACACCAGCTGGTATATAGCAGCAACTGTGTTAGACTATTACCAGCAAAATTGGTGTATGACGACGGGAATACCTCAGCTTTGTGCTTAAAGGATATGTCGTCCAGACGCTCCGGAAATAAGTCTTCCAGGAAGCCAAAGGGGTCTCCATCGGGCTCTGAGGATATTGGGCATGCTTGTACTGCACCAATCTCCCCTGAAAATTCAGAGGTCAGTAGCCGTAGGAACCCCGCAGGAGTGCCTGGTGCTGCGGCTGTCCCCAGTCCACCTACTCCTGTATATATAACAGAGGAGGTTTTATCCTCAACTCTGGGAGGATTGGAAGAGAGATTAACAGCATTGATCGCTGCTTCCCTGTCACAGGGAAAGCACGTCCGATCTCCATCTCCTCCTTCAGAGTGCCTGTTAGTGGAGGAACAGCCCCACACAGAGATCGACCTACCTGAAGGGGATCAGGATGAGGTTGATTCAGTTATAGAGGAATCAACAGTGGAAGAACCTTTCTCAGCATCTCAGGCTGAAAGATTAGTCTCTGACTAACATGGTCCGATCAGCATTTAAAATGCCTCTGGGGGAACCATCAACCACTACGGTTTCCTCGCTGGGGTCGCTGAAAGCTCCCCAGGCTGTCTGTTCCTTCCCAATCCACCCTTTATTGGAAGGGCTTATTTACCAGGATTGGGAGCATCCTGATAAAATATTTACTCCCCCCAAGAGATTTCCAGTGATCTATCCCATGGAGGATAAGTTCATAAAAAAATGGAGGGTCCCTACAGTGGACGCAGCCATCTCTTGTGTGAATAAATCACTGACATGTCCAGTAGATAATGTTCCAATGTTCAAAAACCCAATAGATAAAAAATTGGAGTCTTTACTAAAATCTGCTTTCTCTACAGCAAGCATGGTGACACAACCTGCAGTAGCAGCGATTGGAGTCTGCCAAGCGGTGAAAGATCAGTTGAAACAAGTCTTAAGGGACTTACCAGATCAGCAGGCTTTTGCCCTAGCTGACCTACCTAGAGCCTTGTGTTTTGCGGTGGACGCCATAAAGGATACAATCCAACAGGCCTCCCGCTTTACGCTGTCTGTAGTACATATGCGTAGGCTTCTATGGCTCAAAAACTGGTCTGCTGAAGCTCCCTGTAAGAAATTGCTGATTAGCTTCCCATTTCATGGAGAACGCTTATTTGGAGACGATCTGGACAAGTATATCCAGAAAATTTCTGCCGGTAAAAGTACACTCTTGCCGGTTAAGAACAAGAGTAGAAGTCCTTCTTTTAAGAGGCCTACTTCTCCAGTCCCTGGCACATCGGCTGTGAAACAGTTCCGACGGCCTCCGCGGTCAAATTCAGGGGGCAGAAATCAGGGACAATCACAGGGTAACAAGAAACCCTGGGTCAAGAGAGGTACAAAACCTCCCCCCAAGTCATGAAGGGTTGCCCCCACTCAATCGGGTGGGGGGAAGACTTCAGTTGTTCACAGAGACCTGGCGGGACACCATCAGAGACAGATGGGTGATCTCCGCAGTAAGTCTGGGATACAAGCTGGAGTTAAAAGACACTCCCCCTGCCCATTTTATGAGGTCAAACGTGCCAAGCGATCCCCAGAAGAGAGGATCCCTCCTTCTGGCACTAGAACAACTATTGCTCCAAGGTGTAATCATGAAGGTTCCCTTGGAAGAAAGCGGGTTCGGGTTTTTCTCGAACCTTTTCACAGTCCCCAAACCAAATGGGGACGTGAGGCCCATATTAAATCTAAAAGGGCTAAACAAGTTCCTACATATCAGGACTTTTCGGATGGAGTCGATCCGATCGGTGGCCACCGCCCTACAAGGGCAGGAATGGTTAGCCTCGATCGACATAAGGGATGCTTATCTGCATATTCCCATCTTTCCGGCCCACCAGAAATTTCTACGCTTTGCAGTAGAAGGGCGCCATTTTCAGTTCAGAGCCTTACCTTTCGGTCTGGCCACAGCACCACGAGTGTTCACAAAAATTCTGGCCCCACTATTGGCCAATCTAAGAACACAAGGTGTAACGATAATGGCATATCTAGACGACCTGCTACTAATAGACCACTCAGTGGAAAAGCTGGAAGTAGCTATTCACAAGACAATCAAGTATCTGGAATATCACGGTTGGATTATCAACCGGGACAAGTCAGCTCTAAGACCAGTCAAAAGTCTGGAATACTTAGGGCTAAGGCTGGATTCAAATCAGAGAAAGATTTTCTTACCTCCAGAGAAGGTGTCGTCTTTAAAAGATTTGACCCACTTAGTGGGTACAAAAAGAAAACCATCCATACGCCTGTGCATGAGGCTGCTGGGAAAAATGGTGGCTTCATTCAAAGCAGTACCCTACGGTCAATTCCATTCAAGGAACTTGCAGAGGGCCATACTGTCAGCCTGGAACAAAAAAGTTCAGGCTTTAGACTTACCAATGTCCCTGTCCCCTTCCGTTCGCAAGAGCCTCCATTGGTGGTTGGTGCCCCAGAATCTGGAAAAATGGAAACCCTTCAGTCCGGTTTCTTGGAAGGTGGTCACTACAGATGCCAGCCTCATAGGCTGGGGGGCAGTACTGGAGCAATGGTCTCTCCAGGGCAAGTGGTCAGAAGCAGAGAAGGCCCTGCCCATCAATCTCTTAGAGATACGAGCAGCCCGGTATGCCCTAGTAGCATGGACATCCAAACTCCAAGGGTCCCCTGTCAGAATTCAATCAGACAATGCCACAGCAGTGGCATATATCAATCACCAGGGTGGCACCAGGAGTCGTGCAGCCCAGAGGGAAGCGAATTGCATCCTGGAATGGGCAGAAAGATATGTCCCAGCCATATCCGCGGTTTTCATCCCAGGAGTGGAAAATTGGAGAGCGGACTTTTTAAGTCGCCAGCAATTATGCCCGGGGGAATGGTCTCTTCACCTCGAGGTTTTCCAGGCAATATGCCAGCGGTGGGGAACACCGGATGTAGATCTGCTAGCATCCAGATTCAACGCAAAGGTGGACAGATTTGTGTCTCGCACAAGGGATCCCCTAGCTTGCGGCTCGGATGCCCTAGTGTTCCCTTGGGATCAGTTCAAGCTGATATATGCATTCCCACCGCCACAATTGTTACCGCGATTAATCCACAGAATCAGGGTAGAAAAAAAAACCGTGATTCTGGTGGCTCCAGCGTGGCCCCGAAGGGCATGGTACGCGGAGATTGTAAAAATGTCAGTGGGGAGTCCTTGGACCCTCCCACATCGTCCGGACCTGCTTTCGCAAGGACCGATATACCACCCTTCCTTACCAGCCCTAGGTTTGACGGCCTGGCTATTGAAGCCCACATTCTAAAAAAGAGAGGGCTCTCTAATCCTGTGGTATCTACCATGATCAATGCCAGGAAGCCGGTATCCAGGCAGATCCATTATAGGATCTGGAAGGCGTACATCACATGGTGTGAGGCCAAGAAATGGCATCCACGTAAGTACGTAATAGGTAGGATTCTGGACTTCCTACAGTGGGCTGTAGATAGGAAGCTTGCCTTGAGTACTATCAAGGGTCAGATTTCGGCCTTGTCAATATTTTTTCAAAGGCCCTTGGCTTTGCATTCATTAGTCAAAGCTTTCATACAAGGAGTGATGCGTATTAGCCCTCCGGTTAGTATTCCCATATGTCCATGGGACTTAAACCTGGTTCTGTCGGTTCTACAGAAACAACCGTTTGAACCATTGCAACACATTTCCTTGGTTCTTCTCACCAGGAAATTGATTTTCTTAGTAGCCATTTGTTCGGCTAAAAGAGTATCGGAATTAGCCGCCTTGTCCTGTAAGGAGCCATATCTGGTTGTCCATAAGGACAGAGTAGTATTACGTCCTCATCCAGCCTTTCTTCCTAAGGTGGTATCGAGGTTTCATTTGAACCAAGATGTGGTTCTTCCTTCTTTTTTCCCCAAACCTAGCTCGGTAGAGGAAAAGTTATTGCATTCTTTGGATGTAGTAAGAGCAGTTAAAGCTTATCTAAAAGCCACTGCTCAGATTCGTAGAACGGATACTTTGTTTGTTCTGCCGGAAGGCCCCAGAAAGGGTCAGGCAGCATCAAAATCTACTTTAGCCAAGTGGATTCGACAGGTCATAATACAAGCCTATGGCTTGAGAAGGAGACCGCCTCCGTTCAAAGTTAGGGCTCACTCCACAAGAGCAGTTGGAACTTCATGGGCAGTGCATCACCAGGCCTCCCTGGCTCAGGTCTGTAAGGCCGCAACATGGTCTTCAGTACACACGTTTACTAGATTCTACCAGGTAGACGTTAGAAGTCAGGAGGATGTCGCCTTTGGGCGCAGTGTGTTGCAGGCCGCAAAAGATCCTCATGCCTGATGGCGCCCAGCTTATGTATAGTGTATCCCTCCCCTCATTTGGCATTGCTTTGGGACGTCCCATTAGTAATGACTAAGTCGCTCTGTGTCCCGTGATGTACGAAAAAGAAAAAGGGATTTTTATAACAGCTTACCTGTAAAATCCTTTTCTTTCTCGTACATCACGGGACACAGAGCGACATAGTCATTACTAATGGGTTATATAGATACCTTCAGGTGCTGGCACTGGCAACTTCCAAAACCGGAAGTACCCTCCCCTATATAAGCCCCTCCCATCCGGGAGCACCTCAGTTTTTTGCCAGTGTCTAAGGTGTTGGCCAAGAAGAAACGTGTTTTTCACTGAGCTTGCGTACAGGTTCTTTTGGGCCTCAGTAAGCTATTCCGGATCCGACCAAAAAAGCTTCATAGCTAAACGGTCGGTACCCGGGCCTTGCAGAGAAGAGCAAGGTTTTGCCTGTAATGCTTCTCTTAGGAGAGCTGGACCCTGGGATCCAGAGCTCTGGTCATACCCATGACCAAGATGTTTTCTGTGCAGGGTGCTATACAGGTCCAGGGGAGTGGAATCCTTGGGAACCCGGTCCCTGAAGGTTTAATTACAATGCCTGCCGTGATAGGTGAAGTTTGGGCTTCTGTGGCCAAACAGTCCTGCGGCGGGGAAAAGGTAAGTGGGGGCCCCTCAGGAACTTGGTTCTATTGAGGGGACCCCCAAGCCTAATATGTCTTTCTGCCTGTTACCTAACAGTATTCCCGCTAAATATTATGCATGCCTGGAACTACTAAAAAATGTAATAATTTTAATAGTGGTCAAAAAAAAAAAAAAAAAAATTTAATATACTAGACTGCGGTACCTGTGTTAATCCACTAGAGGCCGCTGTGGAACGTTTCTTGTCATGTGGACTAGTTTCTTTTTATCAGAGCAAGTCCAGGCAGATGGTGAGTTCTCTTGTGGGAAACTGCTTCCTCTGCCATGTTGCAATGCTCGTCCATCCCCCGGCCTGCGGCAAAAGGGGCCCTGGCTCTTGTCCCTAGTTTCCCTTTTCAAAATTAGCGCCGAAGGCGCACGTGGCCGCGTGCGCGTGCACGCGCCTCTATATATAGAGGTGAGCCGGGAAAGGGGGCGGAGCTTGGGGGATGACGCCCTGTGCGCGCCGCAGCGCTTCTGCGCATGTGCGGGCGTCCCAGCATGTTAAAAACCACAATTATGTGTTGTGAGCTGGCTATGGAGTGCAGAGACAGAGCTGGCAACATTTAAAAAAGGCATACAGCAAGCGGTTGATGCAGGCATCCCCATAGAAAGGCACATTAGTAGACACCAACTGTTTTTATAGCAGCATTTGTGCTAGACTATTGTCAGTAAGTGGTGTATTTCGGCTGGAATACCTCAGCTTTGGGCTTAGGAATAATGCCGTCTAAAAACTCCGGGACTAAAAATCCCAGGAAGCATAGGGGGTCTCCATCGGGCTCTGAGGATCTTGGGCATGCATCGGCTGCACCAGTCTCCCCTGAAGAATCAGAGGTTAGTGACCGTAGAGCACCCTCAGGAGTACCTGGTACTGTGGCTGTCCTCAGTTCACCTGCTCCTGTGTATGTAACAGAGGAGGTTTTTTCCTCAGCTCTGGGAGGGCTGGAAGAGAGATTGTCAGCATTGATCGCTGCTTCCCTGTCACAGGAAAAAAGCGCTCGATCTCCGTCTCCTCCCTCAGAGTGCCTGTTAGCGGAGCAACAGTCCCGTACAGGGATCGACCTACCTGAAGGGGATCAGGATGAGGTCGATTCTGTTGTAGAGGAATCAACAGTGGAAGAGCCATTCTCAGCATCACATGCTGAAAGATTATGGGTTCAGTCCCTGACTAATATGGTCCGATCAGCATTTAAAATGCCCCTTGCGGAGCCATCATCCACTTCTGTCTCCTCGTTGGGGTCGCTAAAAGCTCCCCAGACTGTTTGTTCCTTTCCGATCCATCCTTTACTGAAAGGGCTCATTTACCAGGATTGGGAGCATCCTGATAAAATATTTACTCCTCCCAAGAGATTTCAAGTGGTCTATCCCATGGAGGATAAGTTCATCAAAAAATGGAGGGTCCCTACAGTGGACGCAGCCATCTCTTGTGTGAATAAATCACTGACATGTCCAGTGGATAATGTCCAAATGTTCAAGGACCCAATAGATAAAAAATTGGAGTCCTTATTAAAATCTGCTTTTGCTACAGCAGGATTGGTGACACAACCAGCAGTGGCAGCTATTGGGGTCTGCCAAGCAGTGAAGGATCAGTTGAAACAGGTCTTAAGGGACTTGCCAGATCAGCAGGCTCTTGCCCTAGCTGATCTACCTAGAGCCTTATGCTTTGCGGTGGACGCTATAAAGGATTCAATCCATCAGGCCTCCCGCCTTACGCTGTCTGTAGTACATATGCGCAGGCTTTTATGGCTCAAAAACTGGTCTGCTGAAGCTCCCTGTAAAAAATTGCTGGTCAGCTTCCCATTTCATGGTGAACGCTTATTCGGGGAAGACCTGGACAAATATATCCAGAGAATTTCCAGCGGTAAAAGTACACTTTTGCCAGTTAAAAACAGAGTTAGAGGTCCCTCTTTTAAGAGGCCTGCTTCTCCAGTCCCTAGGACATCGGCTGTGAAACAGTTCCGACGGCCTCCTCGGTCAAATCCTGGAGGTAAAAATCAGGGACAATTGCAGGGTAACAAGAAGCCCTGGAGCAGGAGAGGTACAAAACCTCCCCCAAAGTCAAATGCATGAAGGGTTGCCCCCACTCAATCGGGTGGGGGGAAGACTTCAGTTGTTCACAGAGACCTGGCGGGACACGATCAGAGACAGATGGGTGCTCTCCGCAGTAAATCTGGGATACAAATTGGAGTTAAAAGACTCCCCTCCTTCCCACTTTATAAGGTCAAACGTGCCAAGGAATCCCCAGAAGAGAGGATCCCTCCTGTTGGCACTAGAACAATTATTGCTCCAAGCAGTAATTATAGAGGTTCCCCTGGAAGAATGGGGGTTCGAGTTTTACTCCAAACCTCTTTACAGTCCCGAAGCCAAACGGGGACGTGAGGCCCATATTAAATCTAAAAGGGCTAAACAAATTCCTACATATCAGGACTTTCCGGATGGAGTCGATCCGGTCGGTGGCCACTGCCCTACAAGGGGAGGAATGGTTAGCCTCGATCGACATCAAAGATGCTTATTTGCACATTCCCATCTTTCCAGCCCACCAAAAATGTCTACGCTTTGCGGTAGAAGGGCGCCATTTTCAGTTCAGAGCCTTACCCTTCGGTCTGGCCACAGCACCACGAGTGTTCACAAAAATTCTGGCCCCATTATTGGCCAATCTAAGAACACGAGGTGTAACGATAATGGCATATCTAGACGACTTGTTGCTGATAGACCACTCAGTGGAAAAACTAGAAGTGGTTGTTCACGAGACAATCAAGTATCTGGAATATCACGGTTGGATTATCACCCGAGACAAGTCAGCCCTAAAACCAGTCAAAAGTCTGGAATACTTGGGGTTAAGGCTGGATTCAGACCAGAGAAAAATTTTCTTGCCTCAAGAAAAGGGGTCGTCTTTGAGAGATTTGATCCACTTAGTGGGTACAAAAAGACAGCCATCCATACGCCTGTGCATGAGGCTGCTGGGAAAAATGGTGGCATCATTCGAAGCAGTACCCTACGGTCAATTCCATTCAAGGAATTTGCAAAGGGCCATGCTGTCAGCCTGGAACAAAAAAGTTCAGGCTCTGGACTTACCAATGTCCTTGTCCCCTTCCGTTCGCAAGAGCCTCCGCTGGTGGTTGGTTCCCCAGAATCTGGAAAGAGGGAAATCCTTCAGTCCGATTTCTTGGAAGGTGGTCACTACAGATGCCAGCCTTATAGGCTGGGGAGCAGTACTGGAGCAATGGTCTCTCCAGGGCAGATGGTCGGATGCGGAAAAGGCCCTGCCCATCAATCTCTTAGAGATACGAGCAGCCCGTTATGCCCTAGTAGCATGGACATCCAAACTCCAAGGGTCCCCTGTCAGAATTCAATCAGACAATGCCACAGCAGTGGCATATATCAATCATCAGGGGGGCACCAGGAGTCGTGCAGCCCAGAGGGAAGTAAATTACATCCTGAAATGGGCAGAAAGATATGTCCCAGCCATATCTGCGGTATTCATTCCAGGAGTGGAGAATTGGAAGGCGGACTTTCTAAGTCGCCAACAATTATGCCCAGGGGAATGGTCCCTTCATCCCGAGGTTTTCCGGACAATATGTCAGCGGTGGGGAACACCGGATGTATATCTGCTAGCATCCAGATTCAACGCAAAAGTGGACAGGTTTGTCTCTTGGACAAGGGATCCCCTAGCTTGCGGCTCGGATGCCCTAGTTTTCCCTTGGGATCAGTTCAAGCTGATATATGCATTCCCACCGCCACAATTGTTACCTCGATTACTCCGCAGAATCAGGGTAGAAAAGAAACCAGTGATTCTGGTGGCTCCAGCGTGGCCCCGAAGAGCATGGTACGCGGAGATTGTAAAGATGTCTGTGGGGAGTCCTTGGACCCTCCCACATCGTCCGGACCTGCTTTCGCAAGGACCGATATACCACCCTTCCTTACCAGCCCTAGGTTTGACGGCCTGGCTATTGAAGCCCACATTCTAAAAAAGAGAGGGCTCTCTAATTCTGTGGTATCTACCATGATCAATGCCAGGAAGCCGGTATCCAGGCAGATCTACTATAGAATCTGGAAGGCGTACATCGCCTGGTGTGAGGCCAAGAAATGGCATCCACGTAAATACGTAATATGTAGGATTCTGGACTTCCTACAATGGGCTGTAGATAGGAAGCTTGCCTTGAGTACTATCAAGGGTCAGATTTCGGCCTTGTCAATATTTTTTCAAAGGCCCTTGGCTTCGCATTCACTAGTCAAAGCCTTTATACAAGGAGTGATGCGTATTAGTCCTCCGGTTAATATTCCCATATGTCCATGGGATCTAAACTTGGTTCTGTCGGTTCTACAGAAACAACCATTTGAACCATTACAGCATATTTCCTTGGTTCTTCTCACCAGGAAATTGATTTTTCTAGTAGCCATTTGTTCGGCTAAAAGAGTGTCGGAATTAGCAGCTATGTCCTGTAAGGAGCCATATCTGGTTATCCATAAGGACAGAGTAGTGTTACGTCCTCATCCAGCCTTTCTTCCTAAGGTGGTATCGAGGTTTCATTTGAACCAAGATGTGGTTCTTCCTTCTTTTTTCCCCAAACCTACTTCGGTAGAGGAAAAGTTATTGCATTCTTTGGATGTAGTAAGAGCAGTTAAAGCTTATCTAAAAGCCACTGCTCAGATTCGTAGAACGGATACTTTGTTTGTTCTGCCGGAAGGCCCCAGAAAGGGTCAGGCAGCATCAAAATCTACTTTAGCCAAGTGGATTCGACAGGTCATAATACAAGCCTATGGCTTGAGAAGGAGACCGCCTCCGTTCAAAGTTAGGGCTCACTCCACAAGAGCAGTTGGAACTTCATGGGCAGTGCATCACCAGGCCTCCCTGGCTCAGGTCTGTAAGGCCGCAACATGGTCTTCAGTACACACGTTTACTAGATTCTACCAGGTAGACGTTAGAAGTCAGGAGGATGTCGCCTTTGGGCGCAGTGTGTTGCAGGCCGCAAAAGATCCTCATGCCTGATGGCGCCCAGCTTATGTATAGTGTATCCCTCCCCTCATTTGGCATTGCTTTGGGACGTCCCATTAGTAATGACTAAGTCGCTCTGTGTCCCGTGATGTACGAAAAAGAAAAAGGGATTTTTATAACAGCTTACCTGTAAAATCCTTTTCTTTCTCGTACATCACGGGACACAGAGCGACATAGTCATTACTAATGGGTTATATAGATACCTTCAGGTGCTGGCACTGGCAACTTCCAAAACCGGAAGTACCCTCCCCTATATAAGCCCCTCCCATCCGGGAGCACCTCAGTTTTTTGCCAGTGTCTAAGGTGTTGGCCAAGAAGAAACGTGTTTTTCACTGAGCTTGCGTACAGGTTCTTTTGGGCCTCAGTAAGCTATTCCGGATCCGACCAAAAAAGCTTCATAGCTAAACGGTCGGTACCCGGGCCTTGCAGAGAAGAGCAAGGTTTTGCCTGTAATGCTTCTCTTAGGAGAGCTGGACCCTGGGATCCAGAGCTCTGGTCATACCCATGACCAAGATGTTTTCTGTGCAGGGTGCTATACAGGTCCAGGGGAGTGGAATCCTTGGGAACCCGGTCCCTGAAGGTTTAATTACAATGCCTGCCGTGATAGGTGAAGTTTGGGCTTCTGTGGCCAAACAGTCCTGCGGCGGGGAAAAGGTAAGTGGGGGCCCCTCAGGAACTTGGTTCTATTGAGGGGACCCCCAAGCCTAATATGTCTTTCTGCCTGTTACCTAACAGTATTCCCGCTAAATATTATGCATGCCTGGAACTACTAAAAAATGTAATAATTTTAATAGTGGTCAAAAAAAAAAAAAAAAAAATTTAATATACTAGACTGCGGTACCTGTGTTAATCCACTAGAGGCCGCTGTGGAACGTTTCTTGTCATGTGGACTAGTTTCTTTTTATCAGAGCAAGTCCAGGCAGATGGTGAGTTCTCTTGTGGGAAACTGCTTCCTCTGCCATGTTGCAATGCTCGTCCATCCCCCGGCCTGCGGCAAAAGGGGCCCTGGCTCTTGTCCCTAGTTTCCCTTTTCAAAATTAGCGCCGAAGGCGCACGTGGCCGCGTGCGCGTGCACGCGCCTCTATATATAGAGGTGAGCCGGGAAAGGGGGCGGAGCTTGGGGGATGACGCCCTGTGCGCGCCGCAGCGCTTCTGCGCATGTGCGGGCGTCCCAGCATGTTAAAAACCACAATTATGTGTTGTGAGCTGGCTATGGAGTGCAGAGACAGAGCTGGCAACATTTAAAAAAGGCATACAGCAAGCGGTTGATGCAGGCATCCCCATAGAAAGGCACATTAGTAGACACCAACTGTTTTTATAGCAGCATTTGTGCTAGACTATTGTCAGTAAGTGGTGTATTTCGGCTGGAATACCTCAGCTTTGGGCTTAGGAATAATGCCGTCTAAAAACTCCGGGACTAAAAATCCCAGGAAGCATAGGGGGTCTCCATCGGGCTCTGAGGATCTTGGGCATGCATCGGCTGCACCAGTCTCCCCTGAAGAATCAGAGGTTAGTGACCGTAGAGCACCCTCAGGAGTACCTGGTACTGTGGCTGTCCTCAGTTCACCTGCTCCTGTGTATGTAACAGAGGAGGTTTTTTCCTCAGCTCTGGGAGGGCTGGAAGAGAGATTGTCAGCATTGATCGCTGCTTCCCTGTCACAGGAAAAAAGCGCTCGATCTCCGTCTCCTCCCTCAGAGTGCCTGTTAGCGGAGCAACAGTCCCGTACAGGGATCGACCTACCTGAAGGGGATCAGGATGAGGTCGATTCTGTTGTAGAGGAATCAACAGTGGAAGAGCCATTCTCAGCATCACATGCTGAAAGATTATGGGTTCAGTCCCTGACTAATATGGTCCGATCAGCATTTAAAATGCCCCTTGCGGAGCCATCATCCACTTCTGTCTCCTCGTTGGGGTCGCTAAAAGCTCCCCAGACTGTTTGTTCCTTTCCGATCCATCCTTTACTGAAAGGGCTCATTTACCAGGATTGGGAGCATCCTGATAAAATATTTACTCCTCCCAAGAGATTTCAAGTGGTCTATCCCATGGAGGATAAGTTCATCAAAAAATGGAGGGTCCCTACAGTGGACGCAGCCATCTCTTGTGTGAATAAATCACTGACATGTCCAGTGGATAATGTCCAAATGTTCAAGGACCCAATAGATAAAAAATTGGAGTCCTTATTAAAATCTGCTTTTGCTACAGCAGGATTGGTGACACAACCAGCAGTGGCAGCTATTGGGGTCTGCCAAGCAGTGAAGGATCAGTTGAAACAGGTCTTAAGGGACTTGCCAGATCAGCAGGCTCTTGCCCTAGCTGATCTACCTAGAGCCTTATGCTTTGCGGTGGACGCTATAAAGGATTCAATCCATCAGGCCTCCCGCCTTACGCTGTCTGTAGTACATATGCGCAGGCTTTTATGGCTCAAAAACTGGTCTGCTGAAGCTCCCTGTAAAAAATTGCTGGTCAGCTTCCCATTTCATGGTGAACGCTTATTCGGGGAAGACCTGGACAAATATATCCAGAGAATTTCCAGCGGTAAAAGTACACTTTTGCCAGTTAAAAACAGAGTTAGAGGTCCCTCTTTTAAGAGGCCTGCTTCTCCAGTCCCTAGGACATCGGCTGTGAAACAGTTCCGACGGCCTCCTCGGTCAAATCCTGGAGGTAAAAATCAGGGACAATTGCAGGGTAACAAGAAGCCCTGGAGCAGGAGAGGTACAAAACCTCCCCCAAAGTCAAATGCATGAAGGGTTGCCCCCACTCAATCGGGTGGGGGGAAGACTTCAGTTGTTCACAGAGACCTGGCGGGACACGATCAGAGACAGATGGGTGCTCTCCGCAGTAAATCTGGGATACAAATTGGAGTTAAAAGACTCCCCTCCTTCCCACTTTATAAGGTCAAACGTGCCAAGGAATCCCCAGAAGAGAGGATCCCTCCTGTTGGCACTAGAACAATTATTGCTCCAAGCAGTAATTATAGAGGTTCCCCTGGAAGAATGGGGGTTCGAGTTTTACTCCAAACCTCTTTACAGTCCCGAAGCCAAACGGGGACGTGAGGCCCATATTAAATCTAAAAGGGCTAAACAAATTCCTACATATCAGGACTTTCCGGATGGAGTCGATCCGGTCGGTGGCCACTGCCCTACAAGGGGAGGAATGGTTAGCCTCGATCGACATCAAAGATGCTTATTTGCACATTCCCATCTTTCCAGCCCACCAAAAATGTCTACGCTTTGCGGTAGAAGGGCGCCATTTTCAGTTCAGAGCCTTACCCTTCGGTCTGGCCACAGCACCACGAGTGTTCACAAAAATTCTGGCCCCATTATTGGCCAATCTAAGAACACGAGGTGTAACGATAATGGCATATCTAGACGACTTGTTGCTGATAGACCACTCAGTGGAAAAACTAGAAGTGGTTGTTCACGAGACAATCAAGTATCTGGAATATCACGGTTGGATTATCACCCGAGACAAGTCAGCCCTAAAACCAGTCAAAAGTCTGGAATACTTGGGGTTAAGGCTGGATTCAGACCAGAGAAAAATTTTCTTGCCTCAAGAAAAGGGGTCGTCTTTGAGAGATTTGATCCACTTAGTGGGTACAAAAAGACAGCCATCCATACGCCTGTGCATGAGGCTGCTGGGAAAAATGGTGGCATCATTCGAAGCAGTACCCTACGGTCAATTCCATTCAAGGAATTTGCAAAGGGCCATGCTGTCAGCCTGGAACAAAAAAGTTCAGGCTCTGGACTTACCAATGTCCTTGTCCCCTTCCGTTCGCAAGAGCCTCCGCTGGTGGTTGGTTCCCCAGAATCTGGAAAGAGGGAAATCCTTCAGTCCGATTTCTTGGAAGGTGGTCACTACAGATGCCAGCCTTATAGGCTGGGGAGCAGTACTGGAGCAATGGTCTCTCCAGGGCAGATGGTCGGATGCGGAAAAGGCCCTGCCCATCAATCTCTTAGAGATACGAGCAGCCCGTTATGCCCTAGTAGCATGGACATCCAAACTCCAAGGGTCCCCTGTCAGAATTCAATCAGACAATGCCACAGCAGTGGCATATATCAATCATCAGGGGGGCACCAGGAGTCGTGCAGCCCAGAGGGAAGTAAATTACATCCTGAAATGGGCAGAAAGATATGTCCCAGCCATATCTGCGGTATTCATTCCAGGAGTGGAGAATTGGAAGGCGGACTTTCTAAGTCGCCAACAATTATGCCCAGGGGAATGGTCCCTTCATCCCGAGGTTTTCCGGACAATATGTCAGCGGTGGGGAACACCGGATGTATATCTGCTAGCATCCAGATTCAACGCAAAAGTGGACAGGTTTGTCTCTTGGACAAGGGATCCCCTAGCTTGCGGCTCGGATGCCCTAGTTTTCCCTTGGGATCAGTTCAAGCTGATATATGCATTCCCACCGCCACAATTGTTACCTCGATTACTCCGCAGAATCAGGGTAGAAAAGAAACCAGTGATTCTGGTGGCTCCAGCGTGGCCCCGAAGAGCATGGTACGCGGAGATTGTAAAGATGTCTGTGGGGAGTCCTTGGACCCTCCCACATCGTCCGGACCTGCTTTCGCAAGGACCGATATACCACCCTTCCTTACCAGCCCTAGGTTTGACGGCCTGGCTATTGAAGCCCACATTCTAAAAAAGAGAGGGCTCTCTAATTCTGTGGTATCTACCATGATCAATGCCAGGAAGCCGGTATCCAGGCAGATCTACTATAGAATCTGGAAGGCGTACATCGCCTGGTGTGAGGCCAAGAAATGGCATCCACGTAAATACGTAATATGTAGGATTCTGGACTTCCTACAATGGGCTGTAGATAGGAAGCTTGCCTTGAGTACTATCAAGGGTCAGATTTCGGCCTTGTCAATATTTTTTCAAAGGCCCTTGGCTTCGCATTCACTAGTCAAAGCCTTTATACAAGGAGTGATGCGTATTAGTCCTCCGGTTAATATTCCCATATGTCCATGGGATCTAAACTTGGTTCTGTCGGTTCTACAGAAACAACCATTTGAACCATTACAGCATATTTCCTTGGTTCTTCTCACCAGGAAATTGATTTTTCTAGTAGCCATTTGTTCGGCTAAAAGAGTGTCGGAATTAGCAGCTATGTCCTGTAAGGAGCCATATCTGGTTATCCATAAGGACAGAGTAGTGTTACGTCCTCATCCAGCCTTTCTTCCTAAGGTGGTATCGAGGTTTCATTTGAACCAAGATGTGGTTCTTCCTTCTTTTTTCCCCAAACCTACTTCGGTAGAGGAAAAGTTATTGCATTCTTTGGATGTAGTAAGAGCAGTTAAAGCTTATCTAAAAGCCACTGCTCAGATTCGCAGAACGGATACTTTGTTTATTCTGCCGGAAGGCCCCAGAAAGGGTCAGGCAGCATCAAAATCTACTTTAGCCAAGTGGATTCGACAGGTCATAATGCAAGCCTATGGCTTGAGAAGGAGACCGCCTCCGTTCAAAGTTAGGGCGCACTCCACGAGAGCAGTTGGAACTTCATGGGCAGCGCATCACCAGGCCTCCCTGGCTCAAATCTGTAAGGCCGCAACATGGTCTTCAGTACACACGTTTACTAGGTTCTACCAGGTGGACGTTAGAAGTCAGGAGGATGTCGCCTTTGGGCGCAGTGTGTTGCAGGCCGCAAAAGATCCTCATGTCTGATGGCGCTCAGCTTATGTATGGTGTATCCCCCCCCCCCTCGTTGGGCATTGCTTTAGGACATCCCATTAGTAATGACTATGTCGCTCTGTGTCCCGTGATGTACGAGAAAGAAAATAGGATTTTTATAACAGCTTACCTGTAAAATCCTTTTCTTGGAGTACATCACGGGACACAGAGCTCCCGCCCCTCTTTAGGGACACTTATTGCTTTGCTACAAAACTGAGGTGCTCCCGGATGGGAGGGGCTTATATAGGGGAGGGTACTTCCGGTTTTGGAAGTTGCCAGTGCCAGCACCTGAAGGTATCTATATAACCCATTAGTAATGACTATGTCGCTCTGTGTCCCGTGATGTACGAGAAAGAAAAGTATTTTACAGGTAAGCTGTTATAAAAATCCCTTTTTTCAGGCCTTTAGGACAGAATCAGTTTTTTTACTTTTTAATATTTTTCATTAATAAGTTTTAAACCTAGGCCCATAGTCTCTGTTTCAGTAGACTACACTGCAGTTTGATTAATTTCTCAGCTCTGCAGCCTCACATTAATTGGTGTCAGTGACTCCAGCTATGATGCTGCCATATTTTTCTCCTGTTGGTCCATCTTTGTTCCTGACATGTATTGCCATTCTTTGGATTGCTTTTTAGAATGAGAAGTGTCACCTTCTAGTGGAGCATGAGACCCAAAAATTGAAGGCAGTTGATGACTCACACATTCATATGCTGAGAGACTGGAGAGATAACCTAAGACCTCGTAAAAAGGTACGTGCGTAACATTTTCACCATGTATATTTTATTTATATTTATATGTTTTTCATGTCTTATAGTACTTATGGTTAAAGCCATGTAGGCACTGCTCCCCAGCAATACCTGTTTCTACCGCCTTACACTGTATTTCCTCTTTCCGGCTCACAAGTCACTATGGGATTATGAGCCAGCAGGAGGAACCACAGCTTGTGGTAGGGGGATTAGATATTAAACACACACAATGAGTGCCGAATGCCTGCCACGGCAAGAGAGCAGCAAAGAGTAAGCACCTGAAAAGGTAAGTATAGATGCTAATCTTTTACAGGCTGGGGTTACTTTAAAAGTGGCAGTAGTGAAAAAGGTTACTTTAGGTAAAAAATAAAAATGATTGGTTTTAACCACTTAAAGACCCCTCACTGTATATATATGTCAGCAGAATGGCTCGTACAGGCACAATCACGTACCTGTACGTGGCCCTTTAACTGTCGGGGTCTCGCACGCGCGCCGCCGGCGCGCTCGCGACCCCCCTGCCTTCCCCGTGAGTCGGACCGCGGGTTCCGTGGACTCGATCGCCGCGGGGATCCCCGCGATCGTCTCACGGAGGCATGGAGCGGGGAGATGTTAGTGTAAACACAACATCTCCCCGCTCCCCTACTGACAATGTCAGCGATCTCCGCTCTGTGTAATCAGAGTGGAGATCGGTCACGTGTCACTCATAGCCACGCCCCCACACAGTAGTAATCACTCCCCTAGGCACACTTAACCCCTGCAGCGCCCCTAGTGGTTAACCCCTTCACTGCCAGTGTAATTTTTACAGTAACCAGTGCATTTTTATTGCACTGATCGCTGTAAAAATGACAATGGTCACAAAAATGTGTCAAAAGTGTCCGATGTGTCCACCATAATGTCACAGTCACGAAAAAAATCGCTGATCGCCGCCATTACTAGTAAAAAAAAAAAAAAAATTATAAAAATGCCTTAAAATTATCCCCTATTTTGTAAACGCTATAATTTTTGCGCAAACCAATCAAACACCGATTGCAATTTTTTTTTACCAAAAATATGTAGAAGAATACGTATCGGCCTAAACTGAGGAAAAACAATTTTTTTTTATATATTTTTTGGGGATATTTATTATAGCAAAAAGTAAAAAATTTAATTTTTTTCAAACTTGTCGCTCTATTTTTGTTTATAGCGCAAAAAATAAAAACCGCAGAGGTGATCAAATACCACCAAAAGAAAGCTCTATTTGTGGGAAAAAAAGGACGCCAATTTTGTTTGGGAGCCACGTTGCACGACCGCGCAATTGTCAGTTAAAGTGACGCAGTGCCGAATCGCAAAAAGGGGCCTGGTCTTTATGCTGCGTATTGGTCCGGGGCTTAAGTGGTTAACAAATATTTAATACTTGGCGTGCCAGATTAGCAAAGAATGGTGTTCCTTTACCACCCTTCAAAATGTTGGTACAATTCTGCTACCTTCTTATTATGAAAGGCGTCATGCTCACTGTCCAGTTTATTATTACCAGCTAAGAAAAGTAAATGTTCTATTATTGAATAGACAATATCAGACTTGAATTGTTGGTATTTGAAAGCTAGTAAACCAATGACATTAGCAGTTGGTTCCCTTTGCTGCTGCAATAGAAAATAATGGGGGTTAAATCCTCCAAAAACGTACCTCCTTGGAACACTAGAAATTATGGATGAACCCTCTGCACACTGCTATACACTCTTTCTCGAAAACTTTGCACAAAGACAGGGATTTTTGCTTCACATTCATTGCAATACATCTTTAACCACTTTCTGCTCTGCGTATACTAATATGACATCTGCGGGAACCTCTCGTACCTCCGGGCGGACGTCATATGACGTCCGGGCTATTCCCGGGCCCCTAGGGGGCGCGCGCACCCGCCGCATTGCTCGGGACCGGGTGCGTGTGCCCGGCGGCCCCGATGTTCGTCAGGCACCCGCGATTGCCCGCAATCACGGCAGGACCGTGGATCTGTGTGTGTAAACAGATCCATGTCCTGTCAGAGGTGAGGAGACCGATGTGTGTTCCCAGTACAGAGGAACACACATCCGTCTCCTCCCCTTGTGAGTCCACTCCCCCTACAGTTAGAATCACTCCCAGGGAACATATGTAACCCCTTCAGCGCCCCCTTGTGTTAACCCGCTTCCCTGCCAGTCACATTTACACAGTAATCAGTGCAGTTTTATAGCACTAATCGCTGTATAAATGTGAATGAATGGTCCCAAAAACGTGTCCGAAAGTATCCGATATGTCCTTCGCAATGTCACGGTCACAATAAAAATCGCAGATCGCCGCCATTACTAGTAAAAAAATAAAAATGCCATAATTCTATTCCCTATTTTGTAGATGCTAGAACTTTTGCGCAAACCGATCAGATACGCTTATTGCGATTTTATTTTTATTTTTTTTACCAAAAATCTGTAGAAGAATACGTATCGGCCTAAACGGAGTAAAAAAAAATGTTTTTGTTTTTTTAAAATTGTGATATTTATTAAGTCAAAAAGTAAAAACATAATTTTATTTGGGTAAAGTGTTGCATGACCGCGCAATTTTCATTCAAAGTGCGACAGCGGTGAAAACTAAAAATTGGTCTGGACAGGAAGGGGGTGAAATGCCCTGTATTGAAGTTGTTAAGCTGGCCAGCTGCGTCAAAATAATCCCTTTGGCCAATCCCTACACCAGGGCCAACTTACTAAGCGGGCAGCCCTGGGCACTGCCCAGGGGCCCCTGGTGCCATGGGGCCCCATCAGGTCCCGGTTCTGCCACAATAAATGACCTTGCAGAATGTGGCAGGCAGGCAGAGTTGTGGTGAGGTAAGCTGGTGGAAGGACTGCAGTGTTGTCTCTGCACAGCCACGGACAAGTGACAACTAGCAGCGCCGAGGGGGCCAGGCTTGGGAGTTGGGTCGGCTGCGGCGGCACCCTTTGTTCTATTTCTGCTCGCCAGCTGCCAGGCTGCTTCTCACCTGTGCTGACTCTCCGGAGCTTTCCTTAGTGAATGGTAAATGTCAGCGGCTCCACCTCTACGGTCTCCGTGGCGGCGAGTTGGGTGCACAGTGAACTGTGCTGCCTTTGTAGCGGTCTATGGCGATCCTGCTGTGTCGCTCAATATCTCTCACAGGAGGATTCAGAGTGAACAGCACAGGCCCCCAGGTTGCTGAAGACCCCTTGTAAAATGACCAATCTCTGGTTTTCTGCTGTGCCCATGCTAGCAACACCATCCCCTGATGTGCACACACACACACAAATCATGGTGCTAGATAGGAGTGTGCGTGTGTGCGCGTGTGCGTGTGTGCGTGCAGCTGCAGCATGTGAAAACTTCAATTGGAGGAAATAAGGGGCTGTAAAATTGGTGAGTCCACTGTCCAAACACCTCAACTTGACAAATGTTTGCATATATTCTTCTCCTATGCTGCTCTGAGTGCCAGTTCACACTATGCGGAGTGGGAACTGCATGTGAGTTTGAACAGGAATCGCACCGCATTCCTGTTCAAATTGCATGTGATTCTTCAGCAGTGCAAGTTGAGCCTTTATTCTGTATGGCTCAAATCGCAACAAATCCTCACCAAAATGTTGCTGGACCCTTTTTTTGGCCGCACCAGAATCAGATCGCATAGGTGTTCACACCCATGCAATCCAATTCTGAAAATCACACTGTTTTGAGAACCGATTTCGGGGTGCCATTAACTTAACATACACACCCGCAGTTGTTCGCATGAACAGGGTGCGATTTGGATGTGGTGTGGAATTGCAGCACAGTCTTTTATTTGACTTGGTTGCGTTTGGTGAGCGGTAGTGCCCGCCAAATGCAACTGGTGATACAATTATTGCCGCAGTCATGAAGCAAAGCATCGTGGCTCCAGCATGTGTACACCTCCAGCTGCTACCTTGTCAGCTAAGTGTTTTTTCACCCCAGCTGCTGCGTTACTACATGCTATGCTTTATTTTTTTAAACAAACTTGATTGTAATGTCACACTGATATTTCATAAATTTTCAATTGGCTGCAGTGGTCTGAACAGGGCAGTTGGCCTTATTATGCGGTGGGACTGTGCTGGAATAGCCACCCAACACCGTCCCACCACATATGGTGTGAATATACCTTAAAGTGGGTAGTAAACTGCTGGGTGACTTTTTTTTTATGACCTGAAAGGTAAAGCCATAATGTGCTAGTATGCATTGCATACTAGCACATTATGTGAAACTTACTTGAAAACAAACTCTTCCAGTGATGCGCTGTGATGCTTCCATCTTCACCATGTCTTCCTTCTGGGTTTGTGGACTGCGGCCCCGGATTCGGAGCCACGATGACGTCACTACTGCGCATGTGTGGGGGTGCCGCCGTTTACGGCACAGGATTCTGAAGGAACAGCCCGTGTGTCCGTTAAGAAGCCTTATTATAGATTTCCTTATAGGTACAAGTCCAAGATTGGCATTTACAACCATTTGCTACCCAACCGCTGTCGTTTTATTGAGGGTAAGCGGCACAGGCAGGCCAGGTAGTGATTGCCTCCTGTAGGGAGACCAGCCAGGGAAAAAAAACACTAAAAATGTTCAAGGAAACCGACTATATTAATGTGTAACTCTGTATTTCCTTGAATGAAAAAAAAAAAAAAAAAAAAAAATTGGCTTTACATTGTATTTTTTTTTTGCACTCAGCTTTGAGAAACTCCCACTATATGTTTATTATGAATTCCCGTTTTATACAGCATACCTAAAAATATATTTTACTATGCATTTCTTACCTTTTTTTACCTAGTTGTTTCTGTGGAGCCGCTTTATACACGGGCCTATATTGACAGTTTGAAATTGTTCAGAATAGCTTGCAATTAGGGGACAAACTGGGGAACCGTTTGTTGATTTTAAACACATTAACCACTAAAATACCAGGCACTTTCCCACCCTTCCTGCCCAAGCCGATTTTTAGCTTTCAGCACTGTTGCATTTTAAATGACAATTGCGTCGTCATGCAACACTGTACGTAACCAAAAATTGTATCACTTTGTTCCCACAAATAGAGCTTTCTTTTTGTGATATTTCATCGCCACTGGGGTTTTTATTTTTTGCTTTGCTAAGCAATAAAAAAAAAGCGAAAATTTTGAAAAAAAAAGGTTTTCTTTGTTTCGGTTATAATATTTTGTAAATAAGTACGTTTTCTCCTTCACTAATGGGCACTAATGAGGTGGCACTGATGATGAGGCACTCATAGGTGGCACTGATGGGCACTCATAGGTGGCACTGATAGGCACTCATAGGTGGCACTGATGGGCACTCATAGGTCAATGAATGGCGGCACTGATGGGCAATGAATGGCGGCACTGATGGGCAATGAATGGCGGCACTGATGGGCAATGAATGGCGGCACTGATGGGCAATGAATGGCGGCACTGATGGGCAATGAATGGCGGCTCTGATGGGCAATGAATGGCGGCTCTGATGGGCAATGAATGGCGGCTCTGATGGGCACTGAAAGGTGGCTCTGATAGGCACTCATAGGAGACATTGGGCAAAGAATGGCTGCACTGATGGGCAATGGATGGCTGCACTGATGAGCAATGGATGGCTGCACTGATGGGCAATGAATGGCTGGACTGATGGGCAATGAATGGCTGCACTGATGGGCACTGAAAGGTGGCACTGATAAGGAGGCACTGGCAGGCATTACTGATGGGCACTGATTAGCAACCCTGGTGGTCATGGGTGGCAGGCCCGTACTGGGACAAAAAATAGACCCGGGCATTTTAGACTGAGCAGCCGGGGGGGGGCGCACCTTGTACCTCTGGACCCCTTTACATTACTCAGCACCTTGCACCTCTGGAACCCTTTACATTACACAGCACCTTGCACCTCTGGACCCCTTTACATTACACAACACCCTGCACCTCTGAACCCCTTTACATTACACAGCACCCTGCACCCCTTTACATTACACAGCACCCTGCACCTCTGGACCCTTTTACATTACACAGCACTCTGGACCCCTTTACATTAAATAGCACAGCACCTCTGGACCCCTTTACATTACACAGCCCCCCACAGTTTGTTACACAGACACCCCCTAACAGTTCTGGACCCCCTGCAGGTTACATAGACGTCCCTACAGT
The DNA here is from genome assembly GCA_029206835.1 of Rana muscosa. NCBI lineage: Eukaryota > Metazoa > Chordata > Amphibia > Anura > Ranidae > Rana > Rana muscosa. Next base: position 877,519,219 of record CM055118.1, read on the forward strand.
GCAGACCCCCTCCCTACAGTGCAGACCCCCTCCAATACAGAACCCCCTACAATACAAAACCCCCCCTACATTTCAGACCCCCCTTCAATACAGAACCCCCCTACATTACATACCCCCTACAATACAGACCCCCCCCTACAATACAGACCCCCCCCTACAATACAGACCCCCCCCCTACAATACAGACCCCCCCTACAATACAGACCCCCCCCTACAATACAGACCCCCCCTACAATACAGACCCCCCCCTACAATACAGACCCCCCCCTACAATACAGAACCCCCCTACATTACAGACCCCCCTACATTACAGACCCCCCTACAATACAGAACCCCCCCTACATTTCAGACCACCCCTACAATACAGAACCCCCCCTACAATACAGACCCCCCCTTCAGACCCATAATGTACCTCAGATCAGCGCGGGACTGCATGTTGGGTCCCCTCCCCCTGTGTGGACATAAAGGAGGAGGGGGAGGTGGCTTCACTCTGCTCGGCTGTGTGAGACAGCCGAGCCGAGACTGATCAGATCATCAGTGCCGCGGCCACCTTGAAAGGTGTGTACAGCTCCAAGCTGTGAAGCTCCAAGGAATGCTCCCGCCCTGATAGTGGAACAGGTGCTGGCTCTGCACTAATGCATGGGAAAGAAAAGAGCCCTGGACTGCCGCACTCTGTATAAACGATTTATTTTCAAAATTCCAAAATTTAAATCCAAAGTTAATCCATAGATTCAAAAGTCCAAAAACAGACAAAAACAGAAAACTGACATGCAGGGGTGGATGGCTGACACGTTTCACATCAAAGATAGATGCTTACTCATAGCTCACCTTGCCAGAGAGAAGGGGATCGTTGTGGGTCCCGCCCCCCTGATGTGCCGACAGGTGTCGCGGTCACTAGAGTGCGGCTCCGACTCGCAGCTGAGAGTGCACTGGGGCAGTGGCATCACTAGGGTTGGTGTCACCTGGTGCGGCAAAACTTGGTGTCACCCCCCTCCTGTCTATCCTGCCCAGCGCCCTGCAGGCAGCGCATGGTCACAAGGCGCACCCCCAAATTACCCCTGTAAATTAAAGTATAGGGTGGTATTGGGCCGGCTGGGGCGAAATAGGGCAGGTTGCGGTGGCATTGGGCAGGCTGGGGTGGCATGGGGCAGGTTGCGGTGGCATGGGGCAGGTTGCGGTGGCATGGGGCAGGTTGCGGTGGCATGGGGCAGGTTGCGGTGGCATGGGGCAGGTTGCGGTGGCACGCATAGGGCAGGGTGCGGTGGCATAGGGCAGGCTGGGGTGGTATGGTGCCAGGTTAGGACTCTATGTAGTGACATGTGCAGCAGTGCAGTAACTTACAGCATGCCTGGAGATGAAGACACTCTGGCTGCTGTGTCCTTGTTTCTTTCTCCTTCAGCTGTGGGATCAGCCAGAGTGAACGAGTCTGTGGGAGGAGTGGAGGGGCAGCCACACCCCCAGCTCCGCCCACCAACTCTGGCTGCCTCCGGAGACATTGGAGATGATGAGGAAGACGTGACATGCTGTCCAGCGGCCTGCGGGCATTTGCCCGGTTTGCCCTATGGGCAGTCCGGGCCTGATGGGTGGGCATACCTGGTGTTCTTGGGTGGACATCCCTGGTAGGCATCCTCGGGGGCTACATTGATGATCAATCAGTGCAGCTCTCTCTCCTCCCCCCCTTTGTCAGGAGAGCAGCCGATCGGCTCTCCTCTACTTGCGTCTGTCAGTGCGAGTGGAGGAAAAGCTGATAAACGGCTCTTCTGGTTTACGCTGTGATCAGCTGTGATTAGTCACACCACATGATTGGACACACCAACGATCGCCGAGTGCCCCCGTGGCTTATCCTGCTGGACGTCATATGTTGTCCAGTCAGGATGACTTAACCACTTTGCGCATGTCATTCTGCTATATGGCGGGCGGGAAGTGGTTAACATACAATTTACCCCCAAGCCTTGAAATGTTTATAGGATATTGTAACTGGAGGGCCCGTGGAACCCAGAAGTTCTTAGAAAGTATGAGCCAGAAAATAATGGACATTGAGAATATGTCTTGGATTGCTTTGAAATGGGTCTGTAATATTAATCCACGGTATTTCCCAGGATATCTGTAAAGGACTATTTACTGGTTGTTTGATTCTGAACTCAACAGGTTAATTGAGAGATACTGATATGTTCAACTCCAACCACCTGGCTGCCTGTGTAATGTAGATTAAATCCAGACTAGCTTCCAAAGACCTTTTCATTGTTTGTGGTGATGTGGATTGGAGCTGGTAGACCGCCTGGCTGCCTATTATGGGATGTTTAAGTGTCTTGCTGTGAAGAAAGGGGGGGGGGATCACTCCAGCAACCCCTTCTGCTAAGACTGTTTACTGAAGGAGAAGTTTGAACACACCTGACCTGTATCACCATTGTCATTGGACAGTTTACCCCCCCATGTTCCCCAAGGATGGGATGGAAGTGTTTGGAAGGGAAGTGTGTTACCATGTGCTTGTAATAAAGATTCGTTCCCTGTTTTTGGAACTTCAACACAGAGCGTTGTCTCGTTTTTGTGCGGGGAGAAATATTTGTTTGGGGTCTTATTCGGCTGGTTGGAGGGTCTGGTAGCTGCTGTGTGTTCGAGAATGGAATATCCTAAACCCCCTGTCGTTACAGATATGTTTACCTTTGGCAACATGTTGCAGGTTTCCAGATGGCAAGCAATTGTGCTGCAAGTTTGAAAATGACTTGTTAAGCTATTGCTAGATTTGCCAGGCTTCAAAAGTTTGTTGCACAATTGCAGCAAGTCTGCATTGCATGACTTCAGATCAAATTTATTTGCAAACATTCTGCAAGTCTGCTGCAAGTTCTGGTTCAGTTATGTTGTGAAATAGTCATCCCACCACAGAGGTCACCGTGACTGAATTTGGAAAAGTGTCAACTACAACTTACATTTTTTGGTAAATTTTAAAATATGGGGTTGTGTCAAGTAAAGAGATACCAAACATGTCAAGACTCAAAATTGCGCACACCCGTGAAATAAGTTTACTGGTTTAGAGTTAGGCTGGGTTCACACTTCTTGCAGGCGCGGCTCACAGCAGAGGTCCGGTGCGTCCCCGTTGGGTCAGAATTTTTGCCTGAATTTAGACCTGAAACAGAGCCAAAGATGCACAGGACACCTGTGCAATCCGCTTCACAGTCGTTCCAGAGATGTGTGAACTGGCTCAATTGAGATCCGGGTACACTCTTCTGTCATGCGAATTGGATGCAGAGAAACCCGCATCCAATTTGCACTAGTGTGAACCCAGCCTTAAAGGATAAGTATACCCCAACACTAAAATCTCTACATTCACGATCTAACACCAACCTATCTAACCCTGTAAAGAATAAATCCGTATACATACCTTTTTTTGAAGCCGTTCTGGTTCGATCTCCATCCGTGGAAGCTCTGCAGAGGACACAGCCGACAACGGCTGTGAAATGAATAGGGAGGGATGTGTCCTCTGCACCCGCCTCCACAGAAAAACCGTAGGTGACAGATCAGCGTGGGATCGGGTCGGGTCTCTTCAATAAAGGTATGTATACTGATTTCTTCTTTACAGGGTTAGACAGGTTTGTGTTAGATCGTGGAAGTCTGTAGATGCAGGGATTTTACTGTTGGGGTGGACTTATCCTTTAACCATGAATTGTGGTAGTATAATTATTACTCTCACTCTGATGTTCTTGGCAGTATCTCACATGTGTGGTACAATTGCTGTTTACATACATGTCCGTGCTTGCATTTGAATGTAGGTGGGGTGGGGGAGCACTTTTTTACATTTTTATAATTTATTTATCTTTATTACAATTTAATATTGTTTTACACTTTTTTTTTTTTATATATATTTTTTTTGTTTTAACAACTTGAAGTCCAGGACTTTTAAAAACATTCTAAGGAAGGTAAGAAGTTAATGTGTAAATGCACTGGTGGAGCTTGGGTACAGATTCTTCTTAGGATTGAATGGAGAGAGTGCACAGCCAGCCCTGACTCAAAAGATTTTAACAAGCGGTTTGGCGACTTTGTTGGTGGTATGACGCTGGATCAGAGATAGGCGAGTATAAAGCCTGGTACACACTGGCCGAATATCGGCTGCTTCAAAAGAAACTGTCCAACATTTGGCCTGTGTGTACAGCAGTCTTTCCGACAGAAGCAAGCCAAATGTCCAGCTTCTGTCGAAGGGGCATGGCAGAAAGACATCTGCCGATTGGCATTGGATCAGCGCTCCTGATGTGTTCTGGTGAGGGGGTAGTCCCCCCCCCCCCCCCCCCCCCCCCGTCAGAACACAATAGCTCAGCGGGTAGATCGCTGTACTAACATCTGATAGTACAGCAAGCTCCTGCCAAGCTCCTCAGTTTTTCTTCTTTCAGCCCAGTGGGTTGAATGAAAAAAAAAAACTGAGTGTGTATCGGGCTTAAGCCTTGCTGAGAGCAGAGGACAGCTCAGTATTAGTGAAACTGCACCAAGGGGGGCAGTTACATTTCATTGGCTCCCTAAATATATTATAGATTCCAGATGTTGCAATCACTTCTTTATAAATATTACTACTTGGTGAACATACTGGTAGTATTTAGGAGATCTTCCACTGTGTTGAGCTAATGTTGGGTGTGAGTTGTGCATTATGTAAGGTACAGTGCGGTTTGTACTTATTATTAAATCACAAACAAGAATTCTTAGAAGTTTTTTTAGCTTTTATTTTAATTCCCACCTGTGTTTTTTTTACTTTACACCAGGCACTGGAGGACGACTTGGAGCAGAAGAAGCAGGAACAGGAAATGTTTTTCCGCATGAGTCAAGTAGAAGTAGGACAGTGTGGATCAATCCAGAAACCTGCCAGGTTTTTTGCCTACAGTTCAGCTGAAGCTTCATAAAGTTTTGTTTAACTAAAGAGAACAATACAGACTGTAAGGTTCACCTGCAGACAAAGCTGGAGAAAGATTTCCTACAACTTAACCAACTACTCCTATTGGTGCTCCCAGCATATCTGTAAAGACGGGTGTAAGTTACCCCGAGGACATTATAAAATCTGAAGATCCTGTAAACCATAGGAGGAAGTCGGTGTTCAGTATTTTACAAATAACATTTTACTTGTGTCCTAAAAGGCTTAAAACCATTACACCATATGTAGGGTTGGTTTCAGGGACAAACCATTGTTTGGCTCTGTGTGCATAGTCTTTCTAAACCAAAAACAAAAAAAATCCAATGTGCTTCCATTTAAAAAAATAATAATAATCAGAAACTGTATACATGCTGTCAGTTTATTCCTCATCCATTGCTTGTATCTTCACCTAGATGATCTGTTTACCACTGTGCTAACTTTTGTGTCACTTCATCGTGTATATATCACTCATATACCATCATTACAGATGCTTCTCTTTTTGTATCTGCAGCACTTCTGTCTACATGGTGAACTCTTCATGTAATCTTGCATGCCAAAAAATAGAACATAAATGTTTAAAGAGACTCTCTTACTTTTCCCAATCAGTGCAAACTCTTTCCCATATGCCTCTGCCTCCCCATAGCTCAGAGCGTGGGAACATAACCCCTGTTTCATTTCCGTGTCCGAGCTTCCACATGATTAACTTCCTCCTCCTGGACATGTTCAGACCTGGTGATTGGCTACTTAGGACTGGGCACTGCATCCTGGGATAAGACTCAGGGGGTGAGGTGTTTCTTACAAGAGAACCTATCACTTTGCCCTAGAAGGGTAAGTTAACTGATTCTCATTAGGTCCAGAGAAGCCCTGTAGTTTTAAATGCAGGCCAGAATATAATCTACAGTGGAACCTTGAATTACAAGCATAATCCGTTCCAGGAGAATACTTGTAATCCAAAGCGCTCGCATATCAAAGCGAGTTTCCTCATAGAAGTCAATGGAAACTAAGATAATTTGTTTCACATTGACTTTTATTGCATGCAATACCGCATGTGGCCAGAGGTGGGGGGGCACCGGAAATACTCGGAGACCGCTCGGATGCACTAGGAAACCACCGGAAAGGCTCGGAATGGAGTATTTCTGAGCTACTCCGAGTGTCACCGGTGCCCCCGCATCTCTCGCCAAATGCGGTACTGCACACTGCAAAGGCTTGAATCCTGCCCGTGTTGCGAGACAACACTTGCAAACCGAGTCAGATTTAAAAAACAAAATTGCTCGTATTGCGAAACATTCGTTAACCGCGTTACTCGCAATCCGAGGTTCCACTGTATTTATATTTGGAGTTTAAAATCTTTGTGTTTTATAGGCAGAAGAAGGAATGAATAACCCAAAGAAATCAGATTTCAGTTCACTTCAAGTTTTGTCATTGAAAATGGAATCCAGTCTTAATGCTGTGGGTTATTGCTTTATTCCCTATCATATCTATTTTATTTAATTAAAGCATGACAAGGGACCAAGTGAAAAATATTTTCTTTAGCCATCTACCCAATTAATGTGCCTTCTAGATATTTGCATAAAGGTTTAATATATTTCATAGCTTTTTTACTTGAAAAGTTGTTTAGTGCATTATTGCTGTTTGAAGTGTAGCAGACTGCTGGCCAGTCATTAGTGAAGGTCAAGTTAAAGAAGTGAGGGAGATCACTTATAACATATGAAGTCATGGATCAGTATAAATCTTGTATTTTGCAAGAGCTGACTGCTTATTTACCATGACAGTGCAAAAAGTGAATATCGTCTGATGTGGCATCCCAGAGCAACCAGATCAGATGACAGTTTGTGACAGGCTAGCGATAGAGCAATGCCGATTAGTTTCTCTGTTACCACTCTTAACACTGCTCTTTGCCTTATTAAATATGCCCAAAGAATTTTGCAAGATGATAGTAATACCATGGCATACTACTTTGCTTTCTAATCATTTTTACACCTAAATATATGTGATGTTATATAGCCAGAGACTAGCTCAGTTCATGTGAAAAATGTGTATTGCCTGATAGGGATAGAAGCTATTGACTGTAGCTGGGAACAGTTTGAGTCCTGCATGATGTGAATGAAGCCAAAAATCTATAATGACTCAAAAAAAAAAAAAAAAAAGGCCCACTTTGCTAATTGCTGCTAACTCCTGGAATGCAGTGTTTCGGTTTATTTCAATTCTGTACCTGTATTGGAGAAAACAAAATACTTCTCTCCATACTGGAAAGTGATTTTCATTTAAACAGCGAATTCTGCATTAAACTTGAATGCAGTTAAATTTATTTTCAGAAGAGTTTTCAGCTGGGGCAAAAACACTGTGCAATGTATATAAGAGAATCTAATAAAGTAACCAGATAATAAATGTAAACTGAAAGTTCCTTTTTATGTGAGTGTGATTTTATACATTTCTTTTTTTTTAACGTATACCTGTCTCTTGCATATAGTGAAGGAAGTAAATTCATGACAGCAGATGATCTGATAAGATTAAAGCGTTCTGGTCAGGACATGAAATTTTTATAACTGTCAGTACATTTTTTTTCTATTTTTATCTCAAGCAGGGTAAAGGGGTTGTAAACGCTCATGTTTTTTTTATGCATTAACCACTTCAATACAGGGCATTTCCACCCCCTTCCTGCACAGACCAATTTTTAGTTTTCAGCGCTGTCACACTTTGAATGACAATTGCGCGGTCATGCAACACTGTACCCAAATGAAATCTTTGTTTTTTTTCCCACAAATAGAGCTTTCGTTTGGTGGTATTTGATCACCTCTGAGGTTTTTATTTTTTGCGCTATAAACAAAAGAAGAGCGACAATTTTGAAAAAAACACTATTTTTAACTTTTTGATTTAATAAATATCACATTTTATTTAAAAAAATTGTTTTTTTTTCCTCAGTTTAGGCCGATACGTATTCTTTTACATATTTTTGGTAAAAAAAAAATCGCAATAAGCGTATATTGATTGGTTTGTGCAAAAGTTATAGCGTCTACAAAATAGGGGATAGTTTTATTGCATTTTTTTTTTTTACTAGTAATGGCGGCGATCTGCGATTTTTATTGTGACCATGGCATTGCGACGGACATATCGGACACTTTTGACACATTTTTGGGACCATTGACATTTATACAGCGATTTAGTGTTATAAAACTAGACTGATTACTATGTAAATGTGACTGGCAGGGAAGGGGTTAATACTAGGGGGCGCTGAAGGGGTTAAATATGTTCCCTAGTGAGTGATTCTAACTGTAGGGGGAGGGGACTCACAAGAGGAGGAGACCGAAATGTGTTCCTCTGTACTGGGAACACACATCGGTCTCACCTCTGACAGGAGGTGGATCTGTGTGTTTACACACACAGATCCACACTCCTGCCGTGATCACGGGCAGTCGCGGGTGCCCGGCGGACATCGCGCCCGTGGGGCACGCGCACTGGGTCCCGAGCAATGCCGCGGGCGGCGCGTGCCCCCTAGAGGCCGGGAAGCCCAGGACGTCATATGACGTCCACCCGGAGGGAGACCAGGTTCCTGCCGACGTCATTTTACAATGGCTCGGTAGGTAACTGGTTAAGGTGAAAAACCTTCTGTAGTGCTGCAGCCCCCCCATTTTACTTACCTGAATGCTGACATCCTCCGGCCAGGAACGAGCACACCAGCTCTAGCTGGTGTCTCATGTCCTGATTGGATAGATTGATAGCAGCGCAGCCATTGGCTCCTACTGCTGTCAATCAAATCCAATGACGCAGCGCCGGGGGCGGGGCGGGGCCGAGTCCTGCATTCTGTGTGAATGGACACAGATGCAGGACTCGGGAGCGCGCCTGCTCGGGTGTCCACCTTAGGAGAGCCTTCTCCAACGTGGACACTTGATGCAAGGAGGAGACACCAGCGCCGCTGAGGGACCCCAGAAGAGGAGGACTGGGGCCACTCTGTGCACAATGAACTGCACAGTAGAGGTAAGTATGACATGTTTGTTTTTTTTAAATGAGGGTTTACAAACCCTTTAAGTAAAACACAGGCAATTGCTGCTTTTCCTGCTATGTTTCTCATAAGAAATTGTGAATCCAATAAGGACAGTGTGACAAATTCTTATGTCCTTTAAGGCACTTGCACACTGGGGTGGGGGGGGGGGGCATCGGCGGTAAAGTGCTGCTATTTTTAGCAGCGCTTTTCGGCCACTGCCGAAGCGCTTTGTGGGCGCTTTGGCAGCACTGGTCATTGATTTCAATGGCACAGGGGCATTTTAGGACGGTGTACTTACCGCTCCCGCAATGCCCCAGAAATGCTGCTTGCAGGACTTTTTTTTTCCCCAACCTACAAGCGCACTGCTCCAGTGTGAAGGCACTTGGGCTGCAGGGGAGGCGTTTTTTTCAGGCGCTTTACAGGCGCTATTTTCAGCCCTTTAGCGCCTGAAAATGTCCCAGTGTGAAAGTAGCCTAAAGGAATCCCGTTCTCTGCTTCAAGGTTCCTACATTTCTTTGTTTCGCATACAGTGGGTATAGAAAAGAATCCCAACCCTTTAAGGCTGAGTTCACACTGCAGCACGCTCCGGCTCACAGCCGGAGTCCGGTGCGTCCCCATTCACTGTTTCAGGGTCCGATTTCAGCCCAAATTTTTGTTTGAATTCGGACCTGAAACAGACCAAAAGACGCACAGAACTCCTGTGCAATGCGCACTGGAGCCGCTGTGGAGATGGGTGAACCAGCTTCATAGATAGCCGGTCACAATCTCCTGCTATGCGAATTGACTGCGGAGAAAGCCACATCCAATTCACAACAGTGTGAACCCAGCATAAAATAATCACATTTTGTTGATTTGCAACCTGAAATGAAGACAGACACAGTTTTTGTTTTATCCAGCTGGTATATACGTGTGCAACTTATAACATTCAAGTAAAAGAAAAAAAACCAACATGTCAGAAAAAAACAAAACAAAAACAGAATCACTAAGTTGGAAAAAGAATCGCCCCCCTCATGTCAGTATTTTGTTAGACCACATTTTGCTTTAATGACATCTTTAGTCTGTTGGGATGTCTCTGACTAAGCCATGTAAGTTTAGATGTGCAAACTAAATATAACTAAACTTGAGCAGTTCTGCAAAGAAGAATGTGCAAATATTGCAAAGTCTAGATGTGCAAAGTAAGTACAGACATAACCTAACAGACTAAAGGCTGTAATTAAAGCAAAAGGTGGTTCAACAAAATACTGACACAAAGGGAGTGATCCTTTTTTTCAACTAGTAAATACAGCTAGATCAAACCAAAGCAGTCTTCATTTCAGGCTGCAAAGCAACAAAATGTGATCATTTTATTATTATGAAGTGGGTGATAATTTTCTATACTCACTGAATGTAGGGCTCATTTTCACCATCATTCCTTTGGAATAGCAATCCAACACACCTCCACAGTGCACTGTAGCACACACAAGGATTTGGGCAGTGTGTTTCACTGCAAAAAAATATGCAGCCTGCTCTATTTTTGTCCATTGCATTACATAGTGTGAATATAGAGTCTGGGCCTCTTTAATAATATGAAGAATGGAAACCTGAAGACTCTAACTCAACTTTATACTGGAAACCTCCCCTGCAGACCCTGACATCACCAAAGGGCCGCACATAAAATGTGAATATTCAGTGTTGGACACCGCAGATGCACAACAGGATATAGTCAAATACTATGGGCACGATATAAGACATGGGTGCCCAACCGCTGGCCCGCGGGCCACATTTGGCCTGCGGCATCCTCTGACGTGGCCCGCCACCCCCTGCTCTGGGATGGCGGGTCGGCAAGCCCAGATTGCGGGTTTCTGACCCGCCATCCCCGAGCATCAGCGAGACGATCCGAGCCGGCGCTGGAGGAAGCATACAGCAGCTGTAGATAGCAGAGCCGATGCTTTCTGTATAGCGCCGGCTTCTGACTCCCAAATGTGCTCTGCCTGTGACAGTTTCCAGTGCGATACAGGAAGAATCGGCTCTATGCTCTCTACAGCAGCTGTATGTTTCCTCCAGCGCCGCTCCTGTCACACCGATGGCAAGTATGGGGGATCAAGAATCAGCCATCGGTACCCAGAAGTACCAGCCATCAGTACCCAGATGTACCAGCCAGCAGTACCCGCCATCAGTACCCAGAAGTACCAGCAAGCAGTACCCAGCAGTATCAAAAAGTACCAGCCAGCAATACCCAGAAGTACCAGCCACCAGTACCCACAAGCACCATCAAGCAGTACCAAAAATTACCCACCAGTGCCCAGAAGTACCAGCCAGCAGTTCCCCACCAGTACTTACCAGCAGTACCAGCCAGAAGTACTTGCCAGCAGCACCCACCAGTACCAGCCAGCAGTTCCCACCAGTACTCAGCATTAGTACTTGCCAGTACCAGCCAGCAGTACCCACCAGAACCAGCCAGTGGTACCCGCCAGTACCAGAAAGCAGTACCCACCAGTACCAGCCAGCAGGACCCGCCCTGAAAGACAGCCAGCAGCAGCAACCAGCCATACCCATCTAGGAGACAGCAGCAGCCAGCGATCCCTGTGGAATCCTGAAGAAGAAGTGAAGATTGAGGTCAGTTAAGGTGCAGGTAAACCACAGTGCATCAGTGTGAAAGCAGCCTTAGGCTCCTTTCACGTGATCACCTCTATAGAGCGGCAGATTTAAACTGACCTGCGTCCTTTTACACCCACCTATCTCCAATCTGCTTAAAAAAACAGAAGGGAATCTGTCCCTATCTGTCTGGGCGGATCGGAGGGCCCATAGAGTAGAGCGGGCTGTGTCCCTATCTGCTCTGCATATGCAGAGTGGATACAGACCTGTCATCTGCCCGCTCTGCTCATTGTGGCCCACGACCAGCTGCCAAGTCGCTAAAGTGGCCCTCGCTCTTCAAAAGGTTGAGCACCCCTGATGGTCAGAGTTTGTAGACATAATACAGGAGATCGTCATAGACTGTGGACATGGTACAGGAGCTGGTCAGAGACTGCTGACTTGTGAACATGCTATTGGCGTTTTTGGAGACTAGGGACACACTTCAGGAGACGAGTCATAGACTGGAGACCTATTGCATGAAACTGCTAGAAATCACTGCTATAATAGGAAAGCACAGATTAATGTCTGCAGGGGCCCCAAGGGCAGCACAGAAAGTGTCAAAGCGCTGCAGGTTGGGCACCAGGGAAGATCGCCATTATTATTATAATACAGGATTTATATAGCGCCAACAGGATTTATATAGCGCCAACAGTTTACACAGCGCTTTACAACTTGAGGGTAGACAGTACAATAACAATACACTTTAATGCAGTAGGAATCAGAGAGCTTACAATCTAAGAGGGGAGGCCAAGAGATACAAGAGGTAAATTAGAATCTGTAAGAGAGGGTACAAAGCCTATGAAAATTGCACACTATTTTATACACTTTTTCTGTGTTTTCTTTATCAGTTGTGTTACATTTACAATCATTAAGTTTTTCCCCTCCCAGTATAACATCACTGGATGCAACCTCAATTCTGACATTCCAGTAAGTGTCTCCTGTAGTTGCAAAAGTTGTTATAAAAGTCAGTGTATATCCTTGACCACTTGGTGGCATAAGAGTGTCATCAAACAGTTATTTAGAGTGTGAAAGGCACTTTTAAACACAAGAAAACAGTTCTGTATATAACTGCAGAAGGAAAATGTAAATTAAAATGTTTGGAATGTGTATCTTCCATGAACTGGGTGGGTTATTAAAGGGGGTCATAGTGTTTTACAAGGCAGAACCTCCATTACGTAGCAAAATATGTTCACTCTAGCTCTCAAATGACCAATGAACCCATAACAAGAACAGTTCATCTTTGTGCTCTGTCCCTGTTGTCTCCACACAAATCTGAATGATTGACTGTAGGTCCTTTTGCACAGTCCCCTATTGTAATAAAAAAACGTTTTCCTTTTTCTTGAAGATCCTGTTAACCTTTTGGCTTTCACCTAATTCAAACTACGTGACCCAAGACCTCGTATATATGTTCTTTCACTCTGTGAAGATGAACCATGGGGGAAAAAAATTGATTGGTTTAAATGTAAAATGATTTGTAAATTTAATTTTGTAAAAAAAAAAAATGTTTTTTATATTTACCAGCTCTGCTTAATGGTTTTTCACAGAGACTCTGATCATCTTCTGGGGTCCCCTGCCAGCACTCCTGGCTCCCCCCTCACTTCCAAATGCCCCCCTAGCAAGCTGCTTGCTTTGGCGGCACTCGTGTGGGCTCGATCTCAAGCCAAGTTCTGTGTGTCCATTAACACACACACACAGCACATCTTGGTCCTGCTCTCTCCTCACAGGCTGTGATTGACAGCAGCAGGAGCCAATCTCTCTTGCCTCATGTCCAGTGTAGAGAGAGAGAGAGACAAAGCAGCACCGCTGCTCTTGGCACAGTGCTAGATCGAGATGAGGCTCAGGTAGGTATTTAGGGAAGAGAGCAAGGAAATTGCTGCTCTAGGCAGGTCTAGTTGGCTGTAGTCTTCCTCTCAGGAACCAAGGGTGCCAGCAATGCATGTAGCAATCAGAACAAAGAAATGCATTGGACAGCCGCACTCCAAACTAACGTAGCTTTATTCAGTAAAAAATATGCACTACAAGCCACAGCAACGGAAACCAGGACAGCTGACGCGTTTTACACCAACTTAGTGTTTACTTATAGCTGGTATTTAGGGAAGACTGGGGGGAGCTGAATACAGAAGGTTTTTTTGTTTTGTTTTTTAATGCAGGGACTGCATTAATGTAAAAAAACCTTCTGCATATACAACCATTTAAAAAGCCAATAACCTAGTCTGTATTGGCCTATGTGATCTCAATCTATAAACTATGCAACAAAATTGAACCTACCCCAAAACAACCATTAATTACTTTTGTACTAATGTAGTTGTTTACTACTCCCACTGGCAACTGACCTATTGATTTGCTTAAACATTTATTATTTATAGTTAATTATAATGGTATACCCAAGCTATGGTCGTGTTAAATTCTAACAGTGTTAATCAAATAATAAATTATAAAATGAATCAATGTGAACTATGGAGCTGCTGCTGAAGTATTAGGTTAATATAACTTTATTGGATCGATATAGAGAAAAAACAAGATGCTGCTCCTATACTAAATACATACATTTCTGTGCTCTCTCCACTCTATCAATAAACACATCAAGTCAAACATATGAAATATAGTACCGTGTTTGCTATTTCATTAAGTGTCTATATATATATATATATATATATATATATATTCATAATCAATGCGACTAAAGTGCCAGTGCAACAATCTTAATTTATAAAGTCCATAAGTGCAAATCTAAGTGCTGGTGCAGATGAATCTTTCAATTTGCAGAGTCCACACCGCAGTGCTCCCCGGCTATACTCCCCACTCACTGACAATGTCAGAATGGCTTGTTAGTATCCTGGTATGGTTTGTATGGCTTTGCGCTATACTCCACTTCTCTGATATTAAAGTGTTACTAAACCCACAACAGTAAAATCAGTCTGTATATGCAGTAAAGCATGCTTGTTATACACACTGTGGAATTTAAGGGCTTAATACTCTGCATTGTGTAAAAAAATCAATTTGATCCTGTCTTCTCTGATCCCCTCCTCCTTCCACTGTCCCCAATATATGTCCTTATAATACAGAGTCAGGGGACAGGCTGCACATGCTCAGTTTGGTTTGTATTGCTAGAGAGTTTTTTATTTATTTTTCTTGGGAGGGTGCATGTGATCAGCACAGGGCCAATCAGTACTGTCCAGATAGAGGGTCAAGGGTCCTGCATACTCATAGGACAGTCAGTGCAGAGTGAAAACTCTGCCTATAAGCTTTAAGCAGACACTGTTAGAAGTCACAAGACTGCTATATACTGCTGATGAAAAAAGGTATTTAGCAGTTTATATTTATTAAAATAATTGCATTTTCATGCTCATGTCCATTTCAACTCTCACAGTTTAAAAATTAGAAAAAGTCCACCTTGCAGGTTTGACCAACATCATATGCAGATAAAAGCTCTTGCCTTTTGAGCTGCAGGTGAATGGAACAGGGTAGATGCATCCTATGGAATAAAATGTCATATACCAGGTAAAAAAATAAAGTATTTAAAGATACTTATTCTCGGAGGTATACAAATAAAAATGTCAATTGGTAGAAAATGGCTGACACTGTGGTGCTGGCAAGGCTGTTTTCATATGTGGGCTGGAAATCCACAATCTGTAAAATAGGAAGGGAAAAAAGCACCAAACCGGCATAGTGTAGCACAATTTATTAAGTAAAATACCATATAAAACAAATGGGACTCGCAAGCAGGTAAGGGGGAAAGAGAGGATGACAGTCCTCGGTGGATTGCAATGAGCTGAGAGCTGTGTGGTAGTCCTTGGTGGAGAAGAAAGCTGGCTGTGGTGGGGAGCAAGATGAGCCTGGAGTCCTTGCAGGGAGACTGGCGTCAGGTTGCCCTGTGTGGCATCCAGAAATCGGATGTCCGCCCAAAGCTGATGTGAGTCCAACCCCTCTGTGAGCCAATTGGGACGCGTTTCGGAAGCTTAGCCACACCTCCTTCATCAGCCTAGTGCTACACTATGCTGGTTTGGCACTTCCTTCCCTTCCTAGATACATAAGTAACCATGTTACTTTGTATCTCTTTTATCTCCCATCTGTAAAGTGTTTATAAACACTGTGTGAGAAGGTCTGTTTTTGGCTGCAGTGAAGGCCTCATGCACACTGGACATTTTGCTAACTCATTTGCCCCTGGTAGCAGCGTTTTGGCAGAAAAACGCATTTAGATGTGGCAAGCGTTTGGGCATTAATTGCTTTTATCGGCCATAATAGTTTTTATCTGGATTTTGAAACGTAATCACTCTCAAGCACTAAACACGCCTAGTGTTAAACGCGTTTAGGCGCATCAAACGTTTTTTCCGCCAAAATGCTGCTGCTCCTGGATGTACTGGCTGTGGGGTTTTTTTTTCTACCTCCTAAAAGTCCCTGTCTCTAAATGCCTATGTGTTCATGGACACATAGGCTAACATGCAGGGGCATTTAGAGGCAAAAAAAAAAAAAACAGATGCCCCTAATAGCCACGATAAAAACGTCCAGTGTGCATGAGGCCTAAAAGTTAAAGTCTGTTAGCTGATGGTAATTTCAAAGTAAAAGTAGGGCAAAACCTCTTTTGCTCAGTCAGTCCATGCTCTTGAGAGATCTCTATTTTAATATCAGTATACACCTAGTTGCCTGACTGGCAGCTGACTCAGGCTCTCAGTGCAACGCTGAGACCTTAGCCAGATGCACCTGCCCCCTCGACAGCCCGGCTCTCCAGTGAGTGCTGAACGGGCAGAGCAGAAGACGAACAACTGAGTGTTCAGCAGTCTTTGAACGCTCGGTTCTCAGTGTAGAAGCAGCAGGGAACAGATGCGTATGAATGTTGTTGTTTTTTTTTCCTTATCCCGCACTTCTCATATTTGAACAGATAAAGAACTTCATTCAAACTGTGTAACGTGGACAATCCGCGCTACCTCCCTATGTACAAAAGTGCAATGGTGCAAACATGCAAACAGGATACTTTTCTTCACAGGGAATTGGTATCTAAATTCAAAAAAATGTGTGACGGTGCTGCAACTAATGTGTAGCTGGAATAGTCAGCTAGAGGAATGTTAAAAATTAAAATAGATGCGCAACCATAAAATAGCAAACAAAGTGCAAATACTTGGGTGATGTATAAACACACAAACCTAAAAATGCTTGAGTGAAAAATACAATACAATATGGCAATGTAGAAGTGAAAAAAAGTCACTATAGAACAGGCAACAAAGTGTCCATTTAAATCAGCTACCAATGTTTTGCTGAAATCAAAGGGGCAGAAATGCAAATCTTCATCCTATGCTTCCACTCGGCAGGTGAAGAGAAAAATTGCAGGTATATAAAGAGGCCGCTTACCAGATCAGTTGGATCTCTGTCACATCAAATGCTTAAAAAATTATCTTCACTTACCTTATCCCCGCCGCAGGAAAACTGTTGAGAACAACAGATCCAGCCTTCACCCATCACGGCAGGTAGTGTTGTGCCAACCTTCAGGGTTCTGGGTCACTATTTAAAGGAACCTTTTCCCTGGACCTGTAGAAGACTCTGCCAGGAACTTTTCATGCCACATAGATTAGTACACCAAAGACTGGATCCCAGAGCCCAGACCTCCGAAAAGAGACATTACAGGCAAACCTTGTTTCTTCTTTACACGAGGCCCGGGTACCATCCATTTTAGGCATTTAGTAATGGCCCGAGGCATGGATCAGGTTACATAGCTCCTAAGCTTCCGCAGAGACCATCAAACAGAACTTTCTTCTTAGCACATGTTCAACGTGACCAACCACCTTTAGACACTGGCAAAAAAACTGAGGAGCTCTCCATATGGGAGAGGTTATATAGGGGAGGAACTCGTCTTGTAATTAGAGTTGCCAGTGTCCAATCACCTGATGGTGACTATCTAACCCACTAAGTAATTATCTAAGTCTCTGTGTCCTGTGATGTATGAACAAGAAAAGGTTTTCGATGTTCCAGCCATCCTGGATTTTTATACAAAAGGAAGCAGATAGACTTGGGTCTTAGCACTTTGAAGGTTTGGGTGATGAGACTGTAGGTTTACACTGCTGCTATCTTATTTTGATCCTATTTTCAGTGTGATAGTGAAGTGCAATTTGGATGTGGTTTGCACATTCTATAGAGCCAAAATTGGACTGGAATCGAACCAAAGTAGTACAGGAACCTTTTCCAAAATCACACATGCTGAGTTGCATTGATGTAAACGTGCACCAAGTCGCATCTGAAATCGTGTGAACAAAGCTCCACAGAACCGCTAAATGCAGGGTTCTTCAAAGGACTCTTGAGAAATAAGTCTATTCGAACCAAAGTTTGTACTAGGTTCTATTGGCAATAATCAGGGCACCCTTTTGAACCCTTTTCTGATGCTTCTCTTAGCCTTTTGACCTTTGACCTTGGCATTACTATTGCCTGTCACTATATTAGCTTTACTATTGATTGAATAAAATAGAAACAACTTATAACTCTAAAATTATCGTACTCATATTTACATATAAATAAATTTCCCTAATGGTATTGATTTTAGGTAGTATAATGTGACAGTTAATAATCA
Source organism: Rana muscosa (assembly GCA_029206835.1). NCBI lineage: Eukaryota > Metazoa > Chordata > Amphibia > Anura > Ranidae > Rana > Rana muscosa. Next base: position 877,537,261 of record CM055118.1, read on the forward strand.
TTTTATATAAAAGAAAAGCAAAGATTAAATAAAAAATGTAAAAGTTAATATAGTTATAGACAATTTTCTTTCTCGTACATCACGGGACACAGAGCGACATAGTCATTACTAATGGGTTATATAGATACCGTCAGGTGCTGGCACTGGCAACTTCCAAAACCGGAAGTACCCTCCCCTATATAAGCCCCTCCCATCCGGGAGCACCTCAGTTTTTTGCCAGTGTCTAAGGTGTTGGCCAAGAAGAAACATGTGTTTTTCACTGAGCTTGCGTACAGGTTCTTTTGGGCCTCAGTAAGCTATTCCGGATCCGACCAAAAAAGCTTCATAGCTAAACGGTCGGTACCCGGGCCTTGCAGAGAAGAGCAAGGTTTTGCCTGTAATGCTTCTCTTAGGAGAGCTGGACCCTGGGATCCAGAGCTCTGGTCATACCCACGACCAAGATGTTTTCTGTGCAGGGTGCTATACAGGTCCAGGGGAGTGGAATCCTTGGGAACCCGGTCCCTGAAGGTTTGATTACAATGCCTGCCGTGATAGGTGAAGTTTGGGCTTTTGTGGACCAAACAAAGTCCTGCGGCGGGGAACAGGTAAGTGGGGGCCCCCAGGAACTTGGTTCTATTGGGGGACCCCCAAGCCTAATTTGTCTTTCTGTCTGTTACCTAATGGTATTCCCGCAAAATTCTGTGCATGCCTGTAACTACTAAAAAAATGTAATAATTTTTAATGGTGGTCAAGAAAAAAAAAATATATATATTTTTTTATATATTTAATATATTAGACTGCGGTACCTGTGTTTGTCCACTAGAGGCCGCTGTGGAATGTTTTCTTGTCATGTGGACTAGTTTCTTCTCAGCAGAGCAAGTCCAGGCAGATGGTGAGTTCTCTTATGGGAAACTGCTTCCTCTGCCATGTTGCAATGCTCGTCCATCCCCCGGCCTGCGGCAAAGAGGGGCCCTGGCTCTTGTCCCTAGTTTCCATTTTTTAAAATTAGCGCCGAAGGCGCACGTGGCCGCGCGCGTGCGCGCGCCTCTATATATAGAGGTGAGCCGGGAAAGGGGGCGGAGCCTGGGGGATGACGCTCTGTGCGCGCCGCAGCGCTTCTGCGCATGTGCGGGCGTCCCAGCATGTTAAAAACCACATTTTTGTGTGGTGAGCTGGCTATGAAGTACAGAGACAGAGCTAGCAACATTTAAAAAAGGGCATACAGCAAGCGGTTGATACAGGCATCCCCTAGAAAGGCACATTAGTAGACACCAACTGTTTCTTATAGCAGCATTTATGCTAGACTATTGTCAGTAACTGGTGTATTTCGGCTGGAATACCTCAGCTTTGTGGCTTAGGAATATGCCGTCTAAAAACTCCGGGACTAGAAATTCCAGGAGGAATAGGGGGTCTCCATCGGGCTCTGAGGATCTTGGGCATGCTTTGGCTGCACCAGTCTCCCCTGAAGAATCAGAGGTTAGTGACCGTAGAGCACCCTCAGGAGTACCTGGTACTGTGGCTGTCCTCAGTTCACCTGCTCCTGTGTATGTAACAGAGGAGGTTTTTTCCTCAGCTCTGGGAGGGCTGGAAGAGAGATTGTCAGCATTGATCGCGGCTTCCCTGTCACAGGAGAAAAGCGCCCGATCTCCGTCTCCTCCCTCAGAGTGCCTGTTAACAGAGCAACAGTCCCATACAGGGATCGACCTACCTGAAGGGGATCAGGATGAGGTCGATTCGGTTGTAGAGGAATCAACAGTGGAAGAGCCGTTCTCAGCATCACATGTTGAAAGGTTATGGGTTCAGTCCCTGACTAATATGGTCCGATCAGCATTTAAAATGCCACTTGCGGAGCCATCATCCACTTCTGTCTCCTCGTTGGGGTCGCTAAAAGCTCCCCAGACTGTTTGTTCCTTTCCGATCCATCCTTTACTGGAAGGGCTTATTTACCAGGATTGGGAGCATCCTGACAAAATATTTACTCCCCCTAAGAGATTTCCGGTGGTCTATCCCATGGAGGATAAGTTCATCAGAAAATGGAGGGTCCCTACAGTGGACGCAGCCATCTCTTGTGTGAATAAATCACTGACATGTCCGGTGGATAATGTCCAAATGTTCAAGGACCCAATAGATAAAAAATTGGAGTCCTTATTAAAATCTGCTTTTTCTACAGCAGGATTGGTGACACAACCAGCAGTGGCAGCTATTGGGGTCTGCCAAGCAGTGAAGGATCAGTTGAAACAGGTCTTAAGGGACTTGCCAGATCAGCAGGCTCTTGCCCTAGCTGATCTACCTAGAGCCTTATGCTTTGCGGTGGACGCCATAAAGGATTCAATCCATCAGGCCTCCCACCTTACGCTGTCTGTAGTACATATGCGCAGGCTTCTATGGCTCAAAAACTGGTCTGCTGAAGCTCCCTGTAAAAAATTGCTGGTCAGCTTCCCATTTCATGGTGAGCGCTTATTCGGGGAAGACCTGGACAAGTATATCCAGAGAATTTCCAGCGGTAAAAGTACACTTTTGCCGGTTAAAAATAGAGTTAGAGGTCCCTCTTTTAAGAGGCCGGCTTCTCCAGTCCCTAGGACATCGGCTGTGAAACAGTTCCGACGGCCTCCTCGGTCAAATCCCGGAGGTAAAAATCAGGGACAGTTGCAGGGTAACAAGAAGCCCTGGAGCAGGAGAGGTACAAAACCTCCCCCAAAGTCAAATGCATGAAGGGTTGCCCCCACCCAATCGGGTGGGGGGAAGACTTCAGTTGTTCACAGAAACCTGGCGGGACACGATCCGAGACAGATGGGTGCTCTCCGCAGTAAATCTGGGATACAAATTGGAGTTAAAAAACTCCCCTCCTTCCCGCTTTATAAGGTCAAACGTGCCAAGGGATCCCCAGAAGAGAGGATCCCTCCTGTTGGCACTGGAACAATTATTGCTCCAAGCAGTAATTATAGAGGTTCCCCTGGAAGAATGGGGGTTCGGGTTTTACTCAAACCTCTTTACAGTTCCGAAGCCAAACGGGGACGTGAGGCCCATATTAAATGTAAAAGGGCTAAACAAATTCCTACATATCAGGACTTTCCGGATGGAGTCGATCCGATCGGTAGCCACTGCCCTACAAGGGGAGGAATGGTTAGCCTCGATCGACATCAAAGATGCTTATTTGCACATTCCCATCTTTCCAGCCCACCAAAAATTTCTACGCTTTGCGGTAGAAGGGCGCCATTTTCAGTTCAGAGCCTTACCCTTCGGTCTGGCCACAGCACCAAGAGTGTTCACAAAAATTCTGGCCCCATTATTGGCCAATCTAAGAACACGAGGTGTAACGATAATGGCATATCTAGACGACTTGTTGCTGATAGACCACTCAGTGGAAAAACTAGAAGTGGTTGTTCACGAGACAATCAAGTTTCTGGAATATCACGGTTGGATTATCAACCGAGACAAGTCAGCCCTAAAACCAGTCAAAAGTCTGGAATACTTGGGGCTAAGGCTGGATTCAGACCAGAGAAAAATTTTCTTGCCTCAAGAAAAGGGGTCGTCTTTGAGAGATTTGATCCACTTAGTGGGTTCAAAAAGACAGCCATCCATACGCCTGTGCATGAGGCTGCTGGGAAAAATGGTGGCATCATTCGAAGCAGTACCCTACGGTCAATTCCATTCAAGGAAGTTGCAAAGGGCCATACTGTCAGCCTGGAACAAAAAAGTTCAGGCTCTGGACTTACCAATGTCCTTGTCCCCTTCCGTTCGCAAGAGCCTCCGCTGGTGGTTGGTTCCCCAGAATCTGGAAAGAGGGAAATCCTTCAGTCCGATTTCCTGGAAGGTGGTCACTACAGATGCCAGCCTTATAGGCTGGGGAGCAGTACTGGAGCAATGGTCTCTCCAGGGCAAGTGGTCAGAAGCAGAAAAGGCCCTGCCCATCAATCTCTTAGAGATACGAGCAGCCCGGTATGCCCTAGTAGCATGGACATCCAAACTCCAAGGGTCCCCTGTCAGAGTTCAATCAGACAATGCCACAGCAGTGGCATATATCAATCGTCAGGGGGGCACCAGGAGTCGTGCAGCCCAAAGGGAAGTAAATTACATCCTGAGATGGGCAGAAAGATATGTCCCAGCCATATCTGCGGTATTCATTCCAGGAGTGGAGAATTGGAAGGCGGACTTTCTAAGTCGCCAACAATTATGCCCAGGGGAATGGTCCCTTCATCCCGAGGTTTTCCGGACAATATGTCAGCGGTGGGGAACACCGGATGTAGATCTGCTAGCATCCAGATTCAACACAAAGGTGGACAGGTTTGTCTCTTGGACAAGGGATCCCCTAGCGTGCGGCTCGGATGCCCTAGTGTTCCCTTGGGATCAGTTCAAGCTGATATATGCATTCCCACCGCCACAATTGTTACCTCGATTACTCCGCAGAATCAGGGTAGAAAAGAAACCAGTGATTCTGGTGGCTCCAGCGTGGCCCCGAAGAGCATGGTACGCGGAGATTGTAAAAATGTCTGTGGGGAGTCCTTGGACCCTCCCACATCGTCCGGACCTGCTTTCGCAAGGACCGATATACCACCCTTCCTTACCAGCCCTAGGTTTGACGGCCTGGCTATTGAAGCCCACATTCTAAAAAAGAGAGGGCTCTCTAATGCTGTGGTATCTACCATGATCAATGCCAGGAAGCCGGTATCCAGGCAGATCTACTATAGAATCTGGAAGGCGTACATCGCCTGGTGTGAGGCCAAGAAATGGCATCCACGTAAATACGTAATAGGTAGGATTCTGGACTTCCTACAATGGGCTGTAGATAGGAAGCTTGCCTTGAGTACTATCAAGGGTCAGATTTCGGCCTTGTCAATATTTTTTCAAAGGCCCTTGGCTTCGCATTCACTAGTCAAAGCCTTTATACAAGGAGTGATGCGTATTAGTCCTCCGGTTAATATTCCCATATGTCCATGGGATCTAAACTTGGTTCTGTCGGTTCTACAGAAACAACCATTTGAACCATTACAGCATATTTCCTTGGTGCTTCTCACCAGGAAATTGATTTTTCTAGTAGCCATTTGTTCGGCTAAAAGAGTATCGGAATTAGCAGCTATGTCCTGTAAGGAGCCATATCTGGTTATCCATAAGGACAGAGTAGTGTTACGTCCTCATCCAGCCTTTCTTCCTAAGGTGGTATCGAGGTTTCATTTGAACCAAGATGTGGTTCTTCCTTCTTTTTTCCCCAAACCTACTTCGATAGAGGAAAAGTTATTGCATTCTTTGGATGTAGTAAGAGCAGTTAAAGCTTATCTAAAAGCCACTGCTCAGATTCGCAGAACGGATACTTTGTTTATTCTGCCGGAAAGCCCCAGAAAGGGTCAGGCAGCGTCAAAATCTACTTTAGCCAAGTGGATTCGACAGGTCATTATGCAAGCTTATGGCTTGAGAAGGAGACCGCCTCCGTTCAAAGTTAGAGCGCACTCCACGAGAGCAGTTGGAACTTCATGGGCAGTGCATCACCAGGCCTCCCTGGCTCAAATCTGTAAGGCCGCAACATGGTCTTCAGTACACACGTTTACTAGGTTCTACCAGGTGGACGTTAGAAGTCAGGAGGATGTCGCCTTTGGGCGCAGTGTGTTGCAGGCCGCAAAAGATCCTCATGGCTGATAGCGCTCAGCTTATATATGGTGTATCCCCCCCCCCTCATTTGGCATTGCTTTAGGACATCCCATTAGTAATGACTATGTCGCTCTGTGTCCCGTGATGTACGAGAAAGAAAATAGGATTTTTATAACAGCTTACCTGTAAAATCCTTTTCTTGGAGTACATCACGGGACACAGAGCTCCCGCCCCTCTTTGGGGACACTTATTGCTTTGCTACAAAACTGAGGTGCTCCCGGATGGGAGGGGCTTATATAGGGGAGGGTACTTCCGGTTTTGGAAGTTGCCAGTGCCAGCACCTGACGGTATCTATATAACCCATTAGTAATGACTATGTCGCTCTGTGTCCCGTGATGTACTCCAAGAAAAGGATTTTACAGGTAAGCTGTTATAAAAATCCTATTATCATTTGTACAATATTTAATGGTTCTATGATGCAGGATATATATGTCACAAATATTCTTTGATTTGTAGGCCTTCCTGCCCTCTTTCTGGCCCCTGTGGCTTTGTACCTACCCTCTTGGCATGCTGGGCAACCCCGCTCACATACTACGGCCCTCTGAGTTATTCCTCAACAGAAACATCTGCTTTCACCATCTACATTGAGGCACACACTACCTCTTCCTTTCATATTGGTTTTAATCATAAAGATGATACTTGGAATGATTTTCTGTTAACATCAAACAAAGCATGTAAGTGTCTACAAAAACATTTAAATCAATTGTTCTATGTATTATTCTAAACTTTTGTATAACAATTATTATAATATAAATGTTGTATAATGTTGTAGATATAGTTCTGTCTTCTAAAACACACCCCTGAAGAAAAAGTCATTTACTTTGAAACGCATCGGGTGACAGACATCTGCTATCATGCTTGAACCTTGATGTTTCTTATACAGATTTGTATACATTCCAATCCTTGTTTTTAAACTTTGTTGTTAAAAATAAATATTTGTCATTATAAACACAATACTGTGCAAACCATTTTTCTAGATCTATGCTCTCAAAGTCCACTCAGGGGAATCCTTTTCTTTTTTTGACCTTGAAGATGACATTTTTGGTAGTAGTCACATCAGCTTGCAGGATTAGTGAAATCCAGGCCCTGTCTGTAAACGATTTTGTTCTCTCCATTTCTGAGGATGGTATTATCCTGAAGACTGATTCACATTTCTGGCCAAGGTTTCTTTTTTTTTTCACAGGATTCAGGATTTTATTTTTTCATTCTTCTGTTGCAACTCCTCTATCAGCAAGGAAGCACATTTCCAATATTTGGATGTTAGATGCTGCCTTCTAGCTTACTTAGAAGTTACCTAGGACTTTAGAAAATTAGATGCCTTGCTTGTTGTTTTTTGCAGGTAAATACAAACAGCCTCCAAGTCTTCAGTTGGTAATTGGATCAGTCTGGCTATCCATGAATCCTACAGCATTATGCAATCTGTCCCTCCTCCTTTCATAAATGTTCATTCTACCAGTGCTTTGGCAGCTTCCTACAGCTGGTGCCACACTGGAGCAGATTTGTAAGAAAGCTATGTGGCCAAGCTTTTCCACATTTTTTTCACCATTACTTTTTGGATCTCCCATTAAGCAAGATTTGGGGGTTTGGGAGAAAGGTCCATCAGATCGTTATCCCTCCCCAATCTGGTAAGTTCTTCCTTATCTTCTCACATGGAAAACAAGAGTAGACTAACAAACAACTCTATTTCTAGCAGTGTTTCAGGATAGCAGGGTTCCTGCCCTACAGTATGTTTCCACCACTTGTTCAGTTACCAAGTTTCTGCTAGTAACAATGTCAGGGACCCATTCCTACTTACAAAACATCTTCATAAATAATGGCTGACCAATACTGAAGCAGGCCACCCTGCCTCTAAACCTCGTCCAATCAGAGATCACTTTGATTTAATTGAGGAACTCACATGACCAGTGACGCAATGCGTCAGTCGGGGCCTGTGACATCACTTCGGTTCTTATGTAACCCTGAAGTCTTGATGGGGAGCTGAGTAATGGCCATATATTTTACTGTGCATACTCTATACTTTAAATTGTGAGTGCAATTCATGACGGAAATAAGTGGTTTTTAATTCTACATACATATTGCACTATTAGTGTATCCTCCTTCTATATTTGAGTTACACCTGAAGTAGAGGTGGCATCGGCAAGCCACTTAAAGGGGACTTTGCGGCTGAAGCTGGTGTAAATAGCTGGATGGTGGACTGTTAGCCAAGTGGCTAACATTAATAAAGTAATTGCTGACCTGTATCGGCTCAAATTGTGAGGTGAGCGAGCACTGCACCCAGAGGTGGATTGGCGGTTTTGTTTTCTGGATGATTCACTGGAGCACATGATTTGTTGTTTATCATATATCACGGACACTATAGGCACTGGATTCATATGAGGATTTTGATATATGTGTGGGTGTGGTTATATTAGAGCAGTTTGAAACAAGTGTATTTATCTATATGCATGCTACATTAGAGGGCGACCGATATGGGGTTTTCTCTGGCCGATGCCGATATTAAGAAATCGCGGCGGCCGATGGCCGATGGCCGATATATGATGCCGATTTTTTTTTTTTAAATTCCCCTTCATCTCATAAAATCTAACAGTTGGACCCCTTTCACACTGGGTGTTTTTCAGGCGCTTTTGGGCTAAAAATAGCACCTCTTAAGTGCCTGCAAAACGTCTCCCCGTAGTCTGTGTGAACGCCCGAGTGCTTTCACACTGAGGCGGTGCGCTGCAAGCAGCATCTTTGGAGCGGTGTATACCGCTCCTCCATCACTCCTGCCCATTGAAATTAATGGGCACTGCTGCCGAAGCGCCGCTACACGGGCGCATTTAACCTCTTCATCGGTCGCTAGCTAGGTTATAAGCGCCCCGCTAGCAGCTGAATAGTGCCGCTAAAATGATGGTAAAGTGCCGCTAAAACTAGCAGCGTTTTACCGTCAACGCCTGCCCGCTCCAGTGTGAAAGCAGCGGAGTTCCGCCGAAAAAAAAAATATTAAAAGTCAGCAGCTACAAATACTGCAGCTGCTGACTTTTAATATATGGACACTTGCCTGTCCTGAGCACCCGCAATGTCGGCACCCGAAGCTGATCTCTCCCTTGGCTCTCGGGTGCTGCCCCCGCCATCTTCGGTAAGGGAATCTGGAACAACAGGTAATCAAAACTTTTGGACGAAAAAAAAAACTGGCTAACTTTACTGTTTAGTTTTTTATTTAATTCATTAAAGTGTGTTTTTTCCCCAAAAATTGCGTTTGAAAGACCGCTGCGCAAAAACCGTGTGACATAAAATATTGCAACAACTGCTATTTTATTCCCTATGGCAGTGATGGCGAACCTTGGCACCCCAGATGTTTTGGAACTACATTTCCCATGATGCTCATGCACTCTGCAGTGTAGTGGAGCATCATGGGAAATGTAGTTCCAAAACATCTGGGGTGCCAAGGTTCGCCATCACTGCCCTATGGTCTCTGCTAAAGAAAAATATATAATGTTTGGGGGTCCTAAGTGATTTTCTAGCAGAAAATACAGGATTTTTACTTGTAAGCAACAAGTGTCAGAAAAGATTTAGGCCCCTTTCACACGGGACGGATCAGTAATGATCCACCCCATGAACCTCCGCTTGCTCAGCGGGGATCGCTCTGTTGATCCCCGCTGAGCCGTTGGATGACAGGGCGGTCCCCGCATACTGTGCAGGGACCGCTCTGTCAGATCTCCGCTCTCCTCTATGGGGGGTAGTGATGAGCCGAACACCCCCGGGTTCGGTTCGCACCAGAACCCGCGAACGGACCGAAAGTTAGCACGAACTTTAGAACCCTATTAAATACAATTGATGCGAACGTTCGAAATCTAAAGTGCTAATTATAACGACTATTATGCATGTTATTGTCCTAAAAAGGGTTTGGGAACCCGGGTTCTGCACCAGGGGACATGTATCAATGCAAAAAAGAAGTTTTAAAAACGGCCGTTTTTCTGGAGCAGTCATTTTAATGATGCATAAAGTGAAAAAAAAAAAGTCAAATATTCCTTTAAATATCGTACCTGGGGGGTGTCTAAAGTATGCCTGTGAAGTGTCACGTGTTTCCCGTGTTTAGAACTGTCCCTGCACAAAATTACATTTCTAAAGGAAAAAAAGCCATTTAAAACTGCTTGCGGCTTTAATGTAATGTCTGGTCCCGGTAATATGGATGAAAATCTTTAAGAAAAATGGCATAGCTACCCCATCACACACCCCTCCCCCCCTACCCCAGCCCATTACCAGCCCCTTTGGGTCTTGTATGGATATTAAGGGGAACCCCGCACACAAAATAAAAAAGGCCCTATATACTCTGAACAGCCGTATACAGGCGGTGCATACAAGACAGGGACTGTAGGTTTGTTCTTATGTAGAATCTGTTTGTAATTTTGAACAGGTACATTGTTTAAGTGTAGCTCCAGCCAAAAAATCTATTTTTAAGCTTTTTGTAAAACATAGGGAAGGGTTATCACCCCTGTAACATTTGTTTTGCTGTCTGTGCAGTGTGCACCTGTTCAGAACAGTTCACCTCACTTTCCGTCCTAATGACAAATGTTTTTTGAAAATTTGGGGTTTTTATTGAAACAAGAATTGGTGATAAAGCATCAGTGGAGAGGAGACACTTTTTTTTTCCCATATTAACTCTTACAGGAGAGAATTTGCCTTCCTAGGGGTAGATTTCCTCTCACTTCCTGTTGTATCCTTCCGTTTGCAAGGAGGAGTCGTTTGTAAGTTGGATGTTTGAAAGTAGGGGCCTGCCGTATATACTCTGCTGAAATTTGCCCCTTACATGTTGGTGTTGCCACAACACTGTGATCCCTCACAGTTACTCTTGGTGGGCGCATGAATGGGCCCTGCTGTGAATTATTAGATCAAGAATTGTAATTGCATGCCCCTGTTGAACAGGGGCTGAAAAATTGGGCCTTTGGTGGTGGTGGTGGTGGTGGTGGTGGTGGTGGTGGTGGTGTTGACACAACACTGTAAGGCCTCACAGTTAGTCTTGGTGGGCGCAGGAATGGGCCCTGCTGTGAATTATTAGATCAAGAATTGTAATTACATGCCCCTGTTAAACAGGGGCAGAAAAATTGGGCCTTAGGCACTGGTGCCACAACACTGCAACCCCTCACAGATACTGTACTTGGAGCACAGCAATGAGCCCTGTTGCAAAGTATTGCATCAAAAATTGTAATTACACGCCCCTGTTAAACAGGGGCTGAAAAATTGGGCCTTAGCCACTGGTGCTGGTGCCACGACACTGCAACCACTCCCAGATACTCTAGTTGGAGTGCAGGAATGAGCCCTGCTGCAAAGCATTGCATAAAAAATTGTAATAACACACCCCTGTTAAACAGGGGCTGAAAAATTGGGCCTTAGCCACTGGTGTCGGCACCCAGAAACAAAAATGTTCTTCCAAGCTATCATCGTCAATCGGATCATTGCGGAGGAGGAGGATAGTCAGTCAACATAACAGGACAGTCTCTAAGCATCAGCATCAGTCTTGAAGGGATGTGACATTTGAAAATAAATTAGTCTGTTATATCAGCTTCAGGTGTTTGGTAGCTGGTGGTGATCCAAGACTGGTTCATCTTTATGAAGGTCAGTCGATCAACAGAGTCGGTGGACAGGCGCACCCTGTGATCCGTGACAAATCCTCCAGCAGCACTGAATGTGCGTTCTGAAAGAACGCTGGATGCAGGACAGGCCAGTAGCTCAATTGCATACTGTGCAAGCTCTGGCCAGTGATCCATCCTCAAGACCCAGTAAGCCAGAGGATTTTCGGTGGGGAAGGTGTCCAAGTCTGACCTTGCCCCTAGGTATTCCTGCACCATGTATATCAGACGCTGGCGATGGTTGCTGGAACCGATCATACCTTGGGGCTGCGGACTAAAGAATTGTCTGAACGCTTCGGTCAGACGGCCACCTTCCCCACCGCTCCTTCTTTGACTGACCGAAGCCTCAGCAACTCGTTGTCCAGGACCAGGAGTTTGTAACCTCCCAGTCTCTGGGAACGCGTTGCACAGACCTTTCTGCAAGGCCTCCCGGAGTTGTCTCATCCTCTGCTCCCTCTGCGACGGTAAGATAAGGTTCGCAACCTTACCCTTGTACCGTGGATCAAGGAGAGTGGCCAGCCAGTAATGGTCCCTCTCCTTGATCCGAAGAATACGAGGATCCTTCCGCAGACTTTGCAGGATCAGGGAGGCCATGCAGCGTAGGTTAGCTGAGGCATTCGGTCCGGAGTCCTCTGGGTCACTAAGGACGACATGATCCACAGCCACCTCCTCCCAGCCACGTACAAGTCCACTGGTTTCTTGGGACTGTAAATCATCCCTAAAAGACTGCTGCTGATGATGCTGAGTGCCAGGCTCCACCTCCATGCTGACACAATCCTCCTCCTCCTCCTCCTTTTCTTCCTGTGCGATGGGTGGGACAGAAGGAACACTGTCTGGGTAAAGGGGGCCTTGAGAGGCAAGGAAGTCCTCCTCTTCCTGCCTCTGTTCTGCCTCAAGTGCCCTGTCCATTATTCCACGCAGCGTATGTTCCAACAGGTGGATAAGAGGTACAGTGTCACTGATGCATGCACTGTCACTGCTCACCATCCTCGTGGCCTCCTCAAATGGTGCCAGGACAGTGCATGCATCCCTGATCATGCCCCACTGGCGTGGTGAAAAAAACCCAAGCTCCCCTGACCCTGTCCTGGTGCCGTAGTCGCACAGGTACTCATTGATGGCCCTCTGCTGCGTGTGCAGCCGCTGCAGCATGGCCAACGTTGAGTTCCACCTGGTGGGCATGTCACATATAAGGCGGTTCTTGGGCAGGTTCAACTCCTTTTGCAGCTCAGCCAGGCGAGCACTGGCAATATAAGATCTGCGGAAATGCACACAGACTTTCCTGGCCTGCCTCAGGACATCCTGTAAGCCCGGGTACCTGCCCAAGAACCGCTGCACCACCAGGTTAAGGACGTGAGCCACACAGGGCACATGGGTCAGTTGTCCCTGTCGGAGAGCGGAGAGGAGGTTGGTGCCATTGTCGCAAACTACCATTCCTGGCTTAAGCTGGCGTGGCGTCAACCACCTCTCGGCCTGCCCCTGCAGAGCAGACAGAACCTCTGCTCCAGTGTGGCTCCTGTCCCCCAAACACACCAGCGCAAGCACGGCATGGCATCTTTTTGCCTGCGTACTTGCGTAGCCCCTTGAACGGCTACGGAGCACCGCTGGTTCAGAGGACAAAGCACAGGAAGAGGCCATGGAGGAAGAAGAAGAGGAGGGGGTGGAGGAGAGAGGTGTGTCACAACCAGTAGTAGCATTTTGGAGGCGTGGCGGTGGAACAACCTCCAACACTACTGCACCTTGTCCTGCATCCTTCCCAGCTGCCAAAAGAGTGACCCAATGGGCCGTGAAAGAAAGGTAACGTCCCTGTCCATGCCTGCTGGACCATGAGTCAGCGGTAATATGCACCTTACCGCTGACCGCCCTGTCCAGCGAGGCCAAGACATTGCCTTCCACATGCCGGTAGAGAGCCGGAATCGCCTTCCGTGAGAAAAAGTGGCGTTTGGGAACCTGCCACTGAGGAACCGCACATTGCACAAACTCACAGAAGGGGGCCGAGTCTACCAACTGAAAAGGCAGCAGTTGAAGCGCTAGCAATTTAGCCAAGCTAGCATTCAACCGCTGGGCATGTGGATGGCTGGGAGTGAACTTCTTTCGACGGTCCAGCAGCTGGGGCAGGGAAATTTGCCTGCTAGAATCGGACGTTGGTGTACTGCTAGCAGAGTGCCCGCAAGTACTTGGCTGTGACACACCTAATTCTACACCTTCATTCCTCTCAGAGCAGGTTTCAGAGAGGACTGAAGGTATAGTGGGGTTGGAGATCCCAGCTGATGCGGTGCAAGAAGAGGTCAGCTTTGTTCTTTGGTGTGGGTCTTTAAGGTAGGCTTGCCAACAAGCTAACACACCACCACATAAAACGTGCTCACTAACTGCTTACCAGAAAGTGAGCGTTCATAAGCATATAATAGAATGCAGGGAATCACAGGTGGATAAGGCTCTCCAATCTTGATAGGACAACACCCGAGGTATCTGATATCATCAACATCCGCCCATTGAGGGAGGATATCGCCTCGCATGACATTCTCATTCAGAGATGTCATTATTGAGTGCCTGTAGCCGCGCCTTGCGTTGCATCCTTGTCTCGCCCCTTCTGGAGGTAAGAATGACGCTGTGGTTTCTCCTTCCTGTCTCCATGGATAGCACGGCGGTTTGCGCATGCGCAGCCATGTTTGGATTTTTCGTTTTTTCTATGGGCAGCACCACTGGTGCGGTGGTGGTGCGCATGCGCAGCCTATCACAGGGAAGTGTGACTGTTATTCCCTGTATATAATGAGCGTGCTCACAGTATAGGCCACGCCTCTGATGATATCCTATGGGATGAAACATGTTAGGTTGTCCAACGTGAGCACGCTAAGAACCGCGGATTGTATCTTTTTGCCTTGATGATCTTTTACCCTGTAAGTAGAATTTTAAATAAACCTACATTTTACCGTACGGGCTTCACTATGCTGCCTTTCTTTTTTGTATGGGTTTAACATCTACTGCTGAGGTCTGCATTAGTGCTATCTAAAGTCCTGGAAGTTCCTTGGATGTTGATGATATCAGATACCTCGGGTGTTGTCCTATCAAGATTGGAGAGCCTTATCCACCTGTGATTCCCTGCATTCTATTATATGCTTATGAACGCTCACTTTCTGGTAAGCAGTTAGTGAGCACGTTTTATGTGGTGGTGTGTTATCTGTTCACACTGAAGTTCTTGGTGGTGGAGTTCTTCAATTTCCTACATCTACAGTATTTCCTTTGTTATAAACACATGGACTGATTTTTCTTATTGAAGCGCTGCATTTTTGGTTTTATATGTTTTCAAGTTTGCCTTTCACAGACTGTGCACGCTGCTTCTTACATTTATTATTTATTGTTTATTTTTGTTAGCGCAAGTATTGGTTCACCCTGTATACCATTTGTTATTTGATTTTTTTGATATTTGCAGCTTCACTTTTTTCCACTAATATGGATATATTTGATTTTCGGAACTCTCGTTCCCTGAACTTTAAAGATATTTTTAATAATGTAGAGATTCAACAGAATTTGGATATTGGAGGTCTGTTTGTTCGTTTAAAAAATCTGATGATCTCGGAGGTACATGGCTACTGGGACATTGCCTTTTTAGAAAAATATTTAGAGGATAAGATGGTGCCCAGGAGTCTGAGATTCGAGATCACCCCGCAAGAGGATGAAATAGACCTCCTAGGCTGGTTTAAATATTTTAATGATGTTGGTCTGGATTTGTTGCGATTTCTCATCGCCAGAAAAAGACATAAACTTAATCAACTTGATAAGGATATTTCCGAGGTTAAAGATAAGTTATCATCATACAAAGAATCAGAGGAGTATAAAAACAAATCTGAGAATCTCAGGAAGATTCTTGAGAAAGAAGATCTTGACCAGAAAATTAAAAAGAAAAAGAAGTTCACAAGAGACCTAGAAGATTATACCAGCAGTCAGGTGTTTAAATGGCAGGTTAAGAGATTGGTCCCTGCTGAGGGAGGAGCAAGGAGCACCTCGGGGCCTGTCATACACCCTAAACCATCTGCCCCCCCCCCCCATTTCCCATGTTCAGTCCCATGGTACTAACACGTATGCCAATACGCCCAAAGGGGGTGGGAGAAGGGGTGCTAACAACAGTCAGAAGCCCTTACCTTACAAGCGTCCACATAGTAAGGGAGGTTATGTTAGGAATCAGGGTTATGATGGCTATACACAACCAGATCGTTATGATAATGTTCCCACATATAATTATCATGCACCTTTAAGAGAACGTCAGGACACTTATGATGAGTATGATGAACGAGGTTGCGATGATCGTTACATTGTTCATCATCCATCTGTTCGAACACCTAGAAATACACGACCTGATCCCAGACGATCAGGTTGGGATAGTCCAGTTTTCTATCCACCTAGGAGACCCCCTGTACCTTACTCGGGCCCCTCCTATCATTCAGATCTGCCCTCTTCCTCCTCTGCCCCCCCCTTTTTTTCCCAGGGCCCCACAGGGAGGCAAAAGGGGAGGAGATCCAGGAGAGGGACCAGAGGGGGGAGGAGGAGCCGATCGAAAAAGACAAAGAGTATAAGAGATGCTGGCATTTTCAATCTTCGCCAGCAATCACTTACTGATAATGAAAAATTTGTATTAGACCGCGGACTCAAATTTGCTCCGGATAAACCCCTCAGCAAATTTGGAGCTTTTATAGATATTCAAAAATATATCCGAAAGGTGAATATAAAAAGATATTTTCTGTCTCAACCTGTCTCCATTAATGAGAATGAGACTAATGGAGTTAAACATTCCGGTCTATCGAATGCTTCCCTCTTTAATCCGCCTGGATTTATACCACCATCTATATCCGTTTTTAAAGAGTTAGTCCTGAAGGATCTTGACAAATTAAAAATTAGGAAGAACTATCAAGACTCTCGTTTTCGTGAGGGATTAAAATCCCTTAAAGAGAGAGATGACATCATTGTTCGTCCGGCGGATAAAGGAGGGGGCATTGTAGTGATGGATAAGAGTTCCTATACTTTGGAGATGGAAAGAATTTTGTCGGATGTGGACACCTACATCCCACTTAATCATGATCCTATCTTTAAGTATAAGAAGGAACTCACTTCACTTATTGATAGGGGTTTTGAGCATAATCTTTTGAATAGAAAAGAGAGAGACTTCCTTATTCCATTGGCCCCTAGGAAGCCTGTCATGTATTTTTTGCCCAAGGTACATAAGAGTCTGACTAACCCACCTGGAAGACCTATTGTTAGTGGGCTTGACTCTATTACCTCGCGTATTGGCAAGTACATTGACGGCTTTTTGCAGCCTCTGGTGTCTGTAACACCATCTTACATCAAAGATTCTACACAGGTCATAAATTCTCTAGAAAGTTTGGAGTGGAGGGATGGCTACATTTTGGCTACCGCCGATGTGGCCTCCCTCTACACCATCATCTCACATGCTGACGGGTTGGAAGCTGTTGAGACCTTTTTAAGGAGGGACTCCAGTTTGATTCCGTCTCAGCAGGAGTTTGTTCTTGAGTTGTTGAATTACGCCATGACCCATAACTACTTTTGGTTTGGGGGAACCCATTACCTGCAAAATAGGGGGGTTGCCATGGGCGCAAAATTTGCGCCCAGTATGGCCAACCTATTCATGGCCAAGTGGGAGGAGGATGTCATCTATGCCAACAGGAGATCTGAATTGATCTTCTGGGGTAGGTATATAGATGACATCCTCCTCCTGTGGAATGGCAGCATGACATCATTGGTCACCTTTTTGGAGTCTCTCAATAATAACTCATTAGGAATTGTATTACAGTTCGAGATGAGTTTTGAGGGTATCCACTTCTTGGATCTTGATTTACGGATCAAGAATGGTATTCTCAATATATCAACCTTCTTTAAAAGCACGGATCGTAATGGATACATAGGACGTGATAGCTGTCATCATCCATCATGGCTGAATTCCATCCCAAAGAGCCAATTTATCCGTTTAAGGCGTAACTGTACGTTAAAGGGAGATTTTTTTACACAGGCCAATGTGCTAAAAAAAAGGTTCATTGAAAAGGGATACATATCAGATGATCTTGATGCCGTTATTGAAGAAGTGGGAAATATTGATCGCACTCTTGTTCTTAGGAATAAGGACAGAATGCCCTCTACAAAGACCAACTATAATTTCGCCATGGTGACCACTTTCTCAACCCAACATACTGACATCAAAAAAATCTTTATGAAACATTGGAATGTCTTACGCAATGATAAGATTTTGGGACCAGTTCTTCCTGAGAGGCCGCAAGTGGTTTTTAGAGGGGTTCCCCCTCTGAAACTGCAAGTGGCTCCCAATATCTTAGACCCCCCTAATAGAGTTTCCTTTTTCCAAAAAACCAAAGGATACTACCCTTGCCATTATTGTAATGTGTGTATTGTTAATAAAGAAAAAAGTAGGAGAATCAGCCAATTCAGTTCACACAGTACTGGAAGAATATTCGACATTAACACTTTCATTACGTGCACATCTCTTAATGTCGTCTATCTCCTAATTTGTCCTTGCGGTCTCCAATATGTAGGCCGCACAACACGTGCTATGCACGTTCGTGTGAATGAACACATTACTAATATAAGAAAAGGCTTCCCTAAGCACACAGTATCCCGGCATTATTTAGAATGTCATAACAAAAATCCCAATGGTACTACTTTTTTAGCTATTGATCGTTTTACCCCACATTGGCGGGGAAGTTTGTCTAAACGAGAAATTTCCAGGATGGAAACTCGCTGGATATATGATTTAAAATGTTATACCCCGTTCGGCATGAATGTCGAATGGGATGTAAATTGTTTTATTAATAACAGCTGATTTTTCTCCTTTGATTATTTTAAATTAATCTTTAATTAGGTTTTTACACCAAATATGTGCATCATACAGGTTGAGAAGATTTTCTTTCTCCCTGTGTGTAGCCATTTTTTATTAATATATTAAATATTAGCCTTTCTCGATTTGGACACTAGTGGGCAGTGTTCATTTATATTTTTAACATTTCTTTTTTGTGCCTTTTTTACTTTATGTGAGCCTCCCGTTCTTCCTCACTTTAGTATCGAATTGCATTATGTATACTTATGATCATCTCATTTTGTATTTTAATATGGTCTTTTGTTGATATATTGAAATTCGTCGGCATCCTGGCTGGCTTCAAGCAGCGTCATTTCTTTCTTCCATTTCCGGTATTGGCATTTGGAACGCAGGGCCTGGTTTCACTGTGGACCTGTGTCATTTCCGGTTTGATTATTCTCCCAGCCGGATGTTTACATCGCGGTGAACTTCCTGTGATGTGGCGCTTTACTTCCGGGTAATGCCGTTTCGCCCATTGAGGGAGGATATCGCCTCGCATGACATTCTCATTCAGAGATGTCATTATTGAGTGCCTGTAGCCGCGCCTTGCGTTGCATCCTTGTCTCGCCCCTTCTGGAGGTAAGAATGACGCTGTGGTTTCTCCTTCCTGTCTCCATGGATAGCACGGCGGTTTGCGCATGCGCAGCCATGTTTGGATTTTTCGTTTTTTCTATGGGCAGCACCACTGGTGCGGTGGTGGTGCGCATGCGCGGCTCCGTGGGTGGGTGGTGACAGGTAAGATAGGCTGTGTATTTAGTTTTGCTGACCTATCACAGGGAAGTGTGACTGTTATTCCCTGTATATAATGAGCGTGCTCACAGTATAGGCCACGCCTCTGATGATATCCTATGGGATGAAACATGTTAGGTTGTCCAACGTGAGCACGCTAAGAACCGCGGATTGTATCTTTTTGCCTTGATGATCTTTTACCCTGTAAGTAGAATTTTAAATAAACCTACATTTTACCGTACGGGCTTCACTATGCTGCCTTTCTTTTTTGTATGGGTTTAACATCTACTGCTGAGGTCTGCATTAGTGCTATCTAAAGTCCTGGAAGTTCCTTGGATGTTGATGATATCAGATACCTCGGGTGTTGTCCTATCAAGATTGGAGAGCCTTATCCACCTGTGATTCCCTGCATTCTATTATATGCTTATGAACGCTCACTTTCTGGTAAGCAGTTAGTGAGCACGTTTTATGTGGTGGTGTGTTATCTGTTCACACTGAAGTTCTTGGTGGTGGAGTTTTTCAATTTCCTACATCTACAGTATTTCCTTTGTTATAAACACATGGACTGATTTTTCTTATTGAAGCGCTGCATTTTTGGTTTTATATGTTTTCAAGTTTGCCTTTCACAGACTGTGCACGCTGCTTCTTACATTTATTATTTATTGTTTATTTTTGTTAGCGCAAGTATTGGTTCACCCTGTATACCATTTGCCAACAAGCTGCATGGCAGGTCAACATATGTCTGGTCAAGCATGTGGTGCCCAAGCGGGTGATGTTTTGGCCACGCGATATACGCTTGAGACATATGTTGCAAACAGCAGCTGTGCGATCTGATGCACTCGACTCAAAAAAGGCCCACACCAAAGAACTTTTTGAATAACGAGCAGAGGCAGCGCCCTGCACAGGCGGAGCTCTGCGGTGTGATTCCGTCGGTGTACTGCCCTTACGCTGGCCCCCCGAGGGCATCCTGCCTTGTTGGAGATGTGCCTCCTCCTCATCCTCCTCCTCCTCCTCCTCTCTCCTATTAGGCACCCACGTGGAGTCAGTGACCTCATCATCCCCTCCCTCCTCATCACTGGAGCCAATCTGGCAGTATGCTGCAGCTGCTGGAACATGACTGCCAGATTGGTGTCCTTCTTGAGCATCCCCTCTCTCTGCTCTCACGCTACTGCCTTCCTCTAGCTGGGTATCATCATCAGACCCTTCGAAACGCTGGGCATCCTCCTGGAGCATGTACCCAACACTGTGCTCAAACAGTTCGGGGGACTCCTCAGGAGGACATGGTTGGTCTAGGGAAGGAGTGACTGATGATGACATTGATACCAGGGAATAGGGATGAGCTTCGTGTTCGAGTCGAACATACGTTCGACTCGAACATCGGCTG
The DNA here is from genome assembly GCA_029206835.1 of Rana muscosa. Taxonomy (NCBI): domain Eukaryota; kingdom Metazoa; phylum Chordata; class Amphibia; order Anura; family Ranidae; genus Rana; species Rana muscosa. Next base: position 877,557,473 of record CM055118.1, read on the forward strand.
TTCGATCGTTCGACGAAGATCGAACGATTTGGGCCGTTCGCGCCAAATTCGAGTGACGCGAACGGCCCACAATGCACTACGCCATCGCAGTGTCATCCAGGCGCTGTGATTGGCCAAGCATGCACTGTGACCCCGCATGCTTGGCCAATCACAGCGCCGGCAGCGAGGAGAGCAATGATTGGCCACAGGCAGGATGCCTGTGGCCAATTATTGCTGAGGGTGTTTAGTACACGCCCCACACTATAAAAGGCCGCCAGCACGGCGGCCTAGTGTAGTGTGTTCCGGAGCAGGGAAAGAGAAGCATAGGCAGGGACAGTGACATTTATTTCTTTCTTGCTTAACCTGGATTCCTTTAGTTTAGGGAAAGAGAAGAATAGGTAGGGAGAGTGTCAGTGTGTTTTACTGTGCGAATCCTTGTTTCTAGGGACAGGGAAGGACAGTGAGGGAATTCTCCTTGTGCTATAGTGTGCTTTAAAAAAACATTTTTTCTAGGGACAGAAAACTCTAGGTAGGGAGAGTGTCAGTTTCTTTCACTGTGATAATCCTTGTTTCTAGGGACAAAGAAGGAAAGTGAGGGAATTCTCCTTGTGCTATAGTGTGCTTTAAAAAAACATTTTTTCTAGGGACAGAAAACTCTAGGTAGGGAGAGTGTCAGTTTCTTTCACTGTGATAATCCTTGTTTCTAGGGACAAAGAAGGAAAGTGAGGGGAATTCTCCTTGTGCTATAGTGTGCTTTAAAAAAACATTTTTTCTAGGGACAGAAAACTATAGGTAGGGAGAGTGTCAGTGTTTTTTACTGTGCGAATCCTTGTTTCTAGGGACAGGGAAGGACAGTGAGGGAATTCTCCTTGTGCTATAGTGTGCTTTAAAAAAACATTTTTTCTAGGGACAGAAAACTCTAGGTAGGGAGAGTGTCAGTTTCTTTCACTGTGATAATCCTTGTTTCTAGGGACAAAGAAGGAAAGTGAGGGAATTCTCCTTGTGCTATAGTGTGCTTTAAAAAAACATTTTTTCTAGGGACAGAAAACTCTAGGTAGGGAGAGTGTCAGTTTCTTTCACTGTGATAATCCTTGTTTCTAGGGACAAAGAAGGAAAGTGAGGGAAATTCTCCTTGTGCTATAGTGTGCTTTAAAAAAACATTTTTTCTAGGGACAGAAAACTATAGGTAGGGAGAGTGTCAGTGTCTTTTACTGTGCGAATCCTTGTTTCTAGGGACAGGGAAGGACAGTGAGGGAATTCTCCTTGTGCTATAGTGTGCTTTAAAAAAACATTTTTTCTAGGGACAGAAAACTCTAGGTAGGGAGAGTGTCAGTTTCTTTCACTGTGATAATCCTTGTTTCTAGGGACAAAGAAGGAAAGTGAGGGAAATTCTCCTTGTGCTATAGTGTGCTTTAAAAAAACATTTTTTCTAGGGACAGAAAACTATAGGTAGGGAGAGTGTCAGTGTCTTTTACTGTGCGAATCCTTGTTTCTAGGGACAGGGAAGGACAGTGAGGGAAATTCTCCTTGTGCTATAGTGTGCTAAAGCATTCCTCATCAACCATCTTTGAAATCCTTGTTTTTTGGACAGTCAGGGAAATTGTCGTTGTGCTATTCTGTGCAAAAGCAATCATCCTCAACCATATTTAGAAATCCTTAAGTAAAGGGACAGAGAAGGACACCTGAAGGTAGCCCTTATTGCTTTTTTCCCATCTCCCTGCAGGCCATCTATTAGAATGTCTGGAAGGCAAACAAGGAGAGGCAGACAGTCAGGAGGCAATAAAAGAGGGCAAGCAGGCTCTGTGTCTGGGGGCAACAGTGCTGGTCGTGGACGCGGTGCATTGTCATCAGCACATGGCCATGGGACACGCTTGTCCTTCTTTTCGGCAGCTGGACATGTTGAGCCACATCATGCCGAAGACTTGGTAGAGTGGATGACCAAGCCCTCCTCCTCCTCCTCATCCTCTCTCACCCAGGCTCAGGGTACTGGCAAAGCAGCTGCCAAAGCGTCCTCTTCCCTGGTATCAATGTCAGACTCATCATCAGTCACTCCTTCCCTAGACCCACCATGTCCTCCTCCTGAGGAGTCCCCCGAACTGTTTGAGCACAGTGTTGGGTACATGCTCCAGGAGGATGCCCAGCGTTTCGAAGGGTCTGATGATGAAACCCAGCTACAGGAAGGCAGTAGCGTGAGAGCAGACAGAGGGGATGCTCAAGAAGGACACCAATCTGGCAGTCATGTTCCAGCAGCTGCAGCATACTGCCAGATTGGCTCCAGTGATGAGGAGGGAGGGGATGATGAGGTCACTGACTCCACGTGGGTGCCTAATAGGAGAGAGGAGGAGGAGGAGGAGGATGAGGAGGAGGCACATCTCCAATGAGGCAGGATGCCCTTTGGTGGCCTGCGTAAGGGCAGTACACCGACGGAATCACACCGCAGAGCTCCGCCTGTGCAGGGCGCTGCCTCTGCCCGTCATTCAAAAAGTTCTTTGGTGTGGGCCTTTTTTGAGGCTAGTGCATCAGATCGCACAGCTGCTGTTTGCAACATATGTCTCAAGCGTATATCGCGTGGCCAAAACATCAGCCGCTTGGGTACCACATGCCTGACCAGACATATGTTGACCTGCCATGCAGCTCGTTGGCAAGCCTACCTCAAAGACCCACACCAAAGAACAAAGCGGACCTCTCCTTGCACCGCATCAGCTGGGATCTCCAACCCCACTATAACTTCAGTCCTCTCTGAAACATGCACTGAGAGGAATGAAGGTGTAGAATTAGGTGTGTCACAGCCAAGTACTTGCGGCCACTCTGCTAGCAGTACACCGACGTCCGATTCTAGCAGGCAAATTTCCCTGCCCCAGCTGCTGGACCGTCGAAAGAAGTTCACTCCCAGCCATCCACATGCCCAGCGGTTGAATGCTAGCTTGGCTAAATTGCTAGCGCTTCAACTGCTGCCTTTTCAGTTGGTAGACTCGGCCCCCTTCCGTGAGTTTGTGCAATGTGCGGTTCCTCAGTGGCAGGTTCCCAAACGCCACTTTTTCTCACGGAAGGCTATTCCGGCTCTCTACCGGCATGTGGAAGGCAATGTCTTGGCCTCGCTGGACAGGGCGGTCAGCGGTAAGGTGCATATTACCGCTGACTCATGGTCCAGCAGGCATGGACAGGGACGTTACCTTTCTTTCACGGCCCATTGGGTCACTCTTTTGGCAGCTGGGAAGGATGCAGGACAAGGTGCAGTAGTGTTGGAGGTTGTTCCACCGCCACGCCTCCAAAATGCTACTACTGGTTGTGACACACCTCTCTCCTCCACCCCCTCCTCTTCTTCTTCCTCCATGGCCTCTTCCTGTGGTTTGTCCTATGAACCAGCGGTGCTCCGTAGCCGTTCACGGGGCTACGCAAGTACGCAGGCAAAAAGATGCCATGCCGTGCTTGCGCTGGTGTGTTTGGGGGACAGAAGCCACACTGGGGCAGAGGTCCTGTCTGCTCTGCAGGGCCAGGCCGAGAGGTGGTTGATGCCACGCCAGCTTAAGCCAGGAATGGTGGTTTGCGACAATGGCACCAACCTCCTCTCCGCCCTCCGACAGGGACAACTGACCCATGTGCCCTGTGTGGCTCACGTCCTTAACCTGGTGGTGCAGCGGTTCTTGGGCAGGTACCCGGGCTTACAGGATGTCCTGAGGCAGGCCAGGAAAATCTGTGTGCATTTCCGCAGATCTTATAATGCCAGTGCTCGCCTGGCTGAGCTGCAAAAGGAGTTGAACCTGCCCAAGAACCGCCTTATATGTGACATGCCCACACCAGGTGGAACTCAACGTTGGCCATGCTGCAGCGGCTGCACACGCAGCAGAGGGCCATCAATGAGTACCTGTGCGACTACGGCACCAGGACAGGGTCAGGGGAGCTTGGTTTTTTTTCTCCACGCCAGTGGGGCATGATCAGGGATGCATGCACTGTCCTGGCACCATTTGAGGAGGCCACGAGGATGGTGAGCAGTGACAGTGCATGCATCAGTGACACTGTACCTCTTGTCCACCTGTTGGAGCACACGCTGCGTGGAATAATGGACAGGGCACTTGAGGCAGAACAGAGGCAGGAAGAGGAGGACTTCCTTGCCTCTCAAGGTCCCCTTTACCCAGACAGTGTTCCTTCTGTCCCACCCATCGCACAGGAAGAGGAGGAGGAGGAGGAGGAGGAGGAGGAGGAGGATTGTGTCAGCATGGAGGTGGAGGCTGGCACTCAGCATCATCAGCAGCAGTCTTTTAGGGATGATTTACAGTCCCAAGAAACCAGTGGACTTGTACGTGGCTGGGAGGAGGTGGCTGCGGATCATGTCGTCCTTAGTGACCCAGAGGACTCCGGAGCAAATGCCTCAGCAAACCTACGCTGCATGGCCTCCCTGATCCTGCAAAGTCTGCGGAAGGATCCTCGTATTCTTCGGATCAAGGAGAGGGACCATTACTGGCTGGCCACTCTCCTTGATCCACGGTACAAGGGTAAGGTTGCGGACCTTATGTTACCGTCGCAGAGGGAGCAGAGGATGAGACAACTCCGGGAGGCCTTGCAGAAAGGTCTGTGCAACGCGTTCCCAGAGACTGGGAGGTTACAAACTCCTGGTCCTGGACAACGAGTTGCTGAGGCTTCGGCCAGTCAAAGAAGGAGCGGTGGGGAAGGTGGCCGTCTGACCGATGCGTTCAGACAATTCTTTAGTCCGCAGCCCCAAAGTATGATCGGTTCCAGCAACCATCGCCAGCGTCTGATAAACATGGTGCAGGAATATCTAGGGGCAAGGTCAGACTTGGACACCTTCCCCACCGAAAATCCTCTGGCTTACTGGGTCTTGAGGATGGATCACTGGCCAGAGCTTGCACAGTATGAAATTGAGCTACTGGCCTGTCCTGCATCCAGCGTTCTTTCGGAACGCACATTCAGTGCTGCTGGAGGATTTGTCACGGATCACAGGGTGCGCCTGTCCACCGACTCAGTTGATCGACTGACTTTCATCAAGATGAACCAGTCTTGGATCACCACCAGCTACCACACACCTGATGCTGATATAACAGACTAATTGATTTTAACATGTCACATCCCTTCAAGACTGATGCTGATGCTGAGTGCCTGTGCTGTTATGTTGACTGGCTATCCTCCTCCTCCGAGTCCTCAATGATACGATTGATGATGATAGCTTGGAAGATCATTTTTGTTTATGGGTGCCGCCACCAGTGGCTAAGGCCCAATTTTTCAGCCCCTGTTTTACAGGGGCGTGTAATTACAATTTTTTTAGCAATAATTTGCCATAGGGCTCATTGCTGTGCTCCAAGTACAGTATCTGTGAGGGGTTGGAGTGTTGTGGCACCAGTGCCTAAGGCCCAATTTTTCAGCCCCTGTTTAACAGGGGCGTGTCATTACAATTTTTGAAGCAATACTTTGCAACAGGGCTCATTGCTGTGCTCCAAGTACAGTATCTGTGAGGGGTTGTAGTGTTGTGCCACCAGTGCCTAAGGCCCAATTTTTCAGCCCCTGTTCAACAGGGGCATGCAATTACAATTCTTGATCTAATAATTCACAGCAGGGCCCATTGCTGCACCCACCAAGAGTAACTCTGAGGGCTTACAGTGTTGTGGCAACGCCACCACCACCACCACCACCACGAAAGGCCCAATTTTTCAGCCCCTGTTCAAAAGGGGCATGTAATTACAATTCTTGATCTAATAATTCACAGCAGGGCCCATTGCTGCACCCACCAAGAGTAACTCTGAGGGCTTACAGTGTTGTGGCAACACCACCACCACCACCACCACCACCACGAAAGGCCCAATTTTTCAGCCCCTGTTCAACAGGGGCATGCAATTACAATTCTTGATCTAATAATTCACAGCAGGGCCCATTGCTGCACCCACCAAGAGTAACTCTGAGGGCTTACAGTGTTGTGGCAACACCACCACCACCACCACGAAAGACCCAATTTTTCAGCCCCTGTTCAACAGGGGCATGCAATTACAATTCTTGATCTAATAATTCACAGCAGGGCCCATTGCTGCACCCACCAAGAGTAACTGTCAGGGCTTACAGTGTTGTGGCACCAGCACCACCATCAAAGGCCCAATTTTTACTACCACTGTTCAACAATTATATGTAATTAAAATTCCTGATATAATAGTTGACAGCAGGGCGTTCCAGCACCAACCAAGAGTAACTGTGAGTGCTTACAGTGTTGTGCCAACACCAACAACTAAGGGGCCTATTTCTGCAGAGTATATACGGCAGGGCCAAACTTTCAAACATCCAACTTACAAACGACTCCTACTTGCAAACGCAAGAAGACAACAGGAAGTGAGAGGAAATCTACCACTAGGAAGGAAAATTCTCTCCTGTAAGAATAAATATGGGAGAAAGGTGTCTCCTCTGTACTGATGCTTTATCACCAATCCTTGTTTCAAGAAAAACACCACATTTCAAAAACAGTTGTCATTGGGACGGAAAGTGAGGTGAAATGTTCTGAACAGGGGCACAGACAGCAAAACAAATGTTACAGGGGTGATAACCCTTACCTATGTTTTCCAAAAAGTTTAAAAATAGATTTTTGGGCTGGAGCAACACTTCAACAATGTACCTGTTCAAGATTACAAACAGATTCTACATAAGAACAAACCTACAGTCCCTGTCTTGTATGCAACGCCTGTATACGGCTGTTCAGAGTATATAGGGCCTTTTTTATTTTATGTGCGGGGTTCCCCTTAATATCCATACAAGACCCAAAGGGGCTGGTAATGGGCTGGGGTAGGGGGGGGGGGGTCATGGGGTAGCTATGCCATTTTTCTTAAAGATTTTCATCCATATTACCGGGACCAGACATTACATTAAAGCCGCAAGCAGTTTTAAATGGCTTTTTTTTCCTTTAGAAGTGTCATTTTGTGCAGGGACAGTTCTAAACACGGGAAACACGTGGCACTTCACAGGCATACTTTAGACACCCCCCAGGTACGATATTTAAAGGAATATTTGACTTTTTTTTTTTCACTTTATGCATCATTAAAATGACTGCTCCCGAAAAACGACCGTTTTTAAAACTTCTTTTTGCATTGATACATGTCCCCTGGTGCACAACCCGGGTTCCCAAACCCTTTTTAGGACAATAACATGCATAATAGTTGTTATAATTAGCACTTTAGAATTCGAACGTTCGCATCCATTGTATTTAATAGGGTTCTAATGTTCGTACGAACTTTCGGTCCGTTCGCGGGTTCTGGTGCGAACCGAACCCGGGGGTGTTCGGCTCATCACTACCAGGGAAGAGGACGCTTTGGCAGCTGCTTTGCCAGTACCCTGAGCCTGGGTGAGAGAGGATGAGGAGGATGAGGAGGGCTTGGTCATCCACTCTACCAAGTCTTCGGCATGATGCGGCTCAACACGTCCAGCTGCCGAAAAGAAGGACAAGCGTGTCCCATGGCCACGTGCTGATGGCGATGCACCGTGTCCACGACCAGCACTGTTGTCTCTAGACACAGAGCCTGCTTGCCCTCTTTTATTGGCTCCTGACTGTCTGCCTCTCCTTGTTTGCCTTCCAGACATTCTAATGGCCTGCAGGGAAATGGGAAAAGCAGCAATACAGGCTAAGTTGAGGTGTAATATGGTCAGGAGGCACACTCCGCCCGCTGTAAGTGCCGCAAAATCCTGTTGGTGTAACACACCAGGAAAAAGCAGCAATACAGGCTAAGTTAAGGTGTAATATGGTCAGGAGGCACACTCCGCCCGCTGTAAGTGCTGCAAAATCCTGTTGGTGTAACACACCAGGAAAAAGCAGCAATACAGGCTAAGTTAAGGTGTAATATGGTCAGGAGGTACACTCCGCCCGCTGTAAGTGCCGCAAAATCCTGTTGGTGTAACACACCAGGAAAAAGCAGCAATACAGGCTAAGTTAAGGTGTAATATGGTCAGGAGGTACACTCCGCCCGCTGTAAGTGCCGCAAAATCCTGTTGGTGTAACACACCAGGAAAAAGCAGCAATACAGGCTAAGTTAAGGTGTAATATGGTCAGGAGGTACACTCCGCCCGCTGTAAGTGCCGCAAAATCCTGTTGGTGTAACACACCAGGAAAAAGCAGCAATACAGGCTAAGTTGAGGTGTAATCTGGTCAGGAGGCACACTCCGCCCGCTGTAAGTGCCGCAAAATCCTGTTGGTGTAACACACCAGGAAAAAGCAGCAATACAGGCTAAGTTAAGGTGTAATATGGTCAGGAGGCACACTCCGCCCGCTGTAAGTGCTGCAAAATCCTGTTGGTGTAACACACCAGGAAAAAGCAGCAATACAGGCTAAGTTAAGGTGTAATATGGTCAGGAGGTACACTCCGCCCGCTGTAAGTGCCGCAAAATCCTGTTGGTGTAACACACCAGGAAAAAGCAGCAATACAGGCTAAGTTAAGGTGTAATATGGTCAGGAGGTACACTCCGCCCGCTGTAAGTGCTGCAAAATCCTGTTGGTGTAACACACCAGGAAAAAGCAGCAATACAGGCTAAGTTAAGGTGTAATATGGTCAGGAGGTACACTTCACCCGCTGTAAGTGCCGCAAAATCCTGTTGGTGTAACACACCAGGAAAAAGCAGCAATACAGGCTAAGTTAAGGTGTAATATGGTCAGGAGGTACACTCCGCCCGCTGTAAGTGCCGCAAAATCCTGTTGGTGTAACACACCAGGAAAAAGCAGCAATACAGGCTAAGTTAAGGTGTAATATGGTCAGGGGGTACACTCCGCCCGCTGTAAGTGCCGCAAAATCCTGTTGGTGTAACACACCAGGAAAAAGCAGCAATACGGGCTAACTTCAGGTGTATAATGTGCAGGAGGCTTAGCAACAATGACACTGACACTGTCCCCTGCCTATCCTTCTCTCTCCCTGCACACAAGGTTTATCAAAGTATATGACACTGACACTCTCCCTGCCTATCCTTCTCTCTCCCTGCACACAAGGTTTAGCAAAGAATATGACACTGACACTGTCCCCTGCCTATCCTTCTCTCTCCCTGCACACAAGGTTTATCAAAGTATATGACACTGACACTCTCCCTGCCTATCCTTCTCTCTCCCTACACACAAGGTTTAGCAAAGAATAGATTTGACAAGATTTGACACTGTCCCTGCCTATCCTTCACTTTCCCTGCTCCGGAATACACTACACAAGGCCGCCGCGCTGGCGGCCTTTTATAGTGTGGGGCGTGTACTAAACCCCCTTAGCTATAATTGGCCACAGGCATCCTGCCTGTGGCCAATCATTGCTCTCCTCGCTGCCGGCGCTGTGATTGGCCAAGCATGCAGGGTCACAGTGCATGCTTGGCCAATCACAGCGCCGGGATTACACTGCGATGGCGCAGTGTATTGTGGGCCGTTCGCGTCACTCGAATTTGGCGCGAACGGCCCAAATCGTTCGTTGTTCGCCGAACGCGCGAACAGCCGATGTTCGAGTCGAACCTATGTTCGACTCGAACACCGAGCTCATCCCTAATGGGGGGGATCGGATGAACACGGACTGTCTGTCCATGTTCACCCGATCTGCTCTGCAGACGGATAGAAAAATAGGAAGTCTAGGGCTTGAACCTTTTTGTTCCAGGCGGATAGGATGGCGTTCTGTAATTTCCTTGAATGGAATTGAGCATATGGAACTGCTTCGAATGAGGCCACCATCTTTCCCAGCAACCGCATGCAAAGACGAATGGATGGCTGTCTCTTTGCACAGATCGCTTGAATTAGCTCCCTTAAAGAAGAGATTCTTGCCTGAGGCAGAAGAATCTTTCTTTGGTCTGTGTCTGAGTGAAGCCTCGTACACACGACCGAGTTTCTCGGCAAGAACCAGCAAGAAACTTGCTGGCAGAGATTTCTTGCCGAGAAATTTGTTCGTGTGTATGGTTTCTCGTCAAGAAAAGCGACAAGAATCTCGACGAGAAAATAGAGAACCTGCTCTCTATTTTCTCGTCAAGATTCTCGTCAGCCTGTTTCTCAACGAGAAAATTGAGTGTGTGTACACTTACCTGTTCGCCGGGAAGCCCGCGCATGCTCGAAATGACTTCGACGCATGCGTGGTAGCTTCCTAGGCATAGGTAGGGTGAACCAAGATGGCGGCGACGGCATCGAATGTGACGAGCGCATGCTCGTCGTATTCGATGACGTCACCGCGTACGCTCCATTCAAAGAACCGCGGATTCTTTGAAATGAGCGTGTGTACACTCGGCCGGTTTCAAGTTTCTTGTCCAAGGATCTCGTCGTAAAAAACGACATGTTATTAACGACGAGATTCTCGGCCGTGTGTACGAGGCTTAAGCCTAAATATTCCAGTCTTCTTACTGGCTGCAAGGCTGATTTGTCCAGATTTAGGACCCAGCCCCGGGATTCCAGGTATTCTACCGTGTTGCGTACAGCAACCCTTAGGTTGGAAACCAAATGATCTATTATCAAAAGATCGTCCAGGTAGGCCATTATAGATATTCCTTGAGTTCTTAAGTCGGCCAACAGAGGGGCCAAGATCTTTGTGAACACTCGCGGAGCCGTGGCCAACCCGAAGGGTAGTGCCACAAATTGATAATGTCGCTGTTCCACCGCAAAGCGTAGAAGCTTTTGATGACTGCGGAATATAGGAACATGTAAATAAGCGTCCCTGATATCGATAGACGCCAACCATTCTCCCCCTTGTAGGGTGGTGGCTACTGACTGAATTGATTCCATACGGAATGACTTGACGACTAGAAACTTGTTTAGACCCTTGAGATCTAGTATGGGTCTTACATCTTCGTTGGGCTTTGGAACGGTAAAGAGGTTTGAGTAAAATCCCAACCTCTGTTCTTTTACCGGAACCTCCACAATTACCCCTTGGGATAACAGTCGGTCTAACGCCGAAAGGAGAGATCTTCTCCTTATTGGATCTTTTGAGACGTTTGATGTTATAAACCGAGGAGGAGGAAATTCCTGTAACTCCAACTTGTATCCCAAGGATACCGTGGAGAGAGCCCATCTGTCCTGGATCGTCTCTCGCCAAGCCCCTGAAAACAACAGAAGTCTTCCCCCCCACTCGATTGAGTGGGGGCGACCCTTCATAAGGCCGACTTGGGGGCTGGTTTAGTATTCCTTCGGTTCCAGGGTTTCTTATTACCCTGTGCCTGTCCCTGAGCTCTCCCTCCAGGATTTGACCGGGGAGGCCGTCGGAACTGCTTAGAGGCTAAAGTTCCTGGGACTGGAGAGGTGGGCCGCTTGAAGGAAGGACCCCTGAATTTTCTTTTAACAGGTAAAAGGGTACTCTTCCCACTGGAGATTTTCTGGATGTACTTATCCAAGTCCTCGCCAAATAACCGCTCCCCATGGAATGGAAATCCAGCCAGGAGCTTTTTACAGGGCGTCTCGGCTGACCAGTTTTTTAGCCATAGGAGTCTACGCATGTGTACCAACACCAGCGTAAGGCGGGAGGCCTGATGAATTGAATCTTTAATGGCGTCAACCACAAAACATAAAGCCCTAGGTAGATCTGCTAAATCATGAGCCTTTTGAGCTGGCATGTCCTTTAAAATCAGCTTCATCTGGTCTTTCAAAGCCTGACAGATGCCAATGGCTGCCACTGCAGGCTGAGTTACAGCACCAGCTGTAGAAAAAGCAGTCTTTAATAAGGTTTCCAATTTTTTATCTGTTGGATCCTTAAACATCTGTACATTGTCTACTGGACATGTCAGGGATTTGTTCACAGAAGAGATGGCAGCATCCACAGTAGGGAGGCTCCACTTTTTGGTGAACTTTTCCTTCATAGGATATACCACAGCAAACTTTTTTTGAGGAAGGAACAGTTTATCAGGATGTTTCCAATCCTTATAAATGAGACCTTCTAGCAATGGATGCACTGGAAAGGATCCATTAGACCTGGGAACTTGCTCTAAAAAGACCCATCTGGGGAAATGTTACCATATCATACCTGCTAGGGCAGTGGTTCTCAACTCCAGTCCTCAGGGCCCACCAACAGGCCAGGTTTGCAAGATAACTGAAATGCATCACAGGTGATATAATTTTCTGCTCAGGGATTGCAGTATTCTAGTCTGCATCTCACCAAGGTAATACTTAAAATCTGGCCTGTTAGTGGGTCCTGAGGACAGGAGTTGAGAACCACTGTGCTAGGGAGACCTGAGAACAAGCGATCTGTGCAAAGACACTGCGCTGCGGTCTCCCTCCTATAGTGCATTCAGCCTAAGCTCCACAGCCCCCTCCTCCTCTCCCCATTTTTTCTCTCCATGTGAAGATGTTACTGGCGCGTGCACGCAAAGCCTTAGAAGCTATGAAAGAGAGTGAATCACAGAGGGGGCGGGGCTTGACGTAATGACGCGCGGTGTTCACCGGCGCGCTTCTGCGCATGTGCAGGCGTCCTCTGCTGTTAAAAACACAGCTGAGAGACACGCTGTAAAGAGGACGGACACACCAGCAAAGAAATTTTTGGTGACATTTATTATTATTGCATTGGGCATATAACAGGTGGTGATACAGGCATCCCCAAGGCACATTAGTTTAGACACCTGACTAGCTCACATAGCAGGCTTATACGCTAGACTATAGCTAGTGGTGGGTGCATTTTTGGCTGCAAGTCCTTGGCTTTGAGCTAGGACTATGCCTTCCAAGGGCTCTGGAAATAAAAATCCTAAGAAGCTAAAGGGTTCACCATCGGGCTCTGAGGATCTGGGGCTTGCTCCTGCTAGTATATCCTCCCCTGATAAATCAGAGGTAGTTACCCGAGGGGAGCCATCAGGAATGCTAGGTGCTGCGGCTACCCTCAGTTCACCTGCTCCGGTGTATGTGACAGAGGAGGCTTTTACCTCTGCTCTGGGAGGATTAGAACAAAGATTGGCGGCATTAATCGCTTCCTCCCTGCCGGGAAAAAAGCGTGCCGGATCTCCATCTCCACCGTTAGAGTATCTAACGGCAGAGCAATTGTCTCAGGATGAAATTGATTTTCCTGCAGGGGATCAGGCTGAGGATGATGCTGCCTCGGCAGAATCTACTTTAGAGGAACCGTTTTCAGCCTCTCAAGCTGAAAAATTGTTAGTTCAGTCTTTAACAGACATGGTTCGGTCAGCTTTCAAGCTGCCCCTTTCAGAACCAGCAACTACATCGGTTTCTTCATTGGGGTCTTTGAAAGCCCTGCAGGCTAATGGATCCTTTCCAGTGCATCCATTGCTAGAAGGTCTCATTTATAAGGATTGGAAACATCCTGATAAACTGTTCCTTCCTCCAAAAAAGTTTGCTGTGGTATATCCTATGGAGGAAAAGTTCACCAAAAAGTGGAGCCTCCCTACTGTGGATGCTGCCATCTCTTCTGTGAACAAATCCCTGACATGTCCAGTAGACAATGTACAGATGTTTAAGGATCCAACAGATAAAAAATTGGAAACCTTATTAAAGACTGCTTTTTCTACAGCTGGTGCTGTAACTCAGTCTGCAGTGGCAGCCATTGGCACCTGTCAGGCTTTGAAAGACCAGATGAAGCTGGTTTTAAAGGACATGCCAGCTCAGCAGGCTCATGATTTAGCAGATCTACCTAGGGCTTTATGTTTTGTGGTTGACGCCATTAAAGATTCAATTCATCAGGCCTCCCGCCTTACGCTGGTGTTGGTACACATGCGTAGACTCCTATGGCTAAAAAACTGGTCAGCCGAGACGCCCTGTAAAAAGCTCCTGGCTGGATTTCCATTCCATGGGGAGCGGTTATTTGGTGAGGACTTGGATAAGTACATCCAGAAAATCTCCAGTGGGAAGAGTACCCTTTTACCTGTTAAAATAAAATTCAGGGGTCCTTCCTTCAAGCGGCCCATCTCTCCAGTCCCAGGAACTTCAGCCTCTAAGCAGTTCCGACGGCCTCCCCGGTCAAATCCTGGAGGGAGAGCTCAGGGACAGGCACAGGGTAATAAGAAACCCTGGAACCGAAGGAATACTAAACCAGCCCCCAAGTCGGCCTTATGAAGGGTCGCCCCCACTCAATCGAGTGGGGGGAAGACTTCTGTTGTTTTCAGGGGCTTGGCGAGAGACGATTCGGGACAGATGGGCTCTCTTCACGGTATCCTTGGGATACAAGTTGGAGTTACAGGAATTTCCTCCTCCTCGGTTTATAACATCAAACGTCTCAAAAGATCCAATAAGGAGAAGATCTCTCCTTTCGGCGTTAGACCGACTGTTATCCCAAGGGGTAATTGTGGAGGTTCCGGTAAAAGAACAGAGGTTGGGATTTTACTCAAACCTCTTTACCGTTCCAAAGCCCAACGAAGATGTAAGACCCATACTAGATCTCAAGGGTCTAAACAAGTTTCTAGTCGTCAAGTCATTCCGTATGGAATCAATTCAGTCAGTAGCCGCAACCCTACAAGGGGGAGAATGGTTGGCGTCCATCGATATCAGGGACGCTTATTTACATGTTCCTATATTCCCCAGTCATCAAAAGCTTCTACGCTTTGCGGTGGAACAGCGCCATTATCAATTTGTGGCACTAGCCTTCGGGTTGGCCACGGCTCCGCGAGTGTTCACAAAGATCTTGGCCCCTCTGTTGGCCAACTTAAGAACTCGAGGAATATCTATAATGGCCTAATTGGACGATCTTTTGATAATAGATCATTTGGTTTCCAACCTAAGGGTTGCTGTACGCAACACGGTAGAATACCTGGAATCCCGGGGCTGGGTCCTAAATCTGGACAAATCAGCCTTGCAGCCAGTAAGAAGACTGGAATATTTAGGCTTACTCATAGACACAGACCAAAGAAAGATTCTTCTGCCTCAGGCAAGAATCTCTTCTTTAAGGGAGCTAATTCAAGCGATCTGTGCAAAGAGACAGCCATCCATTCGTCTTTGCATGCGGTTGCTGGGAAAGATGATGGCCTCATTCGAAGCAGTTCCGTATGCGCAATTCCATTCAAGGAAATTACAGAACGCCATCCTATCCGCCTGGAACAAAAAGGTTCAAGCCCTAGACTTCCCAATGTCCCTGACGTCGTCAGTACGCAGGAGTCTATGTTGGTGGTTGGTACCTCAAAATTTACAAAAGGGAAAGTCATTCATTCCAATCTCTTGGAGGATAGTAACTACAGATGCCAGCCTTCTAGGCTGGGGGGCAGTACTGAAGCAATGGTCACTCCAGGGAAAGTGGTCGAATATCGAGAAGACGTTGTCCATTAACCTGCTAGAAATTTGGGCGGCACGTTTGGCCCTAGAAGCATGGACTTCCAAGCTACATGGTTCTCCTGTCAGGATCCAATCAGACAATGCCACAGCTGTGGCATACATCAATCACCAAGGGGGCACCAAGAGCGGTGCGGCCCAGAAGGAGGTGAATCATATCCTGATATGGGCAGAAAGACATGTCACATGCATATCCGCTATCTTTATTCCAGGAATAGAGACTTGGAAGGCAGACTTCCTGAGTCGGCAGCAGTTATCCCTAGGGGAATGGTCTCTTCACACCCACATCTTTCAGGCAATATGTCAGAGATGGGGGACACCAGACATAGATCTATTGGCATCCAGGTTCAACACGAAATTGAGCAGCTTTGTGTCCAGGACAAGGGACCCGCTCGCTTGCGGATCGGATGCGCTGGTGTTTCCATGGGATCAGTTCGCACTAATGTATGCGTTTCCTCCGCTGCAGTTACTACCTTGACGACTCCGCAGAGTCAGGATGGAAAAGAAGCCAGTGATTCTGGTAGCACCAGCATGGCCTCGAAGATCCTGGTACGCAGAGATTGTAAGAATGTCTGTGGGGAAGCCTTGGACCCTTCCGCTTCGTCCAGACCTGCTCACGCAAGGTCTGATATACCACCCTTCCTTACAAACTCTAAATTTAACGGTCTGGCTATTGAATCCCACATTCTAAAAAAGAGAGGTCTCTCTAACGCAGTGGTGTCTACAATAATCAATGCTAGAAAGCCAGTATCTAGACATATATATTATAGAGTTTGGAAGGCATATGTACGTCATAGGCAGCATTCTTGAGTGGGCTGTAGACAAAGATCTTAGCCTTAAGTACTTTTAAGGGTCAGGTTTCGGCCTTATCGATATTTTTTCAAAGGCCACTAGCTAGACATTCGCTAATTAAATCCTTTTTGCAGGGTGTGACTCGGATCAACCCACCAGTTAGGTCTCCCATATGTCCATGGGACTTAAACTTGGTTCTGTCAGTTCTTCAAAGACAGCCTTTTGAACCCCTGCTCCACATTCCTTTAGTTCTTCTCACCAGGAAATTAGTGTTCTTGGTAGCTATATCCTCAGCCAGGAGGGTATCGGAATTAGAAGCTTTGTCTTGTAAGGAGCCATATTTGATTATCCATAAGGATAGAGTGGTTCTACGTACACATCCAGCCTTTCTTCCCAAGGTTGTGTCAAATTTTCATTTGAACCAAGATGTGGTTCTCCCTTCCTTTTATCCCAAACCTAGTTCGGGGGAGGAGAAGTTATTACATTCTTTGGATGTAGTAAGAGCAGTTAAAGCCTATCTTATAGCCACTGCTATGATTCGGAAAACTGATGTTTTGTTTATTCTGCCGGAGGGCCCCAGAAGGGGTCAGGCAGCGTCAAAATCTACTATTTCTAAATGGATTTGGCAGGTTATTATTCAAGCCTATGGTCTGAAAAGGAAGATGCCTCCATTTAAAATTAAAGCACACTCTACTAGAGCAGTGGGTGCTTCTTGGGCAGTGCATCACCAGGCCTCCTTGGCTCAAATCTGTAAGGCCACAACTTGGTCTTCAGTCCACACATTCACTAAATTTTATCAGTTGGATGTAAGAGGTCATGAGGATATCGCCTTTGGGCGCAGTGTGCTGCAGGCTGCAGTATAGATCCTCATGCCTGATGGCGCCCAGCTTATGTATGGTGTCTCCCTCCCCTCATTTTGGCATTGCTTTGGGACATCCCACATAGTAATTACTATGTCGCTCTGTGTCCCGTGATTTACGATAAAGAAAATAGGATTTTTATAACAGCTTACCTGTAAAATCCTTTTCTTGGAGTACATCACGGGACACAGAGCTCCCACCCCTCTTTTTGGGGACACTTATTGCTTTGCTACAAAACTGAGGTACTCCCAGTATGGGAGGGGTTATATAGGGGAGGGGACTTCCTGTCTTGGGTGTGCCAGTGTCCATCACCTGAAGGTAAGCTCTACAACCCACATAGTAATTACTATGTCGCTCCTGTGTCCCGTGATGTACTCCAAGAAAAGGATTTTACAGGTAAGCTGTTATAAAAATCCTATTTTTTCTATCCAAAAAAAACGGAGCTTAACGGAGACGGTTGTTAACGGACAATAGCGGATGAGTATCCGCTAACGTCCGCTATCCCATAGACATGCATTGATGTCTGTTTTAATCCGTAAACTGATGTATTAAAAAACGGACGAACGGTCCACACATGTGAAAGGGGCCTTAGTCTTTAAATGGTTAAACTGACAACTTCTATGCACAGAGTTCAGTTTATTGATAAGTAGAAACATTGTATTCTTTTCTCACACTTGGCAGGCTGCCCAGAGACAAGTCGTGCCATGGGAAACTTCAGGCAACTTGCATTGACTTCTATGATGCAGAAGTTATTTGCAAGTCGAGCTGAAGTAAATCTGCTTTTTTTTTTCAGCACAATCGGCCGATGCCGATTAATTAAAAAGTGCCAAAAATCGGCCGATATATCGGTCGACCTCTATGCTACATCATATGTTTTTTGCACATCTGTTGTGAAGTAGTATTCTGATTTTAGAGATGAAATTCTCCCAAATTCACATCATTCTTAGTTTTTTTTATAATTTCTTGTGGGGTTTATTCTTCACATACATTTAAAGGAATAGCGGACCACTAAATTCACTTACAATTTTTTTTATATCAAAGTGATTGAGTACACTTTTTTGAGTAATTGCAGCAGTTCCACACCTGTTCACTTATATGCATTTACTTTTATTCACCTACCTCAATGATAGCAGCGCATGAGTTTTTGATTATCACCTTCACAAAAAACTGCCTATGCAGACAAGGGATGTCTGTAGAGTAAAACAAACTGTGGAGCTTTGACCAAAGTTGAATAATGCCGTTTGTCATGGATATGCAGTAGTGTTTGTCTGCCATCTTACCTTCCTCCTCATGTGTTCATCTAGAGACCAGACCTCCTTCACCTGGCTTCCTTTATAATCTCCTCCCAGCCTGACTCCACCCCAGGCCCTATCACTGAACACTATATTAACCTGTGCACTGCAAGCCTGCTTTGCTGATCAACGTGTTTGTTAGGCATTGTGTGTTTGGGTTCCTGCCTGCCGTGTGCTACGTCTGTCTCTCTGTTACGTTATTGGCTTGTCCCCGACCATCCCTGTCTGCTCGTGACCCTTGACCTTCGGCTCGTTCTTCGTTATCCTTGTCTGCTTGTGGCCCCTGACCTTCGGCTTGTTATTCGGTTCTCTCTATCGTGTGCTGCAGCTTCCCCTTATCCTACGGGGCGTCAGCTAGGAAACTCCAGGGGCCGCGACCTGGTCCCAGCCTGCAGCGTAACATCCTCACCACTAGAGGCCCTGGAGAAGACCAGCTGGGTCTTAGACTCCGCGCCCTGGGGAATCTTGGCTCTCGCTTCCGTTGGGATCCCGGTTGTGCTCCTCTGGTCCCGCTTTCCACAACCACCCAGTTTCCTATCCACAGAAGCCAGCCATAGGGTTCACTACCTCGCGGTGCACTCCTGTCCCCCTACGGTGTGCATCTGTCACCTGGCCACAGGTGACCCTGACAGTTTGATCAGCCATGAACCCGGCTGACATCCCGTTACCCGTGGATGATCCGTTGCAGGGCATAGTTTGCAGACTTGAAACCCAGGAATCGAATCAGACTCAGGTGATGCGATTCCTCCAGGATCTGGCTTCTCGCTTTGAGCAGCTTCAGGCCTCCTTGGGAACCCTGAATCCGCAACCTCAAATACAACCAGCGGCTGCACCTATTGCACCAGTCGCAGCCACACACTCACTACAACTGCCAGCTCCGTCCCGTTTCTCTGGGGACTCCAAGGCTTGCAGGGGGTTCCTTAGTCAATGCACAATTCATTTTGAGCTCCAGCCCCAAAACTTCCTGTCTGATCGGGCTAAGGTAGCCTATATCATTTCCCTCCTCTCTGGTGAAGCTTTAGCCTGGGCAGCCCCTCTGTGGGAACTGAATGATCCAGTGGTTTCTAGCCTGTCTGGCTTCTTGAAACTTTTTCGGAATATCTTCGAAGAACCGGCTCGTGTCTCTTCAGCGGCCAGCACCCTTTTACGTCTCCGCCAAGAGTCTGCTTCTGTGGGACAGTATGCCCTTCATTTCCGCATACTGTCGGCTGAGTTGAGCTGGAACAATGAGGCCTTAGTCGCAACCTTTTTGCATGGCCTGTCTGATAAAGTGGAGTATTGGACCCAGAAATATCACCTTCCCCTTCTCGTCTTCTGCTTTCTGTGTTCCTTCATGTTGGTGCTTCTTCTCATTCGGTCTCAGCATATCTGGATTCCGGAGCCGCTGGTAATTTCATGGACTGGGAAATCGCATCGTCCATGAGACTTACTCTTTTGCCCCTCACCACGCCATTGGTGGTCTTGGCGATTGATGGTACTGTTCTCCCAGGGGGACCTATCCGCTTCCAGACCCTCCCTGTTAAGATGTCGGTGGGTACACTCCACCAGGAGTGGATATCCTTCCTTATCTTACCCAAGGCCTCAACGCCTATAATTTTGGGTCTCCCATGGTTACAGCTCCATTCTCCTCATGTGGACTGGACTACTGGACAGATCCTGGCTTGGGGTCCCTCCTGTTCCTCGTCCTGCCTACCCAAGGTTGCCCCCTGTGAATCTGAGCCGGTCATTCATTCCAGGTTGCATAACCATTTACATTTCTCTGTCCCTAACCACCCTTGGACGCACAGCCAGGCTAGCTTGTCTACAAGTCCTGCAGTCGCTACGTCTTGCGATGCGATTCAGGTAGTCGCTACACCTGACTCAGCTATTCACTCTGCCTCTGTACTAGTTATGCCAGTCCAGCCCATGCCCAGTGAGCCTCTCACTTTTTCTTGTTCGGGACATTCTGCTTGTCCTTCAGCTATTCAGCTTGACTCCGGCGACATGTCACCTTCTAACCAACCTGACTTCAGGGTTCCACTGACATCTGCCCAGTCTGATGGTCCTGTGCAAGATGACCAGTTCCCCTTTAAGGGTCTAGGGGACCCTCCTCAGATTCCTGTTGATCGTCTCATGCCCTTGCTTATTCCTAGAGAGCCTTTGGTCCTCAATAGATCTTCTTGTCATCTCCCTACCTCGTTTTCAGTCTCTGAGGATAATCTTAAGTACGAGGTTAGACAAGTTCTGGATTCTCGGCTCTGCAGAGGCATTCTTCAGTACCTTGTGCATTGGAGAGGTTTTGGTCCTGAGGAGGCGTCTTGGATCGCTGCATCTGATGTCGCTGCACCTCATCTGTTGAGAAGGTTTCATCAGAGATTTCCCTTTAAGCCTGGGTCCAGGCGGGGGAGGGCCCATAAGAGGGAGGGTACTGTCATGGATATGCAGTAGTGTTTGTCTGCCATCTTACCTTCCTCCTCATGTGTTCATCTAGAGACCAGACCTCCTTCACCTGGCTTCCTTTATAATCTCCTCCCAGCCTGACTCCACCCCAGGCCCTATCACTGAACACTATATTAACCTGTGCACTGCAAGCCTGCTTTGCTGATCAACGTGTTTGTTAGGCATTGTGTGTTTGGGTTCCTGCCTGCCGTGTGCTACGTCTGTCTCTCTGTTACGTTATTGGCTTGTCCCCGACCATCCCTGTCTGCTCGTGACCCTTGACCTTCGGCTCGTTCTTCGTTATCCTTGTCTGCTTGTGGCCCCTGACCTTCGGCTTGTTATTCGGTTCTCTCTATCGTGTGCTGCAGCTTCCCCTTATCCTACGGGGCGTCAGCTAGGAAACTCCAGGGGCCGCGACCTGGTCCCAGCCTGCAGCGTAACATCCTCACCACTAGAGGCCCTGGAGAAGACCAGCTGGGTCTTAGACTCCGCGCCCTGGGGAATCTTGGCTCTCGCTTCCGTTGGGATCCCGGTTGTGCTCCTCTGGTCCCGCTTTCCACAACCACCCAGTTTCCTATCCACAGAAGCCAGCCATAGGGTTCACTACCTCGCGGTGCACTCCTGTCCCCCTACGGTGTGCATCTGTCACCTGGCCACAGGTGACCCTGACACCGTTGATATACAGTAGGTGTAGGCCATTTACCTACCTCATAAAGCCTGATTGGAAAACTTTTACCACCATCACAAGCTCTTTCTCTGATTCTGATGCGGAGCCCAGCATTTGAGAGCTCACTCACACTGTGATGGTGAAGGTGAACAGTAACAGCTTGGCATCTCGATATTCTAGAAGTTTTCCAGTCAGGCTTTATGAGGTAGGTAAATGGCCTACACACTCCTGTACATAGAATTTTTCAACTCTGGTCAAAGCTGCACAGTTTGTTTTTATCTACAGACGTCCCTTATCTGCATTGGCATTTTTTTGGTTAAAAAAAAAAAAAAAAAAAAAAACCTTTGAAGTTTTTCAGCTGTAAAAACACTCTAAACACTGATAAATGCAGCTATTCAGCGTTTATTAGCCATAAGCTTTTGTGGGAGTACCGAACCCTTCTGGATATGCTTGGGACTTTGAATTCAGCACAAAAGCAGCACTGGAGCAAGCATATAGCCGCTATTGTGCATGCTTATAACAGCACTGCAAACTATGACACAGGATACGCTCCCTATCATCTGATGTTCAGATGCGAGGCCCGGCTGCCAGTAGACTTGGCCTTTGGCACGTCATTAGACCATACCCCAACAACCTCCCACAGAGGGTATGTGGACAGCTTACAGAAAAGTCTGAAGACCGCCTATGACAAGGCCCAAGCGGCCTCAGATGCCCGAGGACAGAGATACAAAATAAACTTCAACCTCAGGGTACGAGTGCAGGACTTGCAACCAGGTGACAGAGTACTGCTGAGAAACTTGGGTGTCCCTGGAAAGCAGAAGTTGACTGACCGCTGGAAGTCACAGCCTTATGTCATTTGCAAACAGCTGCCAGGACTCCCAGTGTATCAAATCCGGCTAGAAGGGAGCACAGGCCCGTTCAAGTCTTGGTACCGCAACCATCTGTTGCCTCTGTCAGAAGGAGTTCGTGTGCCACCACAGCCAGATTCACAGTCCACATCCATAGCCTCTCAGAGATCCAGACCGGTGACTAGGTCTCAGTCGTTGCCACTTGCTGAGGAGGATGAGAATAGTGAGGATGAAGAGATGGGAATAATTTGGCTGTGGCCGTCCTAAATGCCAGGGCCTGCCACCCCCCTTTGTCTCCTCCCAAGGTGACAGACATTGGGATTCTCAGACCAAAGGCTCCTGAGTTTGTGCCTCAAAGTCCACCTTCTGAAGGGTTGGAAGACAGCCTACAAATGGCCTGTAGGCAGGACAACCTTCCTATTCTCATTGGTGGCAGGTTCCTCTGCCAGGTTTCTAAGCAAATGCAAACTGCTTGTTTTCCTGTGTACACTAACTTGCTTTTCCCTCCGCATGTATATACAAAGCATGTAACAGGTCAAAAACTCTTTACCTCCTTTGGGGGACCAAAGGTTCTTTGGTGGGGGGAGTGTGTAGTGGTTATTGCAGCCAAAGGCTTACATTAACACAGATGACTGCATGTACACAGGTTTTCCAGCCTAAAAGAGGGGAGAGAGCTGGCTGTCATGTCTGCATGGGCTTTTCCACCCCCCCTTCTTCCTGTTTTCACTGACTGAGTAATGTAATGTGAGCTGACACACACAGAGCTGTGCATTCAGCAGCCACTCTTGTGCTCCTATTGGCCAGAAGAAGAAAAACAATTAAAGGCACAGTTACAACAGCCAATGGGAGAGACTGTACTGAACTTCAGATAGAGCTGTAATGGATTCTGGGACATGCAGTTCCCACACAAAATGGCCCCATAGACTTGGTATACAGGGAGATATACAAATCCCAGCAGGATTTGCTGACAGGAAAGTAAAATGACTCCATTTTGTGTCCTGAAAAAAAAAAGCCAGTGGATGAGTGATCTGAGGGGCTGCTGTTAACCACGGAGGGGCTGCTGTTAACCACGGAGGGGCTCCATCCTGCCACAGCTCCAGGGGTTGGTGTGCTGCTCCTGCCACAGTTCCAGGAGTCGGACGGCGACGGACATCCAGCCTGAGAGAGATCCCGGCTATATCTCCAGGTGTTCCTGAGGGCATGGGCAGATCCGGTTACAAGGTGGCCAGTTAAGCCTTCCTGGGAACTGGTCGCTTAAATCTTTGGTCGCAGGACGGGTGAGTGAGCGTTTGCCCATCTTTAAAGACACAGTAGTCAGGCAACATTGGCTCACCAGTGCCCACATTTGTAGGAACACTTGCACCCTGCTGAACAGTCACTACATTCCACTTTGCCTATCAGGATACTGCTAGCATCCTACATCTCATTTTTGCCTACCAGGATACTTAAAGTACTCCTTTGTTTATCCTGCTCAACAGGACACCAAGTGCACCAATGCCAGGCTAGCTGAAGATCCTGGATATCTCCATTGTGAGGACCCTTTCTGTTACTCTTTCAGTATCAGTAATTTAGTGATCCCAGTGACTACCTTTAAAGGGGAACTCTCACGTTAAATGTTAAAGTGATAAATTGCATTTGTGGCCTATTGCCTCACATTTAATTGCCTTGGTCTGTGATTTCAGGGAAACAGACTGACTGCTGTTAAGTCAAATCAGTTCCCCCTTATGCCTGAGTGCATAGGCCACTCTAGACCTATTTAAGTTGTTTGACTGTGTTATTTTGAAGTCTGCATTTTGGGTTTGATTAACACTATTAAATACCACAGTTTGCCATTCTTGACTATTGAGTTACCAGATCACTGTTTGATTGTGAAAAGTCTCCCAGTAAACAAACTTGCTGTTTACTACATCTGTGTCTTTTTTACTGTGTTTGCAAGGACACTGTTTCCTAGGTGTGCCAGAGGGGCTGAGACAGTTCTTTGGAGTTGAGAGGCAGAGTAACGGACTGAACAAACTTAAGCAGCGCCTTCGGGGGTATCGCTACATATATTTATAAACCAAAGCAGCATATAAAGACAAAACAGTACAACAGGGTACATGTACACACTGGCGTAGCGTGGGGGGGGGCAGGGGGGCCGTCGCACCGGGCGCAACATTTAGGGGGCGCCCGGCAGTATGTGTCCCAGTGGCTGCCTCCTAAATGTACTGTGTCCCCGTGTCCCCATGCCCGCCGCAATGTTCAGTCTCAGGCGCCCTGTGATTGGGCGTATGAGATCATGTGCGGCGGCGGGGCTGGCCTGTCCACGATTGCGGTAGATCCTGGAGTCCCGCCTTCGCCCAATCACAGGGTGCAGGAGACTGAACATGGGTGGAGGCGGGACTCCAGGATCTACCGCGATCGTGGACAGGCCAGCCCCGCCGCCGCACATGACCCCATACGCCCAATCACAGGGCGCCTGAGATTGAACATGGTGGCGGGGAATATCGCCGAGCAAAGGCTGCAGAGCAAAGCAGGTGCCGAACATGGCGAGTCGGATTACTTCAGTAAGGTACCGGAGATCGGGAGGAGGGCAGCCGCTGACACTCTTCCAGGCAGGCTGAGCCAATGCTGGGGAGGAAGGAGAGCATGGAGCCGGGAATAGAGCGCAGGCAGCAGGGGGTGGAGGAGAGAGGAATGCGGGAGAGGGAAAGTCACAGCATAGAGGAGAAGAGAGGAGAGGGGGAGCAGCCTGGAGGAGAGATGGAGGGAAGAGAGGAAAGACACACTTCTATATACACATGAATGGGACAGGAGGAAATCAGTGGAGCTGGGAGTGTCACATCCATGGGGGGGGGGGACACATGGAATCAGTGGGAGATGACACTAACAGGAGCTGGGACTGTCACATGAGATGAGGGGTCCATGGATGGGAGCTGAGAGGGGTCCATAAATAGGGGTACAACACACACAGGGACAGGAGAGAAACGTGCGTGGAGGCATGGACCCTTACTGTGTGTTCTATGAACAATGAGATCCGCAGGACTTCCACACACCAGCCCACTCCCCCCACCTGTCATACAGCTATGCCATCCTGGACATCACAATCCCAGTACACCTCCACTACACCGCACAGCACACCTCCACTACACCGCACAGCACACCTCCACTACACCGCACAGCACACCTCCACTACACCGCACATTACACCTTCACTACACCGCACATTACACCTCCACTACACCGCACATCACACCTCCACTACACCGCACAGCACACCTCCACTACACCGCACAGCACACCTCCACTGCACCGCACAGCACACCTCCACTGCACCGCACATCACACCTCCACTACACCACACATCACACCTCCACTACACCGCACATCACACCTCCACTACACCGCACATCACACCTCCACTACACCGCACAGCACACCTCCACTACACCGCACAGCACACCTCCACTACACCGCACAGCACACCTCCACTGCACCGCACAGCACACCTCCACTGCACCGCACAGCACACCTCCACTGCACCGCACAGCACACCTCCACTACACCGCACATCACACCTCCACTACACCGCACACCTCCACTATAAGGCGGGGGGGTCATTGGAAGGCGCCACAAAAATCTCAACCTACACCATATAGTCAGGGGCGGAGCCAATGGGGGTGGCAAAATTAGGTTTCACCTAGGGTGACAAAAATCCTTGCACCGGCCCTTGTCAGTGTAGTGTAGTGGTCAGTGTAGTACAGTGGTCAGTACAGTGGTTAGTGTAGTGGTCAGTGTAGTATAGTGGTCAGTGTGGGAATCAGGTAGGTCAGTGTAGTGTAGTGGTCAGTGTGGGAATCAGGTAGATCAGTGTAGTATAGTGGTCAGTGTAGTGGTCAGTGTGGGAATCAGGTAGGTCAGTGTAGTGGTCAGTGTGGGAATCAGGTAGGTCAGTGTAGTGTAGTGGTAAGTATAGGAATCAGGTAGGTCAGTGTAGGGATCAGGCTGGTCAATACTATTGTAGGAAGGGAAGGGATAGGACTCGGGGAGAGCTAAAAGTCCGCAGGTTAGGGGGGCGCAAATTACTTGCCTTGCCCCGGGCGCTGACAACCCACGCTACGCCACTGCATGTACAAGATCTCCCCACAGTTCCTCTATCTCGAGTTCTAGACAATAACAAACTCTCACCCACAAGCATCATATACATTTTCATTAGAACTGGAAAGAGATCCAAGCTAATAGTACAGCAATTATCAAACCTCAATACACATAGATGGATACCAGAGAAAACCTTCAGCTGACATGCAGACACTCAGGATCAGGCGGAGGTGGGAATCATGTTTTG
Source organism: Rana muscosa (assembly GCA_029206835.1). NCBI lineage: Eukaryota > Metazoa > Chordata > Amphibia > Anura > Ranidae > Rana > Rana muscosa. The sequence continues at coordinate 877,583,828 of CM055118.1, forward strand.
ATGTAAAACCCCCTTTCTTAAGTGAGATCCACCTGTTTTTGGAGTATCTTTCACCCTCATTCCTCTCTGCTGGTGCATTAAAACTTCAAAAAGACGTCCCCTAGACTGAGAATGTGTTTGTGTGCCCTGGAACTGCTACCTGGGCCAGGAAGCCTCTGAACGGGTTAGACAGACCTGGTTTATTTTCAGAGGCCCCTACAAGTGTAAGCACTACACTGTGAAAACACATTAGCATGAGCCCACAGCTTCATAGCTTTTTATCACTGTTACAAAGCCGGCAGTGCGGTGCCCTCCCTCCTCCTGTGGTTCCCGGGCTCTACCGGTAGCTTGGGAACACAACTGTCCACTAGGGAAGGGAGAGCAATGCTAGACCAAGGTGAATCCATTGCTCGATCTCACATGTAAACAATGATGCCGGAAGCGATTATCATTTTGTTACTTCCGGTTTCAGATCCACCATTTACTAGCCAGTACAGCCAGGGGCACATCTAACTAAGCCGGTCTGTGCTTGGTTAGATGATGTGCAAGGCAGGGGAGACATTGGGGTCTATTAGGCTGACCATAGACGGTTCAAATTATGGCCGGTTCAGCAGGAAACCAGCCGAGATTCGATCTGTGTGTGGGCAAGTTGAATGCATCAAGTTGATCGATTGATCAATTTCGGTACAACCAGCCTGCCACATTCACTTGCAATTATAGCTAGTGGCTTCTATAGCTGCGAGCAATAATCCCTGTATTCTCCCTGCAAGGACAGCTTCCCCCGCTGAGAGCAGACATTTACTCGGCAGGAGGGATCCCCCTGTCAGCATTGTCTGTGTTGATAAGGGCAACCCATAGTTACAGGAAAGAAATTCCCACTGTCTGTGGCCTGCCTTAGACCCCTACTGTCTTCATAAAGAGTACCTGTTACCTGTCCAGTGCTATCACATGGGGGTTTATTAACTCCTTGTTATAGCAATCAAGTAAAAATAAACAAAAAAAATAAAATAAAAAAGTTTTATAAAATTAAATGATAATAAAGTGTATTAAAAAAAATTTATATCGCCGTAACACCCATTGCCACACACGCAAACGCACGCCTCGTGGTAAACCATGGTTGCACCATGCATGTGACCTATCCCTGCAAATGTCAGAAAGTGACCATTACAAAAACCCAACAAAGGGGCCGCAACCTAAACCTAATTGTGTGTTTACTTTATTATTTAGGTATGTTCTTATGGTATGACTGGTGTTAATGGTGAGCGGAGGGGAGGGGGGAATGCAGCTCATCACCTAAGAGGTATGTGTGGTTGTTCCAGCCTGTCAACTTTGGGGGAGTGGTGTTTGCAGCCTGGGCCCCACCAGTGCTATGAGATCCTGTCCCTGGCCCAGTGTTCTGTCAGAATAGCGAATCCATCAGATTAGGTAAACTGTCAGCTGTGCATGCGTTCCACTGCTATCAGGTTTGCTAATCTGACAAAACACCTGCAGTCAGAAGATGGCAGCAACGGACATCTTACTACACCCAGCTACGTCTTGAATTTCAGGGTAATTTTAGCACTAAAGTGAGCGTATATAAATAAATATAGTATGCTGACATCCGTGATACTGTTTTGAAGTAACATGCTGAAAGAAACTGGATGGCAGCAGTAGGAAGGTGGGGGAGGCCATTTTGGTGTACCCCACATGCTTAGTACTAAACCTTGAAGCCTCGTACACACGACCGAGTTTCTCGTCCAAAACCGACAAGAAAAGTGCCTAGAGAGCTTTATTGTCGAGAAAACCGTTCGTGTGTATGGTTTTACGACGAGAAAACTGCTGTGAATCTCGACGAGAAAAATAGAGAACCTGCTCTCTATTTTCTCGTCCGGATTCTAGATTTTCTCGTCGTGTTTCTCGTCGGCCTGTTTTGCGATGAGAAAATGGTTCGTGTGTATGCTTTTACGACTCTTCAAAAAGCGCGCATGCTCAGAATCAAGTATGAGTCGGGAGCGCATCTTCTGGTAAAACAAGCCTTCGTAGTGGAGATAGCACATTCGTCACGCTGTAACGGACTGAAGAGCACAAAGACTGAAAAGCGCGAATCGTCTCTTCCCAAACTTTTACTTAACACGAGATCAGCAAAAGCAGCCCAAGGGGTGGCGCCAGGGAAATCGATCTTCCCCTTTATACTGCCGTCGTACGTGCTGGACGTGACCGCGCAGAACAACGACTAGATTTGGAATTGTCAGTGTGTACGCATGGAAAGCTTGACTAGAAACTCGTCAAGGTTAACAAGAATCTCGTCGAGAAAAACAACGTGTTTTTAATGACGAGAAACTCGGTCGTGTGTACGAGGCTTTAGGCTTTCAAAATTAAACATCCAAACAGAATCACAGATGTCAATATACTATATTTATTTATATATGCTCACTTTATTGCTAAAATTACTCTGAAATTACTCTGAAATTCAAGATGTAGCTGGGTGTACTAACAGACATCCCAAGTCTCCCACGAGGTGCGGGAGTCTTCCGCATTTGGTAGTGGGCTCCCGGACACCCGTGAGTGCCCTGCCATCTCCCAGCTGCAGGGCTGATCCTGGGCAGCAGTGGCATATCATCCATGTGTCCCCCTCTGGCCCATCCTTCTCCGGTCCGCTGTCCTTCTCTGCCCGTCCCCCTCATCCCCCACAGCCTCTTCCTCTCCTGCCAGCTGCGGGGGTGTATGTGTCAGGATAGAGAGCGGAGGAAGGGTCCGGTAAATATGTAATTTACCGGTTCCCTTCCTGTTATGAATTGGACACAGTGAACTATCGCTCCTGTGTCCTGTGATAACTGAGCAGAGTAAACTGTGTTTAATAAAAATATAAAATAAAAATATTAAAAAGTGTAATTGTAAAGAAATTATAAAAAATTAAATTGTAAATTTTTTTTTTTTACTGACACCACTATCCACTGCCCCAACCCCCCCCCCCCCCCCCCAAAGCATTGTGATTTTTTTTTTTAAAACAAAATTGAATTGTAAAAAAAAATCAACACATTAAAATAGAAAACTACTGACACCGTCCGCTGCCCTACTGACACCGTCCGCTGCCCTACTGACACATACCCCCACCCCCTTCCCCAGAAGCACTGAAAAAAAAATATTGAAAAAATTATATGATTTTAAAAAAATAATAAACAACAAAACTGTAAAAAATAATAGATGAAATAATAAAAACAAAAAACTACTGACACCTTCAACTGCTCTCCTGATGCTGTTCACTACCCCCCTTTCCCACCCCCATTCATTGTGAAAAACAAAAAATAAATTGTAAAAATAAATAAAATTGTAAAAAAATCTGACACTGTCCATTGCTCTACTTGCACTGTCCACTGCCCTACTGACACCATCCTGCACATATTACCCACCGCTGTACACTCCTCACATGCACATTATACCCACCACCATACACTCCATATTCCTCTTCTACACATAATACTCACCTCCATACACTCCGCACTCCTCTCCTGTACATACTACCCACCACCGGACACTCCACACTATACATTCCCTATTTAACATTGTAATGTAATGCCTAGTAAACACGATCGGTTTTCCCGGCGGTAAAAAGTCCACCGGGAAAACCGAGAACCTGCTCGGTAGCTTTTTCCCCCTACACACGACTGGGTTTCCCGACAGGAAAACTGCCATGAGAGCTTTGGTTGGGAAACTCGGCCGTGTGTATGCGCCATTGCAGTGTTTCCCATAGGAAAACTGCTGGGTTAAAAACCGCCGGAAAAAAATAAGACATGTTCTCATTTTTCCCGGCGGTTTTCCTGTCGGGAAAACTGCGATGGAGCACACACGGCCGGGATTCCTTGCCAAAAGCTCTCAAGGCAGTTTTCCTGCCAGGAAAACTGGTCATGTGTACGAGGCATAAGTCATCTCAGACTTTTAAGCCATGCCCAATATGTAGAGCAATTTAAGCCATGCCAACATTTCACCCGGGGGGGGGGGGAGGGGGTTCAGAGAGCGCCACCTCCCTGAAGTTAGTTTTTGAAGGTTGGGATGCCTGTACTAAGATGTTCGCTGCCTTCTGACCGCGGGTGTTCTGTCAGATTATTAAACCTGGTAGCAGTGGAACTCATACGCAGCTGACGAGGTCGCTAATCTGATAGAACGACGGCTCTCCTCCCTCCCCTTCTTTGTGACCACAGAGAGGGAAGGGAGTAGTGGTGCTAGAAGGAAAGCAGGCGCCCTCTGGTGGTTGCAGGGTGGCGGCAGTACAGGTTGTGCCTGCTTGCTCTATCCAGGAGTTTGGGGCCCCTAATGTAATCTTTCATTTCTGAGCATGAGCGGTCTTGATCACACAATTTTTTAAGTACAAATACCATACTAATTACATGAAAATCGTTCATTCTGTTATCATACGAGAAAAACTCTGCCTAAAAGCAGTATTACGTCTGATTTTCTCGTTGTGTGTATTAAGCATTCGGCTAGGTTTACATATCATGGGCGTCCGCATGGTTGGGCAAGGGGGGGCGGGTGACCCCCCTGGAATTGGCAAGGTGTGTAGTCTCAGTGGCAGCCGCGTCGCTATGGGGGTGCGGGAGGGGGGGTGGACTGCACCCGGGTGACACCAGTCAGATGTAGGTGCTGTTGAGCATATGATATGTGTAGAGATGTCAGCTGCGGCGATATGATAGGGGAGAGCTGCGGCGATATGATAGGGGAGAGCTGCGGGCCGCTGTCAGGATGTTTTCTCTGCTTGCCCCCCCCCCCTCTCATGTCGGCAGCAATGGAGAAGAAAAAGCTTCCTGCCTGTTCTTCTTCTTCCCTCCCCATTGGCCACAGCGGAGGGCCAATCAGAAGAAACTGAAGGGGCATCATGGGAAATGTAGTCCCAGAGGCTGGTGGCCCAATTGTTCTCAGCAGGGAGCAGGCTACAGTCTCCAGCATGCACTCTGCTGGGGGGAAAAGAGAAAACCCGGAAACAAGCTGAGGAGTGCTACACTGTAGCAGCTACAGGAGACATTAAAAAAGAAAGAGAGGACTGTGCTGGGGGAACTAATAGCCCCTGCACCACCAGAGAGCCACTCTGTACCCGCACCACCAGAGAGAGCCACTCTGTACCTGCACCACCAGACCAGAAAGTGCCACGCTTTCCAGGACCACCAGAGAGAGATTGCCATGCTGTCCAGCACCACCAGAGAGAGAGCAGATCAGAGTCACTGGGCAGTGTGGGCACAATAGGACTCAGACAGTACTAGCATTGTATGGACGCAATAGCGTCTTTATGCTATTGTGCCCATATAGCTGCTATTGTGCCCATATAGATGAACAACAGCAGCTATATGGGCACAATAGCATAAAGATGTTATTTTGCCCATAAAGCTGCTGTTGTGCCCATATAGCTCGTCCTCCCCTTCATGACATTGTCGAAAAGGGGTTGTTGCGGAGCTCCAAAGTCCGCTGGGAAATCCTTGAAGCTGAGGAAGTACTGACTTATCCAAGGCAACCTGTTACCCCCCCCAGTAACTGGACGACACACAGTTCTGGGAGTAAATCAACGCTTTATTTTGCCCAGGCTGGCTTTTTATATCATTTCCCATGCAAGGGTTTTCTTAACTCATTTTACAGGGGCATTCCCTTCAACAATTAACAGATGACAGCGATTTAATTACCTGGGATGTGTGAGACGTTGGTCTCTGCATATTTACCCATAACAATGAAACCGTGCCAGACACATTACTAGGAGTGTAATTACCTCCCGTAGCAGATAGTAGATGGTCATTAACATACTGACAATAGATGAATAGAACGCTACCTCAGACCCCCAATTAACCCAATTTACTTATTCAGACATCAGTAGACATTCTGTCTCTACATTTCCTGGAATGAATTTTTGCTGTCACCTTTGAAGTGATCAAAACCATTTCTCAGTTTCAGTATTTTGCTACACTGCTCCCCCTTACCCACAAGCCGGCATACACAGTCTGATCCTTAACGGATCGGCTTGGGGATGTCCGGGGACCATCACGGATCACTTTTCCAGTTCAGTTTGCCGCGATAATCCGTCAGCATTGCCGTTCTGTTTCCCGGGGCGGTAGTGGATAGTAAAGTCATACGGTTGTAACGCCAGACTCCAGCGCAACAACCGGGCATTGTCCCCTGCCACTCGATTTAGCCATACCAACAGGTTGTGGTCTGTGAGTAGGGTGAACTGTTGTCCGTACAAGTAGGGCTGAAGCTTCTTTAGGGCCCACACCACAGCCAGGCATTCTTTTTCTATGGCGGCGTAGCTCACTTCCCTGGGGAGAAGCTTCCTGCTCAAGTAAACTACGGGGTGTTCTCCGCCATCTGCTCCAACCTGGCTCAATACCGCGCCCAATCCAAACATTGAAGCGTCTGTGTGAACAAGAAATCGTTTAGAGGGATTGGGAGCAGCTAGTACCGGACTGTTAACCAGGGCCTGTTTGAGCTGTTGAAATGCCTGTTCACACTCTGGGGTCCATTCTACTTGGCGGGGTAGGTTTTTTTTTGTAAGGTCAGTGAGGGGTTTGGCCAGGGTGCTGTAGTTCGGGACAAATTTTCGGTAGTAGCCAGCCGTTCCGAGGAATGCTAAAACCTGTGTTTTGGTACGGGGGGTTGGCCACTGGGCCACTGCCTCGACTTTGGCGGGTTCGGGCTTTTGTTTCCCACACCCAACCCGGTGTCCCAAGTACTGTACTTCCGCCATCCCAATATGACATTTACTCGGTTTGAGGGTTAGGACGGCCTCTTTGATTCGGTCTAGCACCGCTCCTACATGGCCCAGATGCTCCTCCCAGGTCTCACTAAAAATCGCGATGTCATCCAAGTATGCACATGCATAATCCTGGAAGCCATCAAGCAGCCGGTCTACCATCCGTTGGAACGTGGCTGGGGCGTTTTTCATCCCAAATGGCATGACCTTAAACTGGTACAGGCCAAATGGGGTGACAAAGGCCGACTTGAGAATGGCATCTGGGGCAAGGGGAATTTGCCAATAGCCCTTACATAGGTCGATGGTCGTGAGGTATTGCCCTCTGGCCATTCGATCTAAGAGCTCATCTATCCTGGGCATTGGGTACGCGTCTGATACTGTTTTGTCATTGAGTCGCCGGTAGTCTACACAGAAGCGGGTAGTTCCATCCCGCTTTGGTACCAAGACCACCGGAGAAGCCCAAGGACTATCCGACGGCTCTATGACCCCGAGACGGAGCATCTCTTGTATCTCCTGTCTCATGTGCTCCCTGACCGCCTCAGGTATTCTATAGGGCGTCTGTCTGAGGGGTGGTTGTTCCGAGGTGTCTACTCGGTGCATTGCCAGCCAAGTGCATCCAGGGATGTTTGAGACAGTTGCTCCCTTCGTGACTAGCAATTGCCGTGCCTGGCTGCGCTCTTGGGGGCTTAACCGTTCCCCCAGCTGAACCTCATCTAAAGTGCCCAGCGTCTCATCCTCCCCCAGAAGGTCTGGTAAAGGAAGACTTTCGAACTCGTCGAAGGCAGGCGCGCATATGGCAGCCACCTCCTCTATTCTCTCATAGTACGGTTTGAGCATGTTCACATGTAGCATGCGTCCACCCCCATTTCCAGAGCAAGGACCTATCACGTAAGTGGTATCGCATCTCTTCTCCACCACTTGGTATGGGCCCTGCCAGGCGGCCTGTAGCCTGTCGTGGCGAACAGGTTTTAAAATCAAAACCTTTTGGCCAATCTGAAAGCTACGTCCTCTGGCGCCCCTGTCATACCATTGGCGCTGGCGAGTCTGCGACGCCTGGAGGTTAGTACGCACCTTCTGAGTCAGTTCCTCCAAGCGGTCACGGAACTCCAACACATAGGGTATAACAGGGGTACCATCCTCCCCTTCTGCTCCTTCCCAGTGTTCCCGGATTAAATCTAGGGGTCCCCGTACTTTTCGTCCGAAAAGTAGCTCAAAGGGGGAGAATCCTGTAGATTCCTGTGGCACCTCCCGGTAAGCAAACAGAAGGTGGGGCAGGAATCTTTCCCAGTCCCGACTCGTGTCCGTGAAAGTCCGGAGCATTTGTTTTAACGTGCCATTGAACCTTTCACATAGGCCATTTGTCTGGGGGTGATAGGGGGAACTCATAATTGACTTGATGCCACACAGTCTCCACAGCTGCTGGGTGACTTCCGCAGTGAACTGAGTGCCCTGGTCCGAGACTATCTCTCTGGGAAAGCCCATCCGAGAGAAGACCCGTATCAGCGCCTCAGCCACGGTCTCGGCGTGTATATTGGTCAGAGCTACCGCCTCGGGATACCGTGTTGCATAGTCCACTATTGTCAGAATGTACTTTTTGCCGGAGGGGCTGGGTTTGGCGAGGGGTCCTACAATATCTACGGCTACCCGTCCGAACGGCTTCTCTATAATGGGTAGGGGTTGTAATTTGGCCTTGTGGCGATCCCCCCGTTTCCCTACCCGTTGACAGGTGTCACACGTTTGACAATACTGTCTCACATCTTTGGAGATGCCAGGCCAAAAGAAGGTGTGGGTAAGCCGGTATCTTGTGCGGCTGACCCCTAAGTGTCCGGACAGGGGAATATCGTGAGCTATCTGCAATAATTCTCTCCTGTATTTCTGAGGGACCACTAATTGTCGGGTTTGGACCGGTAAGGATCCGGCTGCGACTCTCTCGAAGTCGCGGTACAATAGCCCCCGGTGCCAGGAATATTTCTCTCCCTCTAATCCAGCTTGCGACTGGGTTACTTTGTCCCTATAGATCTGTAACGTGGGGTCGCTACGGGTTTCCTGCCCAAATGCTGCGGGGGTATCCCAGGGAAGGGGTTTAACAGTTGGGGGAAGTGTTCTTACCAGAGCCTCAGAGGGTGCGCTGTTTTCCGTGGTGTGGGCCTGGGACCGGGTGGTAACGGGGTAGATCTCGTTGGTAACCGGGGCTGATGCAAAAGCAGAAGTCAACTGGCCGAGATCGTTCCCCAGCAGGACATCAGCGGGAAGCTCCTGGATCAACCCCACCTTAATTAATCCGGAGCCGGCACCCCAGTTTAGGTGTACTCTTGCCGTGGGTAGCCTGTGTACTGCTCCCCCTGCAACCCGCACGGCTACGGAACTCCCAGTGTGGTCGGCCTCTGGAACCAGGTGTCGTTTGACCAGTGTGAGGGTGGCGCCGGAATCTCGTAGACCTTGAGCAGTCTTCACGTTCAGCTGTACTGACTGGCGATGGTGTTGCCTGTTGTCGGTAGCTGCCTGTACTGGGTCCGCCTCATGTAGGATACTCCAGTGTTCCTCCAATTCTTCCGCTCTGCGGTTGACCGAGGCCACTTCCGTATGATAGCAATGAGCGGCAGCCCGTGCTGGAGGGGGTGGCCCTGGTCGGATCCATGCCGCTTGGTCCTGGTTCTGAGTGCAGTCTCTCTGATAGTGCCCAAATTGCTTGCATGAATGGCACTGCACTCCCTTGCGCCCGAGGTATCGATTTGCAGGGGGGTTAGGGATTAGCCCGGGTAGTTGTGTAGCTGGGGGCCCTGGGTTATGGTTCAGTGGTCTGGTGCTTGTTTGGAAGCTAGTCTGTGATGGCCGGCGGGCATCTTGATATTCGTCAGCTTGCCTGGCCGCTTCCGAGAGAGTGGTAGGTTTGCGATCCCTTACCCACTCCTGTACCTCTGGGTTTAGTCCATTAAAGAATTGCTCCAGTAAAATCAGCTGGGTGATCGCGTCTGCTGTGGTTGCCTGACTGGCTTGTAGCCAAGCTAGGGCTGCCCTCTGCATTCGGCAAGCCCATTCGGTGTGGGAGTCCTTCTCCTGTTTCTTTGTGTCCCGGAAGCGTCTCCTGTATGCTTCTGGGGTGATGGCATACCTTGCCAAAATAACTTCCTTTACCCGGCTATAGCTTGCGATTTCCTCCTCTGGCACGGCTCTGTAGGCTTCTGCTGCACGACCTGACAGCTTACCAGCTAAGATCCGTACCCAGTCTGTCTGGGGTACCTGGTACAGCTTGCATTGCCGTTCAAAATCTTGCAGGAAGCTATCGATCTCTTCCTCTGCTTCCATAAACTTTTTAAAGGCATCATGGGGTACTTTTAGTTTTGTCTCTGGTGCCGGTGTAGTCGTTAGCAGTCTCTCAGAGGCATGCTGTTCCGCCAGCCGGAGTTGGGTCTCCCTTTCTTCTCTCGCCGTGATAAAGGCATCCACTTGGGCTAATGTTGCCTGTACCAGCTCGGTGGAGGGGTTTTCTCCATAAAACGCTAGCCTGCGTTTCACTTCTTGGTTAAACTCGGTCTCCATGGCTTCTGTAGCCATACTGTGTGCCCGATCTCCCTCGGTCAGTTCTGCAATCAGCTCTGCTTTGGTTTTAGTGCTGGCGCTCTTTTTAATCCAGCATAGTTTGTCTCCCTTCACACTTCCATTCGTGTAGCCGAATTTGCATGAACGCTGCTTCCTCTTGCTGCAAGGCTTTAATCCCACCGCTGCCAACCAGTGTTGCGGAGCTCCAAAGTCCGCTGGGAAATCCTTGAAGCTGAGGAAGTACTGACTTATCCAAGGCAACCTGTTACCCCCCCAGTAACTGGACGACACACAGTTCTGGGAGTAAATCAACGCTTTATTTTGCCCAGGCTGGCTTTTTATATCATTTCCCATGCAAGGGTTTTCTTAACTCATTTTACAGGGGCATTCCCTTCAACAATTAACAGATGACAGCGATTTAATTACCTGGGATGTGTGAGACGTTGGTCTCTGCATATTTACCCATAACAATGAAACCGTGCCAGACACATTACTAGGAGTGTAATTACCTCCCGTAGCAGATAGTAGATGGTCATTAACATACTGACAATAGATGAATAGAACGCTACCTCAGACCCCCAATTAACCCAATTTACTTATTCAGACATCAGTAGACATTCTGTCTCTACATTTCCTGGAATGAATTTTTGCTGTCACCTTTGAAGTGATCAAAACCATTTCTCAGCTTCAGTATTTTGCTACAGGGGTGACCTTAAAATGATGCACCCCCTGAAAAAAGTTCTGCGGACGCCCATGCATACACTCACTGGCAACTTTATTAGGTACACTTGTTTAATTGCTTGGCAACACAAATTGCTAATCAGCCAATCACATGGCAGCAATTCAATGCATTTAGGCATCTAGATGTGGTGAAGACGACTTGTTGAAGTTCAAGCCGAGCATCAGAATGGGGAAGAAAAGGGATGTAAGTGACTTTGGCATGGTTGATGGTGCCAGACGGGCTGGTTTGAGTATTTCAAAAACTGCTGATCTACTCGGATTTTCACGTACAACCATCTCTAGGGTTTACAGAGAATGGCCCGAAAAATTGAAAATATCCAGTAAGCGGAAGTTGTGTGGAGGAAAATGCCTTGTTGATGTCAGAGGAGAATGGTGTGGAGAGTCAGCCTGGGGCAGGGTTAAGAAGGGGTTAATGAAAGAGGGCAGGTACTTCCCCTTCAGACCTGCTTATTGCCAGCTGAGCTAAAAATGTCAGAGGAGCAGTGTGTTTGGAGAGAGAGACACAGCAGCATGCTGTGTGAGAGGATCCATTGCTGGATTGTGTACCTGCTGGGGTGAGCTAAACTATATAAAAGACTGTTGCTCTGGTTAGAGCTGTGTACTGTGCACACCAGCCTGTGACTGCAGAGACTGAAATTTTCCTATATGTGCACCTGTATTGCAAGACAAGCCTGTCGTTTTTCTTCTGTATGTTTTGACGTTTTGCTGAATAAAGCCATTTTTATTTTACTGGAATGTCTGAGCCGGCTTTTCACCCCTCTGATCCGTTACAATGGGCAGACTGGTTTGAGATGATAGAAAGGCAACAGCATACTTACCAACTGTCCTGAAATTCCCGGGATATAGACCTTTTTCCCGGTTTTCGCTATTCCCGGGAAATCCTTGTTTTCCTGATTTTTCGCCGCCGCTAGAGGTCAGTGGCCGGCGGAGACAATGTCTCCACCGGCCACCATTTTCCTGAAGACCAGCACAAACAAGAGGCCGGGTGGCTGCCAAAAGAAATTGAGCTGCGGCACCACCCACCTCCTGCCCCGCTGCCGGTCTGATTGTGGACCTGATGTGGGAAGGGGCGGGGGTGTAGGTGATGCCGCAGCTCAATTTCTATTGGCAGCCACCCGGCTGGCTCTGCCTTTTTTTTTGTTACTCTGTTCGATCTGGTATTCTGTAATGGCGGCGGAGAGAGTCTCCACTGCTGGGGGATACCTGATGTAACTTAGGGGGGCTCCGCTGGGAATGCCTGATGTATGGAGGGACTCTGCTGGGAATGCCTGATGTATGGAGGGACTATGCAACAGTAACTCAAATAACCACTCGTTACAACCAATGTATGCAGAATACCACAACACATCGAACCTTGAAGCAATTTGACTACAGCAGCAGAAGACCACACCGGGTGCCAGTCTGGTCAGCTAAAAACAGGAAACTGACGCAACAATTCGCACAGGCTCACCTAAATTGCACACTAGAAGAATGGAAAAACGTTGCCACTACCAATCTCAGAAAGAAGGGATTTCACTGTGATTGAGAAAACCACAATCAGGTGACAGTTTGTGGAATTACTGTTGAGCTTCTGGGAACTTTGTTGAAATTATTCCTGAAACTTTGCGCCACTTACTACTGAACCCCTGCACTCTGTGTCCCTTTAAGCCACAGCCAGTATTAAGTGCAATGAAAATCACACCCAACTTTTGCTGTGGCGCAGAGAGCCGCACTTTTTCTCAGCTGCGGGGGGCCCAACTTTATGATTCTGCACACAGGCCCACTGCTTTCAGAAAATACCCCTGACCTGAGCTCATCATTGCGTATCCATTCCATATGCTTGTATGTGACATTACATACAAGCACGTCGGCTGGATGCGAGAGTTGGATCAGCAGGATCATAGTTGCCAACAGTCACGAATTGGCCGGGACATTCCCGGGATTCAAACCCTTTTCCCGGATTTATTTTTCACGGTTTCCGCGATTTGGGCCGCCGCCGCTAGAGGTCCACGGCAGTGTCTCCGCTGGCCGCCATTTTAAAGAAGACCAAAACACGGATGTAGTACAATAGAAAATAAAGCTACTGCGGCGCCGCCCACACCCCGCGCCTCCCCGGGGGTGGGCGGCGCCGCAGCAGCTTTATCTTCTATTGTACTAAATCCGTGTTTTGGCTGGCTGTACTCCGCTGGGTACGCCTGATGTAAGGAAGGACTCCGCTGGGTACGCCTGATGTAAGGAAGGACTCCGCTGGGTAAACCTGATTGTAAGGACGGACTCCGTTGGGGGCACCTGATAGCATCTGGTGGCAGGTGACACACTCGGGGCTAACACTGATTCAGCATTATGGTGAGTTGAATGATTTCATTTTTATATTAAAATGTAATAATAGAAATAATGCACTTCAGTCATTCTGACACCATAACAACCATGGTGCCAGGATAATTGAAGAGCTAATACCAGATGTTTGTAGTATCTTTATCTGCTGATTGTTAAACTCGAATACACATTTCTATTGTGGGGAAGGATCTGGGCCTGCTGTCCCTCCATCCTTCCTTCTCTCTCCTTCCCTCCCTCTTTCTTTCTCCCTCCATCCCTCATTCATCTCAGACCCTAACCACACCCCCTTTGAGCCACGCCCATTTAAGCCACTCCCACTACCCGCGTAAACCACGCCCATTTTCACCGCAGTGCGCTTCGCACCCCGCTTTTTCCTGCTAGGGTGTGACACACTGACAAACTAATGCTCCGCCCCTAATTATAGCAAGGCTCCGCCTACATGCGAAAAAGTGTCCCCGATTTTATTTATTTTTTGCAATGTTGGCAACTATGCAGGATGAGTGTGCCAGGACAGGTAGATGTCTCATCTTTGCTTCCTTTCACCACTCTGCATATCGCACATATCATAGATGAGCAGTAGGGTACAGTGGTGGAAGAGTTGAGAAGGGGTTTCAGCAGTGGGACAGAAGAGCGGGGGGGTTACAGTGGTGGGACAAATGAGCAGGGGGTGTTCAGTGTTGGGACAGATAAGAAGGGGGTTCAGTGGTGGAACAGCAGAAAAGCAGGGGGTAGAGCAGTGGGGCAGATGTGAGAGGAGGTGTATTGGTGGGACAGATGAGCAGGGGGTTACAGTGGTGGGGCAGGAGAGCAGGGGGGTACAGTTATGGGACAGAAGAGCGGGTGGGGGGGTCAGTGGTGGGATAGATGAGTAGGGGGGTTACAGTGGTGGGAAAGATGAGCAGTGTTGGGGCAGATGTGAAAGGAGGCGTATTGGTGGGACAGATGAGAAAGTGGTTACAGTGGTGGGGCAGATGGGTTCAGTGTGGGGACAGATGAGAAGGTGAGACAGAAGAGCATGGGGATACTGCGGTGGAGCGTATGTGCAGGGAGGTACAGTGGCGGGGCAGATGAGAAAAGGAGTACATTGATGGGGCAGATGAGCAAGGGGGTACAGTGGTGGGGCAGATGTGCAGGAGGTGCAGTGGTGGGAGGGATGAGCAGGGGGTTACAGTGGTGGGACAGATGAGCAGGGGGTTACAGTGGTGGGACAGATGAGCAGGGGGTTACAGTGGTGGGACAGATGAGCAGGGGGTTACAGTGGTGGGAATGATGAGCAGGGGGGTTCAGTGTTGGGACAGAAGAGCAGGGGGTACAGCGGTGGGGCAGAGGAGAAAGGAGGTACATCGGTGGGGCAGATGTGCAGAGGAGAAAGGAGGTACATCGGTGGAACACATTAGCAGGGGGTAACAGTGGTGGGGCAGAAGAGCAGGTGGGACAGATGTGCAGGAGGTACAGTGGTGGGGCAGAAGAGCAGGAGGGACAGGGTGGGGCAAATGAGCAGATAAGTTCAATGTTAGGACAGATGAGAAGTTGGTTCAGCGATGAGACAAAAGAGCATGGGGGTACGGCGGTGGAGCAGATGTGCAGGGAGGTACATTGGTGGGACAGATGAGCAGGGGGTTACAGTGGTGGGGCAGATGAGCAGGGGCTTACAGTGGTGGGATAGAAGAGCAGGGTGGAGCAGATGAGCGGGGGGGTACAGTGGTGGGGCAAAAGAGCAGGGGGGTACAGTGGTGGGACAGATTTGCAGGGGAGACAGTGACCTGAGGTGTGAAGGTGCATGAATTGGGACTGATCTGAGGTGTGAGAGTGCAGGATGTTAATTTCTCTGTATCCTCTAGCCTCTCTGTATGTGACAATTTGCATCTGGTGGCAAGTGACAAACTGCATCTTATGGCAGGTAATGTGACAAGCTCTCTGGGGAGCCTGATGTAAGGGGGGGGGCGCTCTCTGGGGAGCCTGATGTAAGGGGGGGGCGCTCTCTGGGGACCCTTATGTAAGGGGGGCGCTCTCTGGGGACCCTTATGTAAGGGGGGCGCTCTCTGGGGACCCTTATGTAAGGGGGGCGCTCTCTGGGGACCCTTATGTAAGGGGGGGCGCTCTCTGGGGACCCTTATGTAAGGGGGGGGGCGCTTTCTGGGGACCCTTATGTAAGGGGGGGGGCGCTCTCTGGGGACCCTTATGTAAGGGGGGGGCGCTCTCTGGGGACCCTTATGTAAGGGGGGGGGCGCTCTCTGGGGACCCTTATGTAAGGGGGGGGCGCTCTCTGGGGACCCTTATGTAAGGGGGGGCGCTCTCTGGGGACCCTTATGTAAGGGGGGGGGGGGCGTTCTCTGGGGACCCTTATGTAAGGGGGGGGGGGGGCGTTCTCTGGGGACCCTTATGTAAGGGGGGGGGCGTTCTCTGGGGACCCTTATGTAAGGGGGGGGGCGTTCTCTGGGGACCCTGATGTAAGGGGGGGGCGTTCTCTGGGGACCCTGATGTAAAGGGGGGGGTGTTCTCTGGGGACCCTGATGTAAGGGGGGGGGGCGTTCTCTGGGGACCCTGATGTAAGGGGGGGGGCGTTCTCTGGGGACCCTGATGTAAGGGGGGGGTGTTCTCTGGGGACCCTGATGTAAGGGGGGGCGTTCTCTGGGGACCCTGATGTAAGGGGGGGCGTTCTCTGGGGACCCTGATGTAAGGGGGGGCGTTCTCTGGGGACCCTGATGTAAGGGGGGGCGTTCTCTGGGGACCCTGATGTAAGGGGGGGCGTTCTCTGGGGACCCTGATGTAAGGGGGGGGGCGTTCTCTGGGGACCCTGATGTAAGGGGGGGGGGCGTTCTCTGGGGACCCTGATGTAAGGGGGGGGGCGTTCTCTGGGGACCCTGATGTAAGGGGGGGGGGCGTTCTCTGGGGACCCTGATGTAAGGGGGGGGCGTTCTCTGGGGACCCTGATGTAAGGGGGAGGCTCTCTGGGTAAAGTACCCTTCCGGGAGAAGTGAAGGGGCCCATAGTATAGTACCCTGCAGGGAGAGGTGAAGGGGCCCATAGTATAGTAAGTACCCTGCCGGGAGAAGTGAAGGGGCCCATAGTATAGTACCCTGCAGGGAGAGGTGAAGGGGCCCATAGTATAGTAAGTACCCTGCCGGGAGAAGTGAAGGGGCCCATAGTATAGTACCCTGCAGGGAGAAGTGAAGGGGCCCATAGTATAGTAAGTCCCCCGCAGGGAGAGGTGAAGGGGCCCATAGTATAGTAAAGTACCCTGTAGGGAGCTATGAAGGGGCCCATATTATAGTAAAGTACCCTGCAGGGAGAAGTGAGGGGCCCATAGTATAGTACCCTGCAGGGAGAAGTGAGGGGCCCATAGTATAGTAAAGTACCCTGCAGGGAGAAGTGAGGGGCCCATAGTATAGTATAGTACCCTGCAGGGAGAAGTGAGGGGCCCCATAGTATAGTACCCTGCAGGGAGAAGTGAGGGGCCCATAGTATAGTACCCTGCAGGGAGAAGTGAGGGGCCCCATAGTATAGTAAAGTACCCTGCAGGGAGAAGTGAGGGGCCCATAGTATAGTACCCTGCAGGGAGAAGTGAGGGGCCCATAGTATAGTAAAGTACCCTGCAGTGAGAGGCTGGTTCTCCAGTGTCCTGAGGCAGAGTGTGTGGAAATGAGGAAGCCCCCCATCCATAGAAGCACATGACGCCCGCTGACTCACAGACGGCTCCGTATTGTGGTGTGGTAACCGGGATTTAGCCCAGCTCCGGAGGGCCGTCCTGCTGGGGGTGGGCGGTCCCATAGAGGAGAGGGGAGGGATGAGGTGAAGTGGGAAGAAAGAAAGGCACATCAGGAGAGCAGCTGGAACTGTGATCCTGGCTCCTGTGCCGCTCCACAAGCATCTCATTATCGGGAGCAGCGCCGGGCGGACTGCAGGGTGGAAGGTTCTGGACCACACATACACAGATAGGTGTTATCTCCTGACTCGGTGTAGAAGGAGCCCGGCGGAGCCATGTCCAGGAAAAGCATTGTCCACGTGAATGTGCAGGACGTTCAGAAGAGGCGCAGCCCCAACAAGCACTATGTGAGTGTTGTCTGTATATAGGATGCTCCTAGGAGAGGGGGAGGGGGACTGGCCTCACCCTGCACCCCAGACAGTGCTGGAATGTGGGCTCTGCCAATCAGGACAGGCTGTGGGGGTTTGGGAAGCATGCTCCAGCCTAGACCACAGACATTTCCTGGGGAGAGCAATCAATCAATGAGGAGAGCTCAGCCAGGCACACATAGGAAGGTTGTAGTGAGTGGTCAGTACTGGTGGTACTGGGTGCTTACTATAGATAGTATCCCACTCCTCACATATCACTCCCACAGTCTTTGTACTCATCCACACTGCCTACATGCTGGATGCTCTCTTTTTACAGTGCAGCTGTCTGCTGAGATGCACGTTTTAGCACATCACACTTTTTTTTTTATTATATAAACTTTATTTCAGTGTCACAAAGTGACACTTCATTCATTTCGGTGTAATATACAGTGCCATGCAGGGTACTGTGGTAGAATACCACATCGTACCGTTTACTTAAAACATTTTTGGGAGTGTCACAGTAGTGTCTCAAGCCAAGCCCTGGCCAGGTTACCTCTGTAAACTACAGAATTCCCTCCTGATTGTGTTATGGAGATCAGGAGAAGGGGAGGTGTTCTGTAGTCCCGTCATAGGGTGACACCGCTGTCCATAGATACAGGAAATGTGCTGATGGCAGGATCAGCAGGTAGAAAAAAAAAACGTAAAAAATATGTAAAGCCAACATTTGATATTCCTGATATGTGCTTGCTGTACCATGTACTGGTATGAAAAAGTATTTTCGTTCTATTTGTATTGCTTTCCATTGTGTGAAATCCCTGGTGTTCTGGCCCATCCCTTTGTTTTCCTATGAAAAACTAACCATGCTAGGCATGAGAGCACAGTGTGGTCAGTTATCTAGCTGTGCTGAGAACTAGGCCTGTTCTCCAATGATCAGACTTGTACTGACACACCTACCCCCGCACAGCCATTCACTGGGAAGACCAGTGTGCTGTAAAGGAAAAAGCCCATAACTGGCAATCCTGTGACAGAGCACATTTACACTGATAATTAGAGCTCTGATTATCGGAAGCAGCCTCAACAGTGCCCATCGGAAGCAGCCTCGATAGAGCCCATCGGAAGCAGCCTCGATAGAGCCCATCGGAAGCAGCCTCGATAGAGCCCATCGGAAGCAGCCTCGATAGAGCCCATCGGAAGCAGCCTCGATAGAGCCCATCGGAAGCAGCCTCGATAGAGCCCATCGGAAGCAGCCTCGATAGAGCCCATCGGATGCAGCCTCGATAGAGCCCATCGGATGCAGCCTCGATAGAGCCCATCGGATGCAGCCTCGATAGAGCCCATCAGTGAAAAGAAAAATTACCTATTTATAAAATATTATAACAGAAACAACGTCCTTTTTTTTTTTTTTTTTTTTTTTTTTTTATAATCAAAGTTTTCGGGCTTTTTTTGTTTGTTTAGCAAAAAAACCCAGCGGTGATTAAATACCCCCATAAGAAATCTCTATAAGTTTAAAAAAAATATAGAAATGTTATGTGTGTACAGCATTGCATGACTGCGCAAATGTCATTCAAGTTTCCACAGCGTCGAAAGCTTAAAATGTACTTGGGCAGGAATGGGATGAAAGTGGCTGGTACAGGTTAATAAAAATTCGAATGCAGCCACCATATCAAAGGACTGGTCAGCTGCCATATATTTAAGTGGAATTCCAGGCTAGAAAAAACAAAACTTTAAAACTGCTCCACTCTCCTAACACCTGTACCCCAGGGGTAGGCAACCTTAGATAGATGGAGATCTACTTGAACAACACTGATGAAGTCAAAGATCACTGGGCACAGTGGGTCCCCCCCCCCCCCCACACATTTGTTTATACTTATTTTTGTTCTGAGTAAAAATATTTTATTACAAGAGTGCAGGGTTTAGGAGTGCATTATGCAGAGAATGCAGGGTTCACCAGTGCATTACGCTCAGAATGCAGGGATCAGGAGTGGGCTGCGCTCAGAATGCAGGGATCAGGAGTGGGCTGCGCTCAGAATGCAGGGATCAGGAGTGGGCTGCGCTCAGAATGCAGGGATCAGGAGTGGGCTGCGCTCAGAATGCAGGGATCAGGAGTGGGCTGCGTTCAGAATGCAGGGGAACAGGAGTGCAATACACTCAGAATGCAGGGTTTATGGGTGTGTTGTGCTCAGAATGCAAGGATTGGGGGGAGGTGGGGGTGATGTGAAGGGTGGTAGAGGACACTGCTATGGATGTGACCCTGCCCATAAGTGTCCCCTCTACCCCCTTCACCCCCCCCCACACACACACAGTGGTGTCTTCTGCCCCCCCCTATAGCAGTAACCTCTGCCCCCCTCCATAGCACAGCGTCCTACCTGTTTCCACAGCGGAGACTGGAAGGCAGCACAGAGGGCAGGAGATGGCAGAGTGACTTTTCATATTAGCAAGCTGGTGATTGGTTGCTTAGGACCACCCTGTGTTCTAGCAACCAATCACCAGCGGTTTAACATAAAAAGGTAATTTGGTCAGCTCCTACTCCCACCCTTCATCCTGAGCTGTGCTTTCTCCCGGTCTCCGCTGTTCACTGTTTACAGCAGCGGAGGAGGAAGAAGGCGGGAGTGAGAGAGAGACCGGGACATGGCGCGGAGGAGCTGAAGCCTGGGAGGGGAAACAAGGGTCGACACATAGAAGGCAGGGGTCGGCGGCACATGAACCTGTTCGCGGTCTACCAGTCACCTGGCTGTGGTCGACAGGTTAACCGCGATCGACTGGTTGCCGACCCCCAAACCATACTAACCACCCTGTTGAAGGGAAATGCTTATACTTGCATATTCTCAGGCACACTAGTCCAGTCACATGATCGTCTCCCAGTGGCTGGCTTTAGGGTAGAGGAGGGACAGCCGACAATGGATTCCCATAGTATGGGCGATGTCACTGCTCAGGCATTCCATCGGTTGTCGGCAATCGCTCCTCTTCCCCTGAAGCCGGCCACTGGGGAGATCACGTGACTGGAACGGAACGCCCTGGGGATTGATATGTATAAGCTTCTACAAGGTAGTCAGTATAGAAATTAGAAAGGGTGTGGGGGCTGTTTTAAGCTTAATTAGTAATAATCTGGAATTCCACTTTAATTATGTTTTTGTGCTCTTAAGCTGGCCATACACCATACAATGTTCTTATTCAATTTCCTTTTAGATTTACCTTCAGCTGTGTAGTAGAGGGGCCTGCCTGATTGCATACAAATTGAAAGTGTTTAGATTTGACCTTCTATTATATGGTTTTTGTAAATCTAAAGGAAATCTATAAAAGAAAATTGTATAATATATGGCCAGCCTTGGGTTTAGATACACTATGTTTGATAATTTGCATGTTATGTGAGGTTTGGCTGCCACGGGGTGTCTTTTATTAAAGGCAACCTACCACCAACCAAAACGATCCCAACTATTGGTGGTAGCAGTTGCTTCCCAGTGGTGTGATATATGGCAAACCATTGTTGGGCCTAAGTGCAGAAAGAAGAACATGAATACTCCTGCTTGCATTACTTGGTATAGATGGAGCTGTTTCCTTGCAGGCACTGGAGATACAGAAGTAGGACTGCCTGTTCTTGCCAATGTACAAAAACTCATCTTCTTAATTGCAACCTAGAACTGACTCTGACTTGGCAAAGTGTTTTCCCAGCAGAGCTGAGCTGATGTGTGTGGATGTGCACTGCTTAGCTGTAAGATAAAGGAGTGTCACCTACTGACAGGGCAAGCATGGCAGTGCTTCTTCTTGTAGATGGCCAGTCACTGAAATGTCATTTATTGATGTGCTCAGTGCATTAGTCTGCTGCCTCTGTAACCGACCCTAATGATTTGATTTATGTTTCAGAGAACACCCCTTCCATTTTAATGCAGATCAATAATGTAGTAGTGCCCTGCTGGGGTGTGTTTTTCTGTATATAGTATCCAACGTGTTTTGTATTATTTTCTGGATATTTGCATGTGAATATTGCTGTTAATATATAAACAAATCCTGATCAGTGTTTATTTTCCAAAGCTGTTCTTTGCTGACCTCACTTTACATCCTTGTTACTAAAAGTTTCCTCTAAACATTGTGGGTATGTAGCTGCTTGAGTCAGCAGATGTTTTGCTGATTTTGGAAATATTTAATTTCATACTCAATACTGTAGTATCCTCTGCTTATAAGGAAACAAAACATTGGTAGGAAAGGAGCTTTATTTACTGTTCTGTGGATGTAAAGTCCATTGTTCTTGTAGTACACTTGACACAGTCCATAGCTGTGTTTTTCTTTTGTTGAGATCAGAGGTTCTGTAAGGCTTCATTCAGTGCAGCAACTTTCTGTAAAGCCTCGTACACATGACCGATTTTTCTCAACAAGAAACCTGTTGGGAGAGCTTTCTTGCCGAGAAAACCGATCGTGTGTATGGTTTCTTGTTGAGAAAACTGCCGGGAATCTTAACGAGAAAAATAGAGAACCTGCTCTCTATTTTCTCGTCAGGATTCTCGTTGGCCTGTTTCCCGACGAGAAAACCGGTCGTGTATGCTTTTCCGAGTCTTAAAAAATCGTGCATGCTCAGAATCAAGTATGAGATGGGAGCGCTCCTTCTGGTAAAACTAGCGTTCTTAATGGAGATAGCACATTCGCCACGCTAAAACAAACTGAAAGCACGAAGACTGAAAAGCGCGAATCGTCTCTCCCCAAACTTTTACTAACACGCGGTAACACGAGATCAGCAAAAGCAGCCCAAGGGGTGGCGCCATTGAAACCGAACTTCCCCTTTATACTGCCGTTTGTACGTGACCGCGCTTTCCAATGACGAGATTAGGAATTGACAGTGTGTATGCAAGGAAAGCTTGACAAGAATCTCATCGAGAAAAACAACGTGTTTTTTTTACGACGAGATTCTCGGTCGTGTGTACGAGGCTTTAGAGCCCTTTCACACTGGCAATGCAGCCGCGTTATCGCTAAAGCACTGCTAGTTTTACTTTACTGTCGTTTTAGAGCTTTAGAGGCGTTTTTTGGTCGCTAGCGGGGAGCTTTTAACCCCCGCTAGCGGCAATATAAAGGGTTAAAAGCGCCGCTGCCGAGGCGCTTTCATCCAAAATTTTCCGAAGGGACAAACACGAAAAAATGTTCTCGTACAATACCAGATTGTACGATTTTAGTTTAATCAATACAGTTTTTGTCTATACATATATACATTACTTCCGAATTTTCATACTTTAGTAACCTCTTAATTTTCGACTGAAAATGATGAGACTAGCATGCAAAAAAGAAAAAAACACGGACAATAATTTGTCTGATAATCTCATGTGTACTAAGCTTTAGTCAGGAGAAATAATATAAAACCAACTAATAAAGAAATATGTTGTCTAGAAATACCACATTGCGTTAGTCAATTGCAGTGCTTTTTTCCTGTAACAGCTGGCCTTGAAATTGAAATGTGTAGGTCACAGAGCAAGGTTGTGAATTCTCTACTTGGATTATATATTCAAAGGGAATATCAAGCCTAAACACTTGCTTTTACTTGTTGGAGTGGGGAAGCATTAAAAACCCTGACAGGTTTTGCTGCTATTTTGGGTACTATTAGAGTGCTTTCACGCTCACAGCGCCCGGGCGTCAGCGGTAAAATGTTGCTATTTTTAGCGGCGCTTTACCTTCGTTTTTGCAGCGCTTTTCAGCCGCTAGCACGCCACTTTTAACCCCCGCTAGCGGGCAAAAAAGTATTAAAAGTGCCCGCAAAGCGCCGTTATAGCGGCGCTGCCCATTGATTTCAATGGGCAGGGGCGCTTTAGGAGCGGTGTATTCACCGCTCCTAAAGCGCTGCAAAGAAGCTGCTGGCAGGACTTTTTTTGACTCCCTGCCAGCGCAGCGCCCCAGTGTAAAAGCACTCGGGCTTTCACACTGGGATTGCAGCTGAGGCTTTTTTTAGGCGCTTTACAGGCGCTATTTTTGGCACTAAAACGCCTCCAGTGTGAAAGGGGTCTTGGGGCCCAAGATCTGGTGTGTTGCATTACCACACATAATGTTGTGTTTAGCCTATTCATGTACCTGCACTTTTTTTTTTTTTTCTGACACAGTAGTGCATTACTGTGCACTGCAATGCAAGTGCATAGTAAAGATGCTTTGGGCTGCCATTCAAAGTGTGTGTGTGTGTGTATAATTTGCGTTACCCCAACATAATAGTGTGAATCCTGCTAACAATGTTCTTCAATCTAGACAGGAAATGAGGGGAACTCTCAAACAGCAACACAGACAGTTGGTTTCCTAGTAAGATCAGATTTTTATTTCTTTGCGTACCTGATCCAGAAAGTTGAGAAAAATCTCTCGAATGGAACTCCAGTTAGCAGTAAAAATCAGAAATGGTTATAATCCTTCTTCACTCTACTAACAAAAAAGGTTTTTGGCTTGATACCTATTTTTAAGCCTTTCTCCGGGAAATACAAAGCCCTCCCTTGCAGTGGGACTGCCCCTGCACTTTAAAGGTTAGATGATCATTTAGGTTTATGGTTCTGGAAAAAGTTTTGCTTACCCGATCCCCACTCTCCCAGCAGCCAGTGGTAGACTGTTCCTCGTCGTTCTCATGTCAAGTGCAGGGCTATGGGTCCTGCTATGTACTTGATGATGTCAGAGGTCCTGCTACCGCCAGAGCGTAAAGGAGAAGAGGCTGTAGAGACCAATCTAATAGTGGGGAGGGAGCCTGCAGGAGTAGATGATGGATAAAAGTGCTTTTTCTGGAACTCTAGATGTAAACAAACATTTAACCCTTTGTAGTATGGGGACAGTCCTAATGCATGGGAGGATTTTTGTTTTCCCCGTTCAGTGTTAGTCATCACACCCCCATCACACCGAAGAGTTCTGTGGTGTGTTTCACTATGCCTGACTAATCTTGATTACCTGCATGTCCATGCTTAGTAACTTTTATAATCTATGATGTCTACACTGAAAGAATAATTTTTTAAGCATAATCGGGTGTTTTTGGGCCCATAAACATCAATTGGAGCACCTGTAAACATGCAACATCTTCTTCTAGAACTGCTTCCCTCCCCTTGTCCAGCCCAGGAAACAGCTGAATCCTGATAAACTTGCAAAAACATTTGTGCATAGCTTATAAAGTAAAAACTCCTTGTTTTAGAACACCATAAAATGGTTGTAAACCCATATTTTTTTTTTTTGCTTTAAATAAGCATCCAAAGCCATCTGTCCCCAGTCTTGTAAAGAAAGATGAATGTAGCAGTGTTTAATCCTCCCTGCTTTCTTTCATGCTTTCAGAGCGACGCATACAAAAAATGTGTGTCGCCACACCCACGCTCCTTTGACTGACAGACTGTATAATTTCTCTCATGAACGAGCATGAGAGAAGTGTGTGTGTGTGTGTGTGTGTGTGTACAGCTTACTAACAGTTACCTCCCACTTCCTCCTCTGGCTCTCCCCCGATTGGCTGCTCC
Source organism: Rana muscosa (assembly GCA_029206835.1). Taxonomy (NCBI): domain Eukaryota; kingdom Metazoa; phylum Chordata; class Amphibia; order Anura; family Ranidae; genus Rana; species Rana muscosa. The sequence continues at coordinate 877,608,605 of CM055118.1, forward strand.
ATTCCATATCCTCATTGGCCTGGTGTAAGTCAGGTGGTGCCGTGCGCGCGGTGTGCGGGCACAGTGGGGACTGGCGTGCACGCACTTGTCTATTTCTGTGACTGCCGTGCACTCCACAATAGTTTCCTTGCTGGGGGGTGTGTAGAGATAGGAGGCGAGTCTGCTGACATCACGACTCTGCCTCGCGAGCTCTGGCATGAAGACACGCCCACCAGTTGGCACTAGTTTGCAGGCTCACACAGGCGCTGGTGAAGAAATAAAAGGTAAAAGTACAGCAATTTGATTTAGACCATTGGACACCCTGCTGTGGTACGTGCCTTTTTTGGGTGAATGCAATGAAAGTTTACTTTAAATAGTTCTTTTGGACCAAGCTGGTCCAAACAAATTATTTCCTTTACTAATGCATGCCGTGGCTGAATGAACTGTATGTATAGCCTCTGCTCCATACAGTATACATCCCGTGTTTCAGCAGCCATACGGGGAATTCCCGTCCCGCTCCCGGAAGGAAATATTCCGGCTGAACGCTGCTCAGCCCTTCACAGGGAGCTTTGTATTTTCTGAATGAATACATTAATTCCTCTAGCACAAGTGCAGATTGTGACATCATCCTCACCCTCTCTGCCTCAGCCAGTCAGAAGAAGCCTTATATTCATTCAGGAAATACAAAGCTTCCTGTGAAAGGCTGAACATCGCTCAGCCCGACTCTATTTTATTCCAGGAGTGGGACAGGATGTCCTCGTATTGCTGCTGAAACATAGCGCTGTATACTGTATGAAGCTGAGGCTGGCTACTTGCAGTGGCTATTAGCGCTGTATGAACTGTATGTGTTGGTGAAGGAAATAGTTTGTTTGGAATTGCTTGATCCAAACAAACGGAAGTTCAATGAAAAATGGCTTAAGTACAGAGTTAAAACACCTAGACATCTGTCAGGTTCAGATGTGTCATGTGAAAAAAATGTCCTTCCAGCATTTTCTTCATTTTAGTACCTGAGGCTGTGTAGAATGATGTTCCTCCTCTACTTTACATGAAAAGGTGTAACAATGTAATGCATAACTGAGTAAAGCCCATATAGTTCTATCATTTTAAGGTGGATTTTTGTTGCAGGTTAGTTGAGGTCAGAGCTGTTTTGTGTTGCCTGAAGGTAAGAGTGGCAGGTGATAGAAAAAGCTCAGATTATCATAAAGATAAACCTGCCTACCAGAAAGTGGCATTCCTCACCAAGTCAGACTGTGGATGAGTAATGTCCCATTATTACTATTGATCATCCTGTGTCATTATCTGTAGACAAGTGAGGAGATCAGACACATGACAAGGGCTATTCTAGTATCTCCAAACATGAATGAGACCCCTGGAAGGCTCACACGAGTCAAACATAAAAGGGAACACTGTACAACTGAGAAATGTTAATGTCCTCCATCTGTGTCTGCCATTCCCTCAGGGAGTGTCTTTCACATAGGAAACGGTTTCAGTTATCAGTTTACACTGTCCAGTGCTACTTTCCATAATGTTCAGTCATACGTGAAAGATTGTGTCCGCAGGTCAATGAATTGCCAGCTCTGGGTTTAGTAACCTGAGGCTGGCCATTAGTAGTTTAGCACACTTATACACTTACACTTTAGAAGCACAATGGGAGGGGTTAACAAAGGGAAATACGTGTTTTTTTTTTTTTTTTGGTTGTGTGTAAATATCAGCACATTTTTTGTGTGCAAAATCAACAACGCCATTGCACAAGTTCTATGTATGTACAAGCCACACCAAATCGCTTTAAAAGTGATATCCAACAGTTTCTGTTATTATTTCTAAGCATCTTTGCCAGTCTCAAGTTGAAAACGGTTCTGAAATATACACCATTACTACAGTAGCTTAAATACTGCAGGGGAGAGGGGGCTGAATGTGAGGAGCAGCACTACAGAAGAGAAACGAGAGATGCATTTAGATGGAGAGAACACCACTCTCATGCAACTAATGAATGACTTAGTATGTGACACTTTTACTTATTTGGTGAATAACACACTAAATAGGTGTGCATATAGGTCCCCTAATGATGCAACACGACGAAATGCGTTGCCTGTAGCTTGCCATTCCTGGAGTGAGCTAGTTGTGTTACACTGAAATGTCGTAGTGTTTTTTTTTTTTTTTTTTTGATTCTTTATCAGTTTTTTGCAAGAGAACAATGCTGATCAAAAGAACAAAAAAAAACAAAAAAAAACCCTGCACTCTGAGGGGAGACTTGCAGAAGTTGTGGAGTAAATCCAATTAAAATCAAACCGAAAGTAAATTACCGTAGTCCCAAAACAGCCTGACAAACATTGATCCTAAAAATAGGGATGCAACAGGGGTTCAGATCTATAGAGGGGATTCGTCTTTCACATTTTGAATAAAGGGTCATCATTTTTGTGCCATCTATAAATACCTACCAGAGTCCTGGTTTTAAGAAATATGTGCATATGACCTTTTTGTAGTGAAGGTTAAAGTGGATGTAAACCCGAACTTTATTTATTTTTTGCTGTCACAATGTAGAGTATAAGATTTCCTATCATTTGTGCCAGGTCTTGGCACAAAGAGTTAATCCAGCTCTGAGCAACCCTCTTTTATTGTTCAGTGAGATAAAACGGACAAAGTTACCTTTGTCCGTTCCGCCCCCTTGCTTTTGAGTGACAGGTTATTTACATATCTCGTGCACTAGCTTTAGACACATATTATTTTTTAATACCCACCCCCACTCCTTTTCTGAAGTCATGTGGTTACTTTTCTGGATTTTGACTGGATGTTAGTGATCATAGCAGAAGGAATACACAGGAGAAAATGCATGTTGACAAGGTGTAGAGGTGGGCGGGGAGTCTACTGACATCACAACTCCACCCACCGAGCTCCAGACAACAGATCCACCCACAGAATCTGCAGTTTTTCAGGTCTCATAACAGACAGAGGGGAGACATTTGACAGATAAGGATACATGCAGGAGGCATCTATATCCTTATAGATCAGCACTATGGCAGTAGTTTAGAAAGGATGACAGTGGGTTTACATCCACCTTAAGCAGATATCTGTTAAGGGAAAGTGAAGGTTGTAAAACCTGTGAACTGCACAACACATCATCATTTTTACATGTATTTGGATTGTTTGACCTTATCATGGACTTTGAGCCCTGGTTCAACTGACGGTGGGAATGAAATTGTGTGAGTTCAGCCCAAATCGCACAATTTCATTCTCACATGTCAGTCCCAACTTTGGGGGCGATTTCAGTGACCTCTGTGCGGGTTGCTGCACAGATGTCAATGAAAATCCCACCCTGAAGTTGCCAAAAGTAGTACAGAAACTACTTTTGGGAATCGGTGTGGCGCCGCAATTAATTTTGATTACCTTCATTGTTTGTATTGCTAAGTTTGTTTTAATAATTGAATTAATGCAGCACTCATTTACACACATTGGTGCATTTTTCTCTGTGTGCCATTCTTTGTTAACCTTCCCCATTGTGTGGGAACTTGCAGTTCTCAATTTAATTGCACATTTTTTTTTTTATGACTCTTTTATTCAGTGGGATTTTTAATATCTTGCATTTTGGCAGCCCCAGATTAGCTTTCTATTGTAAGCAGTGTCACACTAGAGCTAATAATGCCAGTCATGGTGTTTCATCAAAATCCTAGAGAAACACTCTACTTTTCTGACTTTTAGGACATTTTTGAAGATCCCAATAGGAAACTCCACTTTTATGAAAAGTTATATATAATTGCTGTGTAAGCCGTTTTTTATATTTAAATTTTTATAAAAAATCATTTTTTTCATTTCAGTTTATAGCTGTTGGGAATGTTTCTTTCTGTAAGGGCTCTTTCACACGAACGGTCAGTTCAGGTCTGCCTGTCAGTTTTTTAGGCAGACCTGATCGGATGCTCCATGTACCTCCTATGGAGCCACGGATGTCAGCGGTGACATGTCTGCTGACATCCGACCCGCTCCGATCCGCCAAAGTGTGACGGAGGAAAACCCTACTTTTCCATCCGTCATCGGATCGGATGACAACGGACTCTACGGTCTGTCGTCATCCGATCCCCCATAGGGGAGAGCGGCGCTCTGACAGGGCGGTCCCTGCACAGTGTGAGGGGACCGCCCAGTCATCCGCCGGCTCAGCGGGGATCAACGGAGTGCAGGGACGGCCCTGTCAGATCTCCGCTCTCCCCTATGGGGGATCGGATGAACACGGACCGTCTGTCTGTGTTCATCCGCTCCGCAGACGGATAGAAAAATATAAATTTTTCTATCCTGAAAAACGGAGCATAGCGGGCACGGATAAGATCGGATGTCAGCGGATGTTCATCCGCTGACATCCGCTATCCCATAGGGATGGGTGAAAAACGGACATACAGTCCGCCCGTGTGAAAGGGGCCTTACAGTAGTGGTGAGACAAGTTAAGTCCATTAAACACATTTAAGGATGCAGGCACTGCCGCTTTCTTATAAGAGTACTGAAACAGCTCAGCTGGAGATGGCAGCTGACCCTCCATTTAGAAATGAGTTTGAGCAAGGACAAGGCAAGCATATCTGTAAGGCCCCTTTCACACGGAGGTCCGTTCAGGTCCGCCTGTCAGTTTTTTAGGCGGACCTGAAACGGATCCTCCATGTACCCCTATGGAGGCACGGATGTCAGCGGTGACATGTCCGCTGACATCCGCTCCGCCAAAGTGTGACGGAGGAAAACCCTATTTTTCCTTCCGTCGGCGGAGCGGATCGGATGACAACGGACTCTACGGTCCGTCGTCATCCGATTCCCCATAGGGGAGAGCGGCGCTCTGACAGGGCGGTCCCTGCACAGTGTGCGGGGACCGCCCAGTCATCCGTCGGCTCAGCTGGGATCAACGGAGCGATCTCCGCTGAGCAAGCGGAGCTTCACGGGGCGGATCTGCACGGATCCGCCCCGTGTGAAAGAGCCCTAAAGAGATTTACTAAAATCTTTGCAGTTTATCTAGAAGAATTATTTATGTTTTGTCATTGTGGGCTTTACAGGGAAGTCCTGGTTCACACTAATGCAGTGGGGGATCTGCAGCACGTTCTGTTCATTTCCCACACCGCATCACATCCCCACTCCGTTTATGCAAACCACTGCAGGTGTCGGTGTTAAGTTAACGACGCCCCAAAAACTGTTTGCAAAACGCAGTGCAATTGGCTGAATTAGATCGTATGTGTGTGAACACCCATGCGATCCGATTTCAGTGCGGCAAAAAAGGTGCATACACAATTCCTGTCGCACTCACATGCGGTTCCCCGCACGGCATCAGTCTGAACCCAGGCTATTCATATTGGCTTATGATGTGTTATGTTGTGAAAGGGCAGAGATGCATGGGGGGTGTTATTCAGAAGGAATGGCATTGCAACTCAACAACACGTTATGATGTATTGTGGTAATGCGTGTGTGTGTGTGTGTGTTATTGCTTTGGTGTCAATGAGCCCTTACTTTGCAAGTCTGAGTGAATTCCTGATGTTTCCCAAGATATAGCAAAAGGATGATATTTCAAAAACTCTCTACCAAATAATCAATGAGCTCTAGTCAAATGACTGCCAATTCTGCTTTAAAGTCCTCAGTCTGTTTCTGGCAGAAGGAAGCCCTTTCCCAGGCTAACCTCCCCCAGTGATTGTTTAGACTGCAACAGTGGCGTTGTGTCAAATCTATTTACATGATACAAATTTACTGACAGCCAGATTTTTTTTGACAGTTCAAAAAGTTAGCCGAAATTACTGTTTTAAGTTCAATTATTAATATTTAAGCTAGCAAATGCGATTAGCAAAGTGCGTAAAGGAATAACAATAGGCTGAAAACATTTATCCTTTTACATGAAGGTCAGATTAATATAACCCAGCACAGAGTTCCCCCTTTTAACAGAATCTGCAGAGTTCCCTTTTACAGTGCAAGAGAACACTGTGGACTCTGATGTAAGGGGGAATGCTGCAGACTCTGGTGTAAAGGGGAACGCTGATATAAGGGGGTCTCTGGTTACCAGAGCCCCCCCTTTTACATCAATGTCCGCAGCGTTCGCCTTTACATCAGAGTTCTGACTTGCATCAGGGTTTGCAGCATTGCTCTTTACATCAGGGTCCACAGAGTTCCCCCTTATACTGTTAGGGGGAATCCTGCAGACACTGATTTAAGGGGGTATGCCGGGAACTCTTGTGTGTGTATTACTGTTATAATGGTGAACACTTATATCATGTCCCCCACTTACTTTAGTGTATTCACTCCCCCTTACATCAGTGTCCCCCCCACAGGCTTTCTGTGGCCTGGATGGAGGCTGGAGCTGTCATTAACCCCAATTCAGTTTGTTGTGTGTATTGTGCACCAGTGACCCCTGTGTTGAGTGTTCAGCTGCCAGCAGGTCAAAGCCGGCACGCAGCCATATTTGTTATGTGCAGCCACTGCCTGTAATAGAATTTACGGACGATTTGTAAATCGCCCAATTCTTACAAACTGTCCATAAATTTATGGGCGGTTGGCAACCCTGGATGTGATGTCAGCAGCCCCAGCAGTCTCAAGTCGTTTACTGCCCATTCATTGCAGCACAACAACAATCATCTCACTTTTGCACCTTGTGCCCAACTCGCAAACAACCTGCACTCCATTAAAGTAAAAGTAAAGGCAAAACTTTTATTTCATTTTGGAAAGAGTGGAAATTCTGATGATCTAAAGGGACCCAATGGAGTCTCTTAATTTGCAGGGTTTTCCCCCTCACTTCCTGTTTTGTCTGTGGGACAGGAAGTGAAGGTAAAAACTGACAGGTTATAACCTTCCCTTTCTAGCTCCAAAATGAGAAAAAATAAGTTTTATAGTTCTACTTGAACTTCAGTAGAAAGACTGGATGCAGCCTGTTGTGCTTCCCTATTGGAGTCAATGGACTTCCGGATGTAAATGTGTTGGGGGCAAAGAAAACTTTAAATAATTATTGTGTGAAGATCTGTAGGCTGCACTTTAAAGATCACCATATTACTGTATGTATGTCCAATTACAAAAAAACTGGCAGTGAAGATCGGGAATGTTCTGTAGTCCAGGGGAAGAGAACTGGTCAGGTTTGACCACACTGTTTTTGATTTCATGCAGCAGAGGACCTGTGTCAAGCTCAAGTAGGATGTGTGTGTGTGTGCAGTGTTTTATGGGAAAATGTGCACTTGTATGTTTTTTTTTTTTTTTTTTTTTCCTGAGTTACACTTTTCTAATTCATAGGCAACTTTGTATTCTGTAAATTAATACAAAACTTTCCTCTGGTTGGGAGAGGCGGGCTAATGACATCATGCTTTCTGAATCAGCCAATCAGAGGAAGCTTTGTATTCATTCACAGAACACCACTCAGACCGACTCTGCATTGCATTGTTTCAGGTGTGAGATGGGAAGTCTCTGTCTCACAGCTAGAAGCCAGCACTGCAGTACATACAGTGCTTAGACCTGGGGGTCGAATGATGATTTGTCAGGGGTCACCAAATCCTGGGCTGTTCCTGAAGACGCACCTCTCTCTCAGCCTTTTTGCAGCCGCCCAGCAGGACTGTCCCTGGAGCCTGTGGCTGCCCAGCTGGGCTGTTCCTGGAGCCCGCGGCCGCCCACTCAGCCTCTTCACAGCCGCCCATTCAGTTCACGGCATGGCTGAGGGGCAGAAACTAGAGGTCAGCTGACTGGTGAAGAATGTGAAGTAGGAGAGGCTGAAGGAGACCCTATCTTCTGATTTTGGCATAGGTGTTACTGCTGCAAGACACCACAGAGCTGGAGACGCAATGAGTAACACTACCTGTGATTATAGTTGCCATTAAAAGTCCCCACTACAGTTCTCAGATCAGCAGACGACCTTGATCAAGAGCACCTAAGTTGGCTGATCCCAACTTCCCGCCAGCACTGCCACCCATCCCAACTCCCCACCAGCACTGCCACTCATCCCATTCCACCCACCCCCCCCACCAAGGTGTAAGAGAAGGAATAAAAATAGAGAATACATTGAAGGCAGAGGAGAAAAAGCGAAAGAATACGAGAAAGAACAAGGATGGCTAGAGAGATGGGGGGGGGGGGGGAACAAGAAATTAGGATAGAGAGAGATAAAAGGGAAAGAAAGGAGAACAAAGAGAGAGTGGTACATCTTAAAATGTACCATAAGGGGTTTTAATGTACGAGTGGAAGGGACTCAGGGAGCGCTAAATATCTGTGGGTTAGGGGCGCAAATAACTTGTCTTGCCTTGGGTGCTGACAACCCACGCTTCGAAAATAATTTTACTGTTAGGGGTCCCCACAGTTTGGGAAATTTTATCAAGGGGTCAAAGCCAGTGCAGCACTTTGACCCCTTTCACACTGGAGGCATTTTTCAGGTGCTTTGGCGTTTTAAAAAAAGCGTCTGTAAAGCGCCTGAAAGAAGCCTCATCTGCAATGTGAAAGCCCGAGTGCTTTCAGAGCCCTTTCACACTGCCAGCGCCCGAAAAACGCTGGTAAAGCTCCGCTAAGACCCCTTTCACACTGGGGCGTTTTTCAGGCGATTTGGCGTTTAAAAAAAGCGCCTCAATGGGAAGGGGCACTTTAGGAGCGGTGTATTCAACGCTCCTAAAGCGGTGCAAAACAGCTGCTTGCAGGACTTTTTTTGACGCTCTGCCAGCACAGTGCCTCAGTGTGAAAGCACTCTGGCTTCACATTGGGATTGCAGATGAGGCTTCTTTCAGGCGCTTTACAGGCGCTTTTTTTAACGCCAAGACCCCTTTCACACTGGGGCATTTTTCAGGCGCTTTAGTGTGAAAGCACTCGGGCTTTCACATTGGGATTGCAGATGCAGCTTCTTTCAGGTGCTTTACGGGCGCTTTTTTTAACGCTAAAGCGCCTGAAAAACACCCCAGTGTGAAAGGGGTCTTAGTGAAGGAAATGTTTTGTTTGGATCAGCTTGGTCCAATATAACTATTTAAAGTCACAAAAAACCTGGGGATCAGCTTTAACACTACCCTCTCCCCAGACTGCCAATGCTGCTGTCTGCTGTGTCTCCTGTTCTGATTCCTCCAGAGTTGTGTCTCACTAATACAGGTGTGTTTACTGGCCAGAACACCAGGTGAAAAAGCCAAGGAAAGCTTAACCCTATCACTTATTGATTTGAAGGAGTGTTTTTGATATCTTCACTTGGAGGACTTTTTTTTTTCAGATGGACTTTTTCACAAGAGGATATTTCTTGATTCCTCGTTTTTTTTTTCTGTATTTTTTGTTTGTATAGTGCAACACTTGTTTACACAAGAGAAATCGATTGATTCCACCATCCACACTAAACAGTGTGGATGAAGGAAACTTTCCTGCTGGCTGTTGTATTCTGACTGCTCCTGCAGCTGTTAGAATTGCCAAATGGTGGCTATATCTGATTTAAAGTGATTGCAAACGATCACCTTGTAAAACAGCCCATTATGTTTAAAATAGAAATGAAAGGCAAAACATTTTTGTATAGATATAATAACTTTTTTTTTTTTTTTTTTTTTATAAGTGATCACATTCCATTTGTTCTCAGCTGCATCAGAGCTGGGGGAGGAGAAGCTGCAGAACACTGAGCTTTCCACTGTCTGGCTGTGCTTCGGGGGGGGGGGGGTTGTCAGGACAAGTCTGATCATTGGAGGAGAGTACACTGAGTTCCCATATAGCTAGAGAACTGACCATGGTGTGTTCTCCTGCTTAGTGTGGTCAATTTTTAATAGAAAAGCAGTGGGAATGGCAGAAATGCAACACACAAAGAAAGCAATACAAGAGAACAGGATACTTTATCGTACATAGTACAGCAGGCACAAATCAGGAATATGAAATGTTGGGGTAACAAATGCTTTAATGCAGTCCCTGTATGGCAGAGAATTTTCTGCTCAGCTCCTTCAATTTTCAGACCGAGCTGGAATCGGACTAATGTCAAGCAGTGCAAGGCCAGCATAAACAGCTGAAATACAGTTTGCTATTGTGAACTGCGTTACCTGCCAGAATTTCTTTAATTTCGCATAGTCATATTTCTAATCCAGACATCCTTGTCAGACAGCAAAACCAGGATCTAACCTCCCTCTTCTGTACTGCAGGTAAAGCAATACAGATTGATCCATTAAGTGACTGGATAGTAAAGAAGCAGCAAAATACTGATTGGGGTTATCCCTGTGACCTGTTCTGTAGTCCACTCCCTGTGTGTCATGCATTATAGTAAACTACTGATTGGCTTACAGAGCTGCTGCTTTCACCCCTAGTCTGAATCAAGCTACACAGGAAACCAGAGATACTATTTAAGAAATATATTGAAATGTGTTTTTTATAAATAAGTAACATTAACGTAAAGCGGTATTAAACAATAAAACCTTTTTAAAGCCGAGTTCCACCCTATTCTTGAAGTTTGGCCCCTGTAGTTTCTTATCACAATGCCATTAATGTTTGGAATGGTTTTTTTTTGCAAAGCATATTACCTTTTAGGGTCAATAAATAGCCTGCAATACAATGAGTGCACTGCGCATGCGTGACAGAGGGAGGTGCATGCTGGGTAGCCAGCAGCACTGTGTCTTGAAAAAAGTTACTAGCGGGCTTCAGATGCCCACACTGAAAATGGGAGCATGCTTTTTACAGTGATTAAATTGTATAACTATATAACTGTAGCACTACCCCCGTAGGAGCTGCTGATTTTGATATTGGGCCTACGTTTTGATTCTCAACCCGTTAACTGGCTCGAACACTCCCTTGGCACAACTGGTAGTGAAAAGAATTGGGAAACCCACTGGCTATTGGGTAACACAAATCTGTATATATATAATATATATATACCACATTAAGTGTGTGTGTGTATGTGTGTGTGTGTGTGTGTGTGTGTATATATATATATATATATATATATATATATATATATATATATATATATATATATATATTTTTTTTTTTTTACCTTTCACCGTTTTGAGGTCCTTTAGGCCAATAAAGTACTTCACACAGGTATATACTTAAACAAAGATAAAGTTTACTTACAGTTGCAATAAAAAGTATGTGAGATGCTGTGGCATGACCTCAAGAAAGCAATTCACACCAGACATCCCAAGAATATTACTGAACTGAAACAGTTCTGTAAAGAGGAATGTTAATGAATTACTCCTGACCGTTGTGCACGTCTGATCTGCAACTACAGGAAACGTTTGGTTGAAGTTATTGCTGCCAAAGGAGGTTCATAAATCCAAGGGTTCGCATACTTTTTCAACCTGCACTGTGAATGTTTACATGATGTGTTCAATAAAAACATGGTAACATTTAATTATTTGTGTGTTATTAGTTTAAGCAGACTGTGATTGTCTATTGTTGTGACTTAGATGAAGATCAGATCACATTTTATGACCAATTTGTGCAGAAATCCATATCATTCCAAAGGGTTCACATACTTTTTATTGCAGCTGTATAAAAGGTAATAAGCAGGTTAAGACAATTATGCATATATATTCAAGTGACTCTGCAGGGCCCTGCAAGAGTCAATACTATGTAAAAGATAAGAGTTTTATATTGTACTAATGTCTATTTCCTATAGATAACAATCTTATGCTTATGCACCCCGTATCCCGTCAAAGTTAGTTCCTGTCAGGCCTGACACAGATTATTGTACTAGTTCCTTGAGGGTGGGAGTCTTCGCTAGCAAAACGTTGGTGCACTTATTAATTGTAATCCACAGGAGGTAACAGATGTGAACTAGACTCCCGCAATGCTTTTGGGAGTGAAACTGACAGTCAATGTAACGCCAACTTTAAACTACGCAGTTACTACACACTGCGCTATGTCCTGCGGTTTGTGTAACTCACTAATCGGGTGGTGATGGGCCTTCAAAAGTCACAGGTCTAACAAACAGTTGTAGATTCTGGGCAGGTGCCCTTTTCACCCGAATAGGCCTAATCCGCCTGACACGCTCTACGATCGGTACCTCGATCTCCGAACGCTCAGCCTCTGGTCCCTCTCACAGCAGCTGGAGATGTCGGTTGGCTGACGACTCCGGTCCGAGGGTTACACGGGCTGGTCACACTGGGAAGGATCCCTCTCTGGTCTGGTGATCCTCCGCTTAGTTGTAGGCCCAAGCTTTGGGCCTAGTCGCTCCGGCAGCAGACCTCACGCAAACTTCCTGCTTGGTTGAGCGCGGAGTCCAGAGAGACCAAGCGCGGCCTCGCCTCTCCTTTAAGTAGCCTCCCCCAACAGGCTGTGCGGGGTTTGTGATGCATTCTGGGAGTACATCTGCACTGTGGGTACCGTAGTCTATTAGGTATCCACAGCAACGGAGTCTCTCTCTCCCTGTACCATAAGTTACCGATTTATCGCTGAACATAAGTAAACAAACAGTGTATACGATTGTAACTGGAACTCCGGGGGAAGCTTGAGGTGTACACATGTAACAATAGTCCTATAAGGCTCCATGTACACAGAAGCTCAAAAACGGTAATTTTTAAAGCAGCAGAAAAAGCTAGCTTTTATCAGCGTTTTTTTACTAGTGTTTATTAGCGTTTTTCAGTGTAGCGTTTTTTAGCTTTTTTTTTTTTTTTTTTTTTTTTTTTTTCCAATGGATCAAAAAACGCTCGCGACCAGCGTTTTTTCGGCGTTTTGCATTTTTTCGCGTTTTTTTTCTGCCGAAAAAATGCACTTTGAACGCGAATTTCTTGCGTTCAGAAAAAAGCCCATTAACTCCACTGCTCATTAAAGCTAAAAAACGTTATGGGTACATGAACACATAGGCTAACATAGAGTGCAGTTAATGGGCTTTTTAAAAAAACGCCAATAAACTGCAGTTTATCAGCTTCTGTGTACATGGAGCCTTACAGTATAACCCCGCTACATAACAAAAAAGATGACATTTACAACGTTTGCCAGAATGGATTGGATAAGCTGCAACTATCATGGGGTTTTCTTTTCTTTTTTTTTAGGAAAAAACTGACTGGAACTCCGCTTTAATATATAGCAGCTTATCAATCTTTTAAATGTGGTGGCTGCTTTAGTTTTATTTTTCTAGGCTTTTTCCCTGGTTTTCCATCCAGTAACACACTTTGTCTTGGGGTGTCTTCACTCTGGATGGAAGATCAATGGAGACACCTTTTTGGCTGGCAGTAGAGCTGCATGATTCTGGCCAAAATAAGAATCACAATTTATTTATTTTTTGCTTAGAATAAAGATCACGATTCTCGCGGCGTAAAATCTTTCACATTATACAAAAAAAATTGGACTAATTTTACTGTTTTTTTTTTTTTTTTTTTATAAATTCTTTATTTTAATTTTTCTTACACAAAGATAGTACAATATTTCAAATGATACATCTGTACAACGTTCCTAATTTCCCATAACATCTTCTCTACCATTACATTCATTACTCTTTATAAATCATAATAAGGGAGAGAGAAGAAACACTATTACAAAATGAAACTTCCCTCTGTCTCCTTATTTATCTTATTAGTCATTACCTCTAATACCATATCTTTGTTATATTTTCATTCACCGGGGCACCCGCCCTGATTATCCCCCTTCCACTAAAGAAATGCCCTAAGGATTCCAGGCTTTGGGCAGAACAGTAAAAAGATAAAGAAAGATACAGTAAAGTAGATAGACCGAACTCAAAAAACAAAACAAAATGAAAAAACAAAGAGAAAGTTTCTCGTCCAAAACCGTCAAATGTGCCGCAAGAGCTTTTTTGTCGAGAAAAACATTCGTGTGTATGGTTTTACGACGAGAAAATTGCCGAGAATCTTGACGAGAAAATAGAGAACCTGCTCTCTATTTTCTCGTCAGGATTCCAGATTTCCTCGTCGTGTTTCTCGTCGGCCTGTTTTGTGACAAGAAAATGGTTCGTGTGTATGCTTTTACGACTCTTCCAAAAGCGCGCATGCTCACAAGCAACTATGAGACGGGAGCGCATCTTCTGGTAAAACAAGCCTTCGTAATGGAGAGAGCACATTCGTCACGCTCAAAAATATTGCATTGTTTAAATGTTCTGCATTGAAATCTTCGTTAGAATGTTACATTAATCAAAACGAGTGACCTTCTTTTGCTGCTGATATTCACACAGTTATGCCTTTTTTTTTTTTTTTAACCTTTTTCATGCTGCTCTTAAGATTTATGTGTATTATATCGTGCAAGTTTTTAGGAATAATTTAAATGGTTATATTTTTCAAAATGATGTTAATTATAATTTCGCAATGTTTTGATAGTGATCTCCCATTTAATTTTGGAATCTATATTAGTTAAATTTCCCACCATGTTTTTTTGCTAATCAGATTTAGTTATTCTTTTGGGGGGGGTGATATCTGTCCCTTTTATTGTCAGTCAAATGTATCTGCTTACTCCAAAGCTAGATTTTTAATTTTTACAAATACACATAGTCAAGTATGAACTTAAACAAAAATCACATTTATTCATGTTTAGAAATAAAATAAAGAGAAGGCAGCGCTGGAGAACCTGCTGCCATTTGTGCATCCCAGGGACCCCAGAGCACACAGCAACCCTGTGTGGACACTAAAATTGGGAGCTTGAGAAGGCCAACATTTCTGAACACAATCTGATGCTGGCTTCCCAGAGGTCAGGAACAGCAGCAGGTGATATATATGTCCCAAGTGTGTGGTACTACAACAGGCTGCCTTCTGTCCGACCACAATGAAGCAAGGCCATCACTTCCTCTTCTTCCTGGCAACCTTCCCTGCAGCCTTCCCTGCAGCCTTCCTTCTTCGTTTGGCTGGAGGCTGGGCCACTGGAGGGGTACTCCTGTCAGGAGGAGGAGGAGGAGATGTAGCAGAAGGGGGTGGGGCAGAAGAAGGTGGAGGTGTAGCAGAAGGGGGTGGGGCAGAAGAAGGTGGAGGTGTAGCAGAAGGGGGTGGGGCAGAAGAAGGTGGAGGTGTAGCAGAAGGGGGTGGGGCAGAAGAAGGTGGTGGAGGTGTAGCAGAAGGGGGTGGGGCAGAAGAAGGAGGTTGAGGTTGGGTCAGTTGTGCCACCTCACATATGGTGGTATTGGTGGTAATTTTCTCCATCACCCCCTTGTTGAGCAAGGTGATGAGCAGGGGCTCGCATAGGAGGCATTGCTCCATGCTCATCACCTTGAACTTAGCCTCCACTAGGCCGGCAATGGCCTCTTCAGGGGATGTGGGCTCCTGGAGGGTGGCATGGGCCTCACGAATAAGGGCCATTGCTGCCTCACTCGTGCTCCTGTCCCTCCTGCCTCTTTTGTGAAGCCGGATGGGAGGCACCTGGGATCTGGTGCTTCTCCTTTGCCCTGCCACCTCCTGGCTGGCACTGGGCCCTGCCACCTCCTGGCTGGCACTGGGCCCTGCCACCTCCTGGCTGCCACTGGGCCCTTCCTCCTCCTGCCTGACAGTTTCCAGACCCTCCTCCTGGCTGATTTCATCCTGTGTATGAAAAAGGGACATAGTTTAATATGTTGGTTTAATCTTTGCATCAAACTTTGTAATCCTGATTGAAGCAATTAGAATGTAAATCCATAAATCCTTGCTTTAAATTTACCACTACATCAGATTGACTATTTAGCACCCAATTAAGTGCAGAATAATGTCTACAGATCTTGATTTCACTTGTGGAATCCAAAATATTTTATGTTTGTCATCTTGACATATTTGTCAAACATTAAGTTTATCCCAATACATTTTCATTTAATACTATACCTGGCTCCAGATGGCCAAATCAGGATCATCCAGGATGGCTGCCTCCTCTTGCTCCAGAGAAGGCTCAGGTTGGCTGCAGGGAAGTCCGGGGGGAAGAGTGGAGAGTGATGGCCTTGTCTCAATGTGGTCATCCAGGAAGGACATCCTGTTGTAGTACCACAAAATCGGGACATACACATCACCTGCTGCTGCTCCTGACCTCTGAGAAGCCAGCACCTTAGAGCGTTCAGTCCTGTAGGTACCTCTCAAGCTCCCAATTTTAGTGTCCACTTGTTTTGCTGTGGCTGTGGGCACCTTGGTCTGCACAAATGGGAGCAGCTTCTCCAGCGCTGCTTTTCTCACCCCTCTTTTTTTGTGGATGGGGTTTTTCGTCTCCCACAGAGCCGGCAGCTCCCTTACCCGGTCAATAAATTCCGCCAGGAACTCTTTGTCGCTAATAAAGACATTCATATTGTATCTGCAAGTTAAATAAATTATATATAACTAATGTGAGGCAAACAGTCTAACCTCCTTAACATCCTAGTCACCATATATATATCCTCCAACATTCTCAAGACAGTATAGGCCAACAATTTGTACAAGTCACAAAATCACATATCTTCGTTCGCACGTCCGTCACTTGAACTCCGCACACCGAACGTACTATAGTCACGTGTGTTTGCTATATACACACCACACATGCGTCAAAATATGAACACGTCGCTCCGCACACGACGTTCTAACTAACATCTTTTCCCCGCCCCTTCTCTTTCGGCGCGCAGACAGATATGGCGGAGTTACAGCAGGTGTCTGATAATTCCGCAACTAACGAGGAGGAGACAAGCCCGGAGACCGAGGAAACGTCACGATCAAGGAGGAGATTCAAGGCATCGAATATGTCTTTGGCGGAGATGGTGGACATCTTGCTCAAGGCTGATTATGATGCCAAGCATGGGCCGTATAGCAAACCAAATAGAAGGAAGGCCAAAATCCTCACTAAAGTCGTGAAGAGTCTGAAGGCGAATTTCGGGGTGAAACACTCAAATGAGCAGCTCAGAAAGAGGTGGTCAGACCTCAAACTGAGGGAGCCAGACCAGTTGAGGAGCATAAAGAGAATGCTCGCTAAAAGTAAGTAAAAAGTAGACTTTTCTGCTATTAATCTTTTTCTAAACTGACATGTTGCTCTTTATTTTGGTTTCTCATATTGGACTCCCTTCCAAAATGTAATATTTTGAACTTGGTTGGGCACAGTAATCGTTCGTTACGTTACCGACACTTCGTTCGGCCACTATCCGCGGTTTTGGCTTATTTTAGAACCACAAAAGTAATTAGACATCTGCCATTTTTGCTCAAATATTGTGGCAAATTTTTTAGTCTAGATGATGTGTTTGTAAAGAGAATGAAATGCAAACTTTTATCAGTGTAAAGGAGAGGACACTCAGCAGCTGCTTCCACATCTGTACTTTGGAGCACTATAGTGTGGGCCACCAGACCCGCCTTTTTTGGGTGTCCCACACAGGTGCATACGAGAATTTTTGTGGTGCCTCCATGTCAAATAAATTACATCCAAAGGTGAATACTAAACATATTCTTGGTCATAAATAATGCATTTTTCTTTAAATTCCGCCCAAACACACACTTGTACCACACTTCCAAGCAATTTAGCCTGTTTTTATTTTAACATTGAGATTTACAGTGTGATAAATAGACCTTTTGTTTGATTCTCATAGGGGAGAGAAGACTGGGAGGAGGACACTCCAGGGAGCACATGCACCCCACAACTTCCAAGCAACCCCAAACTCCCAAAGACCCACAACCGAAAGATGTGCAGGAAGTTGAGGTGGAGGAAGGAGAAGTGCAGGAAGGAGAGGTGGATGACGTTGTGGATCTGGTCACCACAACAGGTCAGTATCTGTCACCACAGCTTCAGGTAAGAGATGTAGGCCTGCAGAGTTATAATACCTTTTGTTGTTTTTTGTTTTTAGGGGATATAAATGTTGTGAAGGATAGTACACGGTTCTCTGCTGACAGTGCCCTCCGCCTCATCCAGCAAGTGATGGAATGTAGCACGGAACTGGACCTTATTAAACAAAGAATCCATGTGATGGAACAAACATTTAAAGACATTCTCGATGTTTTGGGGAGAATTCAATAAGCCATCCAAACACATTTGTTTTTACATGTTTGTTTTTGCAACGTTTCGAATTTTTTTGACAATCAAACCAGCCAAAAATTGAATCTGCACACAGTGTGTGAACATGTGCTATCTGCCATCAGGGGATATCCATGTACGTCTTTTGTGGGTGCAACCCCTTCCTCGTATCTAAAGTCGGTGAACTGAGGAAGCGGTTGCACCCCCAAAACACGTCCATTGATCACCCCTGATGGCAGATAGCACATGTTGACAATAGGGATCAGAATTGTAAACTTCCTAGATGAAAAAAATCCCAAATGTGTGCATATTCAATTTTTGGCTGGGCAAGGGGTGGCAGGACCCCATATTAGGACGGGCACATAGAGACATAGTTTGTGTAAGTGAATGTCTCAGATTGCTCAGAGGCAGAGGCGTATCTAGTGAAAATGGCGCCTATGGCAAGCACTGAAACTGCGCCCCTGTCAAAACATTTTAAGTGTACAGGGCCATGTTTTCACTGCATGAAAAGCACACAGATGTGCAGTACATGCACGGGCAGGCAGACCAATTCAAATCAATTGGGATGCAGCAGCTTCATGAGCACAGCCCCTGCTTTCACCTTGATATCTGTTTGAGTGCAGGAAAATGCCCCTGAGCACAGATAGTGTGCATTCAAAGACACGCACCAGCACCCAAATGGATGTCAAATTGGTAACAATAACCCTCCCTTACTCCATCCAACAACTCTAGTTCTACTTGAAGTATGAAGGAGACCTGTCCCTGTCCCTGCCCCTGCCCCAGGAAAGGTGCCCTCCATGACAGGTACCTGAGCAGAGTTTGGAGGTTTCAAAGAGCACAGTGTCAGTCTCCAGGTCCTGGATCTTGAAGCAAGTGAAGTCAATCCTGAACACATTCTCCTTAGGTCTGCACAGATAATCTGATGACAGAAGACAAGTGACGTTAATGACGCACAGGGGTTGATTTACTAAAGGAAAATCCACTTTGCACTTGGAAGTGCACATGGAAGTGCAGTCGCTGTAGATCGCTGTAAATCTGAGGGGAAGCTCTGAAATTAGGGGAAGCTCTGCTGATTTTATCATCCAATCATGTGCAAGCTAAAATGCTATTTTCCTTGCATGTCCCCTTCAGATCTACAGCATCTGCACTTCCATGTGCACTTTTAAGTGCAAAATGGATTTTCCTCTAATAAATCAACCCCACAGCGTCTAGCACAGGCCGGTAACAGGTCTCCTGACAGTAAGACCCCTTTCACACTGGGGCATTTTTTAAGGTGCTTTTGGGCTAAAAATAGCACCTGTAAAGCGCCTGAAATATGGCTCCCCTGCAGTGTCAGTGTGATGCGCTGGCAGGACGTTAAAAAATGTCCTGCAAGCAGCATCTTCGGAGCGGTGTGTACACCTCTTCCACCGCTCTTGCCCACTGAAATGAATGGGCGGCGCGGCCGACCTGCTGGCAAAGCGCCGCTGCAGCGGTGCTTTGCGGGTGGTTTTAACCCTTTTTCGGCTGCTAGCGGGGGTTAAAATGACCCCACCAGCGGTGTAATACCTCTGCAAAAATGACGGCCCGTGCCCCAGTGTGAAAGCAGCGTAACTCACTCTCTGTGACCCGGCTCAGGCCTAGGACATGCTTCGGGTCTCAGCTCCTTCAGGCCTAACAACTCCTGTTTGGTGACCTCAGCCACTCCCCGGAGCTCCCCATCACCATCCTCCCTCTAATGCATGCGCCTTTATCCCAGTCAAAATGAACGGCCATCTGCAGGGTAGCAACAAGGCTGCCAGTTGGTCCCTCTGGAATCACTCCCATCCCTAGTGATCAACATTCTGTAGTATTCTGAGAGGAAGCAATTCCATAGAGGTAGGTGGGAGGTTCTCTGCCACTGAAGCGTTGTCACTAGCAACAGAGTCTCCCACCTGACATCAGCCTGAGAGGAAGGGGCTTCTCTGAAAAATGATATTGTGACAAAACAGAAATGCATTCATTCAGACTGGGAGGTAGAATGTGAGCTCTGATCCTATCTGCATACATGACTCTCTATCCCTCTCTGTCCTCCTCACTTCAGGACCTCCAGGATCCTGCTAGCGTCTTCCACCTGTAGGAAGCTGAGTTCCAGCTGGTCTATGCCCATGGCTCAGTCATATCTGTGGGGGGATCTTTCTATGTAAACACTTTGATGCTCACCGATGCACAGAGCAGCCTCAGCCATGGAGTGGGAGCAATAAGCAGGCACATCTACAGGGATCCCGGGGATGCCAAGCTCCATATAAGCTGGGCAGTGTTATTGTGATTTGTCCCGTCCTGCTGCTCTGTGTGCTGGGATGCCAGACCCCGGATTTATTACCTCCCCTCCTCCGACCTCAGCCTTCCTGCAGTGCACACACAGCGCCTTCTATAACTTTTCTCCAGCAGCCCAGGACACTCTGCAGACTGACAGTCTCCACAGCCAATCTGTGTGGAGCTCGGCACATGCAGCCACGCCCCCCTCTGGCTGTTACTTCTCAGAAGCACAGCACTCGCATCTCAGCACCTGAGGACGGGAGCAGGGCAGAGAATCACTCCGCCAATGAGCCGGGACTATTTGAGTAGCGGGGCGGCATGATGTACATGCGCCCCGAAAATGAAGAAAAAGTCCCTCCTTTACGCTCACTTCCTGGGCCCCTATTTTGACCTGATGGGACCCAGGAAACTGTAATTGCTTCTCCCCATAAGCAAGTAGGAAGGGGAGAAGTTTAAAAAGCTCTAGTTTTAACTTCAGTGAAGAACTTTTATGCTGGATTCCCTGCTCACTAGCGCCCCCTTCATGTGTAGCGCCCATGGCACTTGCTATGGCTTGCCATACCCTAGATACGCCACTGCTCAGAGGTATCCAATGTTGTAATTTTTGGAATGCAACTGTTATTTTTGTATTTTCATAAGCAAAAAATTGCCGGGTTGGGGCCAGGCCAACCCAAAAAAAACAGAAAAAAATAAAAATGGTGAGAATGTGCACAGAGTAAAATATTTGACCACAAACAACGTGTAGCTTCTTTTTATAATACCCTCTAAGCTTATTTGGTTATTTTGTAAGGTTACATAGTGAAATGGTTGTTATTTACTAAAGTAAAATACACTTGGCACTACAAATCCACAAAGACAAACTAGGAGACAGGAAAGAACAAATAATTAAAGGTTTAAACAAGCTTTTTATTGGGATCCTTAGACATAGGCTGGCATAGGAATTGCCCCCCTACCCGTGAAATACTCCATGTATTTGTCCCGA
Organism: Rana muscosa; assembly: GCA_029206835.1. Taxonomy (NCBI): domain Eukaryota; kingdom Metazoa; phylum Chordata; class Amphibia; order Anura; family Ranidae; genus Rana; species Rana muscosa. The sequence continues at coordinate 877,629,621 of CM055118.1, forward strand.
ACCTCACGGGCATTTTGGGAGGGCAAGCCAGGACGGGCAGATTCCAGGACCTGCAGGGGATTTGCAGGGGAAAGTCCAGCCTCTGGCAAAACTGAGGCCATATAGCAGGGATATGCAATTAGCGGACCTCCAGCTGTTGCCAAACTACAAGTCCCATGAGGCATAGCGAGACTCTGACAGCATCAAGCATGACACCCAGAGGCAGAGGCATGATGGGACTTGTAGTTTGGCAACAGCTGGAGGTCCGCTAATTGCATATCCCTGCCATATAGGAATTTGATTTTTGGCTCAGAAAGTTGTGTAGCACACAGCAGCATAATACGACATAGTTTATTTTGTAGTCCGCCAAGTGTATTGAAGTCATAAAAAGGCGGAACCGGCTGGCCATTATGCCAAAGGCATTTTCGACAACTCTTCGGCCCCTGGCCAGCCGGTAATTGAACACCCTCTTCTCTGGGGTCAGGGTCCTCTGTGGAAATGGCCTCATAAGATGCCGTCCGAGTCCGAAGGCTTCATCAGCCAAGAAAACAAAGGGGAGTCCTTCAATATTCCCTGCATCCGGTGGCAATGCAAGGTCGTCACTCTGGAGATGGAGGGCAAACTCCGTCTGGATGAAGGATCCCCCATCGGACATCCGGCCATTCTTCCCTACATCAACATAGAGGAATTCATACCGTGCTGACACCACCGCTATCAGCACAATGCTATGAAACCCCTTGTAATTGTAGTAGGACCCAGAACGGGGGTGGCGGCACGATGCGGACGTGCTTCCCGTCTATGGCACCACCGCAGTTGGGGAAGTCCCACTGCGTGGCAAACTCCGATGCCACAGTCTGCCATTCCTGTGGCGTGGAAGGAAGCTGTGGAGTGAAACAAGATGAAATAATATTAGAATACCAAAGTCATACATTACAAGGAAATTCTATTAAAAAACATTAGAGGCCAACATCAATCAAATTCTATGTTTATTAAGGTGTTTAAAATAAGTATAATGGAAGGCTCATTTATCATATTCATCACCCCCTCTGATGGGCCATTACTAAATTATTTTGGGGGGGGGGGGGGGGAGATGTGTTTGGCCACAGGATAGCATTGCAGTGGCGGTGCGTCCAGAGTGGGCGCTGGAGCACTGCCCCCTCTCTCCTGTGCCCATCACTCAGAACAATACATAGGTTCATGCGTTGCATTAACCTATGTATTGTCTATGCCGCCCACTATTCAGGTGGATGGCCTCTTGTAAAGCGACCGACATATGAATAATTGCGGCATTTAGGGGGTTCAAATTGCATAGCAGAAACAGGTAGTAAAATAGTCTTGCACATTACAACCTGAGGGATGTAATTGGCTTCCTAAAAGTAAAATAGGGGACGCAGGGGGGGGGCATTCCTTGGGGAAACACTAGCAGGCTGCTCTGCCAATCATGTTCACCAAGTCTGTTTAATGGTAACATGATTGGCTGATGCAACATCAAGGGAAGGAGAAGACATCAAGGACAGAAGAAGGATGGCGCTGACCACAAGAAGGTAAGTGCAGGGCTGGGGGGAAACTGGCTGCATTAGAGGGGACTAAATGGCTGCATGGGAGTGAACAAAATGGCTGCATTAGAGGGGACAACTGGGGGCGTAAAATAGGCACCAGAGCAAAAAAGGAGGAAGTTTATTTCCTAAATTGGTGTTTGAACCCCCAAACATTTGGAGCAACAGGCGCCCCTGCTGGAAAAGTTAGTGAAGGGAAATATTTATGGAGGAGAAAAAAGGGGCAATCTAAAGCTTCCAGCATGCATGGGGACAAAGGGGATCATTCTCAGCATATTACAATCAGGGTAATTAGGGAAGGATGAAAGAAATACAATACATTAGCATACATGTAATACATAAAATGTGATGTTAAGGGAGAAAACTTACCCTAATATAGTCCTCCTGCAGGACTTGTATAATGGCAGAACAGGTGTCTGGGATTATGAGGCCCAGAGCCTGGGGGGAGATGCCTGTGTTGAACTTCAAGTCCTGAAGACTTCTCCCTGTCGCCAGGTACCGTAAGGTGGCGATGAGCCTCTGCTCAGCACTGATGGCTTCCCACATAACGGTGTCCTTCCTGGTAATATAGGGGGACACCAAAGCCAACAGTTCCTGAAAAACGGGGTCAGACATCCGCAGAAAATTCCTGTAGTCCTCAGGATTATTCTCGACGATCTCCCGCAGCAGAGGCATATGGCAGAATTGGTCCCGCTGGAGCAACCAATTCTTGGTCCATGAACTCCTCCTCACACCATTCATGGACTGGTCTTGGTCCAAAACAAGCAGACCAACACCAAGCGCACGCACAGCACGAACTCGACGACGAGAACGTCCAGGCGACATGGCTAAGAAACGGTCGTCTTATCAGAACGTACAGAACAGAACGCACTTTAGAACAGCAAGGCCTATGAATAACGAACTGAAAATCTGAAACGAACAGGCAAGAATGCACTGTAAAACAGATACGACCTGCCTAGACGCCCTGAAAGTCAAGATACGAACCCACAAGCACAAACTGAACCGCAGAAAACGATCTGAAAAGTACGAAGACTGAAAAGCGCGAATCGTCTCTTCCCAAACTTTTACTTCACACGCGGTAACATGAGATCAGCAAAAGCAGCCCAAGGGGTGGCGCCAAGAAAAAAGATCTTCCCCTTTATAGTGCCGTCGTACGTGCTGGACGTGAGCGCGGAGAACAACAAGGAAATTGGGAAATGTCAGTGTGTACGCATAGAAAGCTTGACGAGAAAATCGACAAGCTTAACAAAAATCTCGTCGAAAAAAACTACGTGTTTTTTACGACGAGAAAATCGGTCGTGTGTACGAGGCTTTACTCTTAACTGCCGGTTTTGCTGGACAGTTTGGTCTGTTATGGGAGGTTGAAAAATAAGGCTTACTGGCCGAATGCTTAGAAGAAAATATAGGGGGGGAGCAAAAAAAAAAAACAATGCAGACACCACATCTAAGGATTCATAAGCTGAAATATATTACAATTTTGTATTTCAGTTTAACATCAGGGACATTCTGGTTATACTCTTGTATCTGAGAGTGTTTGGAATGTACAGATGGGCTGTTGGCCCCTTTTGGAGTGTGTGCACCACACCTGTACATTGATCAAAGTGAGGCAGAAATCATCCACTGATTGTAAATAGAACTGTCACTGTATGGACACCAGGAACCCGGGTTACATGCATTAAAGCTTGGCTCCAGACCAGGGGTCTCCAAATTTTCTGAACAAAGGGCCAGTTTATTGTCCTTGAGGCTTTAAAGGGGACAGACACTGATCAGTGGGATTAAAAAAACTGCTGTGGTGTCAGTGAGGGTAAACAGTGCCCCATCATTTAGTTTTAGTGGAAGGAATAATGCCCTATTGTTGGTATAAGTGGAAGGATTGATCATAGTCGAGGTAGGACTGGTGCCCCACCGTTGGTGTCTGCGGGAGGACTGGTGCCCCACCGTTGGTGTCTGCGGGAGGAATGGTGCCCCAAGGGCCAGATAAAGGCAAGCAAAGAGCCAAATCTGTCCCACGTGCCGCAGTTTGGAGATCACTGCTCTAGATATTCGGTTGAATACACCACTGACATATGTATTAACGGTTTTACCTTCCAAAGTACTTTTAATTATGTTCAGCCAGATTTATGATCCAGGTACCCCTTCCAGATAGCCCAGCCAAGTCTCCCTTTTCTCTACTGCAAATGAAACTGTACAGTTGCCTACTGATTGGACAATGGAGAAAGAGCAGGACACTGATGGCTGGGGATCACTTTGGCTTTCTCTACTCCTGTGAGCATCCATTGTTTTAGAATGACAGTACTGTTTAAAGCAGTAGAGTTCTTATCTGCACCTGGTAGTGCTTTTTCTCTTTCAGTGAGGCCTGGTTCACACTGGGGCGACAAACGCTCCGACATTAGGAGCTCATGTCGCATGACGTGTGAAAATCAATGAATCCCTATGAGAGCCGTCTTAACTGGTCTGACACAAGTCGGTCCGACATTAAAAATGCTCCCTGTACTACTTCTGTCCGACTTTGATCCTGCTTCAGCCCATTGACTATCATTGAAGTAGGATCAAAGTAGTATCCTGTTCATGAAAGTCGGATGGATGTCGTACCAGTGTCGGACCAATGTAGGACAGATGTCGCAGAGCAAAGTAGGATGAAAGTCGTGTCTGAGGCTGGGTTCACACTGATACGACACAACATTCATCCGACTTTCATCCTACTTTGCTCTGCGACATCAGTCATACATTGATCCTACATTGGTCCGACATCCATCCGACATTCATGAACAGGATACTACTTTGATCCGACATTATGCTAGTCTGACTTGTCCTTTTGGCCAATCAAAACAATCCCAGGGTGAGATAAATTCCTTTGAGGCCTGGTTCACACTGGTCCGACAAACGCTCCGACATTAGGAGCTCATGTCGCATGACGTGTGAAAATCAATGTTTCCCTATGAGAGCCGTCTTAACTGGTCCGACACAAGTCGGTCCGACATTAAAAATGCTCCCTGTACTACTTCTGTCCGACTTTGATCCGACTTCAGCCCATTGAATATCATTGAAGTCGGATCAAAGTAGGATCCTTGTCCTAACCATCCGACATTTGACATCCGACATGGTGATTACAGCAGCAGTAAAATGAATTTATCTCACCCTGGGATTGTTTTGATTGGTCAAAGGACAAGTCAGACTAGCACAATGTCGGATCAAAGTAGTATCCTGTTCATGAATGTCGGATGGATGTCGGACCAATGTAGGACTGATGTCGCAGAGCAAAGTAGGATGAAAGTCGGATGAATGTCGTGTCGTATCAGTGTGAACCCAGCCTTACTGCTGCTGTAATCACCATGTCGGATGTCAAATGTCGGATGGTTAGGACAAGGATCCTACTTTGATCCGACTTCAATGATATTCAATGGGCTGAAGTAGGATCAAAGTCGGACAGAAGTAGTACAGGGAGCATTTTTAATGTCGGACCGACTTGTGTCGGACCAGTTAAGACGGCTCTCATAGGGAAACATTGATTTTCACACGTCATGCGACATGAGCTCCTAATGTCGGAGCGTTTGTCGGACCAGTGTGTACCAGGCCTCATAGTGTGAACCCAGCCTCAAGTGCAGAGGATTACAGAAAGCTAAATTAAGGCACACCTGGGTACTAGTTGTGTGTGTGTATATAAAGATATGTTTAAAATGTTTGTTTAATTATTTTTATCATATACATAACTACTGTAAATGTGTGTGTGTGTGTGTGTGTGTTTTTTTTTTTTTTAATAGTCTAATTTTAATGTTAGCCTGTCATGATAGATATATGGGTGCTTCAAGTTACTTTTTTTTTTTTTTTTATGTTATCTAGAGTGCAGACATAAATATACATTTTTACTCATGCTGACTTGTGCAACAGGGTGCAGCTTGTGATGGGTTGCAAACGTTCATTGTGACCTGGAGGCGGTTTATTTTCTATTGATATAGCATTGAAACAAACCACTCTTGAACAGATACAAGAAAAAAAGCATTTTTGAGACTGATGCCTTTCTACATAGTAAACCATTCTGCTGGCACAATACTTACTTGTTCAATAGCATATCCCACACAAAGCTTGCTTTTCACAGTACAACCCAGGAATGCCTTATCTCCTGATGAACTGGCTTATTATTAATAAACAGCCATGCCACATTTGGTACTGTACAAAGATTTTGGCCAGCAGGCTGTCTATGGCACTGTTATGTATTGTACATGTTTTGGGCAGCTTACTCTGTGAAAACTGGCAAACAACTTTCCGATGAGGTGAAAAATCCAGAACAAGTGTTCCAGAAAGGAGGAGATTTCATTTGACTTCACTAAATGCTCAGAACATTACTCGTGTTTACCTCTCCGTCAGTGCTGTCCACTGAAATGATGAACAATTACTTTTTTTTTTTTTTTTTTTAAATAGTTATATAGTATAACTATAGTAAATAATTATGTATTTTATGTCTGTAGCAATACCAAAGTCTGCAGAACTATGCACATCTGTCCCTGCTCTAAAAAAGCCACCAAGCTAATGTCACTGCCTTTCAGGCTCACACTGGGGTTTTTCGGCCACTCTGGGTGCATAACGCTCTAAGTGAAAATACCAATCGGGGCACCATCCAGCCCTGTCCAGGCGCAGCAGTTGTCAACCTCTCATATAGTTTGATAGGCTGCAAGTAGTGGGGTTGGATGGTGCACCTGTGCCCTTCCCCGCATCTAAATGCTGGCGTCTCATATACCAGGGCTAAATGTCTGGTGTGCAATGGAGCCTTAAGCCCTGTACACACGATCGGATTTCCGACGGAATAAAATCTGATGGATTTTTCCATCGGTTTTCCGATGAAGCTGACTTCCATCAGTCTTGCCTACACACCATCAGTCAAAAATCCGACCGTCCCAAACGCTGTGACGTAAACACTCCGACGAGCCGAGAAAAATGAAGTTCAATGCTTCTGAGCATGCGTCGACTTGATTCTTAGCATGCGTGGGTTTTTTCTCCGATGGAGTTCCACACAGACGATCGGCATTTGCTATCGTTTTTTTTTTCCATCAGATAAATTTAAAACATGTTCTATTTTTAATCACCGATGGGGAAAAAAGACTGATGGGGCCCATACACAATCGGTTTGTCCAATGAAAAAAGTCCATCTGACTGTTCATCGGTAAAACCGATCGTGTGTACAGGGCTTAAGGGTTTCTCCACTCTGGATAGAGTAACCTTTTGGATAGCAGCATTGTCATTGTCATTCTGGGAAGAGGTTAGATGCATTTGAATGAATCTTGTTAATGGTGAATTACTGCGCTAGTCCTAATAATATACAATGTATTGCTGCAACTTAATATGTGAGACACACACAATATGACAAAATTCTAAAACGGTAAGCTGCGCACATACCAAAATTAATACCTATAAAATGTGAGTGCATATGGATGAGGATGTGGCCTCTCTGCATACAGTGTTATATAAATGAAAATACACCCTCTCACAGGTGTAGTGCTAGGTGAAATAAAACAAAACAACACATTAAGGCCCGATTCTCACAGGGGCGGCACGACTTCGGGGGCGACCGAGTCGCCTGAGGAGTCGCCCCTATGTGAGCCGGGCCTTAAGTTGCAATCCTAACAAACAATGGCAGGATCTGATAAGAGCTTGTATTCCAAAGTCTCTTTCAGATACAATGGGTGACTGTTATAGATGAGAAACTAATTGAGTTGTTCTCCCATCTTGATGTTTGTCACCATGTAATTGGTGGTAAAAAATGCCAAAAATTACAAAATAAATGGTAAAAAGTCCTTTCCACCCGAGTGTCATACGTGATGATTAAAGAACACCCAAGAAGAAGTGATGACAGGAAGATCCTCCACCTATGTTATGCTGCCGCTTACCAGAAGCTGAGATCTCTTTTTAGGGAGATCGTACACGCTTTGGGCTATTTCCCCTGCCCCGGGTCTCTGCACCCTGGAGTCTGAAATGCCGTCAGTGGTTCTCAGTCAAAGGCTCTGCAATAGCATTCATTTTCCATGTAAACAAAAGAGGGGGATGCCCATAGCGTAATTCCGTAAAAAGCATTTATTCCACAAATAAAAGAATCACACTTACAGTTAAGCTGATGTAATAGGCAGTTGTATAAAAAATTTTGAGCCGGCCGGCTCTGGATCACAGCCCGTGACTTCCGGGACTGGCAGTACGCGGTGACGTCAGCACGCCGCTTTACCCTACGCCGTTTCGTCAAAATTTACGTCTTCCAAGGGCACGGGCAGCGTGCTGACACACCGCCTTAAATGCACATCATCATGGTAAGTAACGCCCAGTTCTGATCTCCTGGCGTCCACCATCTCAAATCGCCATTTTGAAAGCTGGCATTAGACCTCACTGTGCAAAGTGTGAGCGAGCGCCCACATCGTACTTGCAATTAAAAAAACCCCATTGGGTATAAAAATGCACAGATTAGAATACAAGATTAAAAAAGGAATGGGTTATTTAAACTATCATCTCCTTTATGTCTATCTACATCGGACAGCACAAAGCCTCAGCGGCCATATCTGGTACTGCAGAGGAACCCTATATGACAGCCTCACCTGATGTCAAATCCAAATAGAAATTAATTTCCCCCGTGTTGAATACGAAAAGAGAGAATTATATTAGTTTTATTATAAAGGAGAAAGTTTGTTTGGCTATACTAAAAAAAGGGAGAAAATGTCCATGCACATTAAATGTCAAGAGAGATGAATACTTCCCTTTGATACAATGCATTAGTGATAATGCTAGCATCTTTCCTTATGCTGAAAGCACTTTTTTGAAAAGAGGAAAAAATTACAAAAAAAGGAGAAGAAAAATAATGCTATAAGTATTGGTTGATTTGGATGAAATCCCTGTCCCCTTTAGAGGACAACCTCATCCTAAAATTGAATCTACCTCTCCTGCATCACTTGTTGAATCATACAGGCTAGATGTTTAATTAAATGACACCCAAGGTGTTCTTATTCTCATGAGCCTCTCTATACGATCTCACAATAATGTGGACATCTATTATGTGTTTCATTTATAGACAAAAATATACTTAAAGAGAGTGGAGAAGAATAATGTAAAAATATATAAAAAAGGGAGATACCAAAATGGGGGGGGGGGGGGGGGGGTTATGATATATACTGACTCCCAAGTACTCTATTCTTATTTGTTCCGACAACCAGGAAATCAGAACCAGTTCACAATTCAAACAGTGTCAACCATTATCAATAAATGCATTGACATCTGTGTCAATGTTGAGGCCGTACGGTGTATAACAACGAACCCTATGTAACCACTCCATCTCCAGCCTTGAAATTTCTCTCACTAGAGAGCTCCCCCTCCAGTGAGCACTAAACTTATCTATTCCTAGAATGATTGTATTGGCTGGATTACGGTTGTGGCGGATAGCATAATGTTTAGAAACAGAATGAAAACGGAAACCACTTTTTTTTTTTTTTTTTTTTTATATTTATTCTTTATTGTAGGATCACATAGGGAATTACAACACACCCACATTGGTGTATATATGAAAAAAAAAAAAAAACTTAGGAAACATGTATGTATATTTTTGTACTATCTTCCCCCTTTACCCATTTCTCACCCCCCTTCCCCCCCGCCCACACGCCCTTACCCTCTATCCCCTCCCCGATCTGTCTGTCTGTCCCTTTCCTTTCTTATTTTGTTTTAATTGCTAATCTTTTTCCATCATTCCCTGATATTTGTCTGATGTTTTAAATATTCTCAATTTTTCCCATTTTTTTGCTTTGTGGTTTTCCCCCTTTTCTCTGTTCACCCTGACACAAATATTCAATTTCCGAGATGTGCTCTACCCGCTGTATCCATTCCTTTATGCCCGGTTTTTTTATTGCTTTCCAGTTTTTTGGGATTAACCCCTTTGCCGCGTTAAGCAGAGATGGAACTAAAGTTTTCTGATATTGCTTTTTTGTTTTGTTTGTGCCGTGAAATAAACATGTCCAGGCGTTTTGTAAAAATGTTTCCCCAGTTATCACTTCAATATAATCCAGGATCTCTGCCCAATACTCCCTTTTATTATTGGGCACTCCCACCACCTGTGCATTGTTGTTCCCAGTTGCTTACAACCTCTCCCACATAGTGGGGAGTTGTTAGGGTGAATTTTATTCATTCTTTCTGGTGTCAGGTGCCAGCGTACCATGTTCTTATAGTTCACTTCTATTGTGGTAGAGTCAGAGGCAAAGCTATATACTGCTTCTATCATTAGTCTTTCCTCAATTTCTTTGCCCATGTCTTTTCCCCATTTTTCTATAAAGGGTAATGGTCCTTTTGTTTCCAGTTCTGTTATGATTTTATATACCTGTGATATACCATGTCTCAGGGGCTTTCCTTTATCACATATTTTTTCCATTGGGGTTAGTGCTTTTTCGTTTCTTATTAATTGTGGGAAAGTGCTTTAATTGAAGATATTCCCAATCACTAATTTGATTCCACCCGCACTTAATGATTAAATCTTGTTTTGTTCTTATTTTACCTAGTGTAATTATATCTTTTAATTGTGCAGTTCCCAGTGTCTTTCCTAGTCGTGTCCCATTTCCTGGTGAAAAAAATGCTGTGCCTGCTAACGGGATTAATGGAGAGTTATATTTCCATTTTTCGTGCCAGTGCAATGTGTCCCAAATTTTACTTTCAAAGTATTTTATTTTCAAGAAATAAAAAAAATAACAACATACATACATTAGGTAACCTACAAGAAATTAAAATACAAATCAGTATTGACCAATGTCTTCCGGGAGAAAAAAAACTAGTGAAGGATAATAAGGATAATTAGCAAACCAATTACTAATATATTACAGAAGATGAAAGAAAAAGAAGTGATATATATGTAATAGATTGATTAGTACATCTTAAAAAAGAGCTTAACCCAAAATCTACATCGAGAGGCCTCAGCGGAAATGTCCCCTGGAGGGATGGAAGCCCCTGCCCCTCCGAGGCACCCCAAAAGGGATCAAGCTGTGCCCGAAGGGAGGACTCCCAGTCTCCCACAAGGACTCAAATAAAGACTATCATTGCCTCTTCTTGAGAAGAATGAATAGATAAATTAAAAGATAAAATAATGTATCTAATAGAACTAAATGATACATCTCCAAAGTTATTCTATATTGGTTTAACAATGAAAAGATATTATCCCGTACAAAGGATCCAATAACACTTCTCCGGGAAGTCTCGATAAATAATAATAAAACATAAATAAAGAAGGAAAAAAAGAAAAAGAGAAGGAAAAAGAGGTTAGAGAGAAGGAAGAGCAGGAAAGAGAGGAAGGAAAGTAGTAGAAAGTAAGTACATGCCTAGTTTGATAAGATTAGGGCTAAGTATAATGGAAAAAGGACCTAATAAATTGGAACTCTAACATAGTTAGCCCATGGATCCCATATTTTACCATACTTCACGGTGGTGTTAAGAATACTGGCCAATTTTTCATGAATCATTATCCAAGACACTTTTCGAATAACATCAGAAAGGAAAGGTCTAGGTTTTTTCCAAGCCTTGGCGACTGTGATTTTAGCCCCTGTGAGTATAAAATGAATAAGAATTTGAGAAAATTTAGGAATATTGGGGATACGGGCATTTAGCAGAGCAACACACGGGGACCTGGGAACCTGGTATTCAGTAACCTTGGAGATCAAAATAAAAACTTTTTTCCAAAATGAACGAATCCTCGGGCATTCCCACCATATATGGGCCATTGATCCAGAAAGTCGGCATCCTCTAAAGCAGAGAGGATCCAAGGTAGGATATATGGCGGCCAATTTAGTGGGGGTAAGATACCACCTAGTTAACACCTTTAATATTTGCTTCTGTTAAACATATGTTTAGAATACCTTTAAAGGACTTGGAGCAAGCCCTGTGCCAGGTCTCCAGGTCCCAGTTGAACCGAAAGTCCGTTTCCCAAGCTATCATATAGGAAGATTTCTCCATTGAGTGAGAGAGGGACGAATAGATCACTGAAATGCCTCCCCTTGGATCCATATTTTGACCACACCACAATTCGTATTTAGTGAATTGAAGAGGCAACGGTTTATCCTTCCAAAGAGTAATAAGATATTGAGAGATTTGAGAGAAGTGTAATCCCTCTGAGTCTGGGAGTTTCAATCTAGTAACACAGTAATTAAGAGTGATGGGACTCCCAGAGACCACAAAGTCACCAATACGGTATAGCCCCTTGTCCGTCCACCATCTGAATTCTTCTACGTTTAAGCCCGGGGGAAAATCCGGGTTATTAAATAAAGGAGTGAGAGGATGGCCTGAAGAGATAAGAGCCGAATGGGACCTGACTCTGTCCCATAGGGCTAAAGATTGGGAAAGAATGGGAGACATTATGGCAGGTCGTTTCTTAGGTGACCTCCACAAAAGATAATCAAGAGAGTAGTTGGGTACTGCTTGATTCTCCATCCCGACCCAATCTGGTCTCTCAGTCTTTGAATATATTGTGGAAAGTTGTGCTACCCTTGCTGCTAGGAAATATTTGTGTAGGTCTGGGAGACCAAGGCCTCCTTTTATATCTATGGCGGAAAAGGGTGTTTTGTGATATACGGTAACCAGAAGAACCCCAGATATATTTTAGTATTTTGCTTTGAAGTGATTTTAAATGACATTTTTTAACTGGGATGGGAAGTGCTCTAAAATAATAAAGAATTCTCGGGAGTAAGGTCATTTTTTATTGAGTTAATTTTCCCTAACCAAGATAGTTCATGCTTAGACCAGATTTTAAGATCATTCTCCAATTTCCTGTATAGTGGCGGATAGTTGTGGTCATAGAGGGTTTCCGTACGAGCTGTCAGTGTGATTCCTAAATATCTTATGGAGGAGTCTTGCCATTCAAAATTAAATGATTGTTTCAATGAAGAAACGTTAGAGAGAGGGAGCGAGACGTTCAGGGCTTGTGATTTTGTATAATTCACTCTTAGTCCAGAAATCTTGGCAAAATCGTTCAGGACCTTGCAAATGTTAGGTAGGGAGATTAAAGGGGACGTGAGAAATAAGAGAATATCATCGGCGAATAAGCCACATTTATGTATTTGATCTCCACAGGTGACCCCTTGAATGTTTGGGTTATGGCGTATAGCAATAGCTAAAGTTTCAATAGCTATCGCAAAAATTATAGGGGAAAGAGGGCACCCTTGTCTAGTTCCTCTAGCTATGTTAAATGGTTTAGAATAATGCCCTTGCAAGCGAATTTGCGCCTTAGGATAAGAGTATAGGGAACTCAAGAGTCCCAAAAAACGATTTCCGAAGCCCCATCTTTCCATCAGTGAGAATAAATAAGGCCACGAAACCGAATCAAAAGCCTTTTGGAGATCTAAGGCTAAAAGAAGCCCCTGTTGTCTCGCTCCTCCCTCCCAATTAGATTGGAGTATAGAAATGACATCTATGGCCCTTCTTATTTGGTCGGGTCCCTGCCTCCCTGGAATAAAACCAACTTGGTCCTTATGTATGTATGTATGTATTTTTTGATGAAGGAAGCTAAGCGGTTGGCCATAATTTTAGTCATGATCTTAACATCATTATTTATTAAAGAAATTGGACGATAATTGGATATTTCTTCTGGATTCTTGTCGGGTTTAGGAATAAGAGTTATAAACGCTGTGTTAAGGTGGATATCTAGAGGTTCTCCCGATGTTTTAGTGTTAAAAAATTTTGTTAGGTGTGGAGCCAGAATGTCAGCAAAGGCCTTGTAATACGGAATGGGCAATCCATCAGGTCCCGGAGCTGAGCCCGATTTGAGATTCCTAATGACTTCTGAAACCTCCTCTACGGTAAACTCTGACTCTAGTAAATCTCTATGTGAGGTGTGAAGTGTTGGAATGGGAAGGTCATCAAGAAACCTGGAAATTGAGTCTTTGTGGATTTGAGTAGGGGATTTATAAAGGTTAGAAAAGAATTCATGGAAAGCTTCAAGAATCTTGACAGGGTTAGCTGTGGGTGGTTGACGTGAAATTCTAATTTTGGGTATAGAATTGACCCTTATTCTGGGAGAAAGTTTATGGGCCAGCAGTGGCCCTAATTTTATTAGCGTGTACGTAAAATTTATTGTTAGACCAGCGGATTGCTTTTTCAGCTTGTGTAGTGAGGATCAAATTAAGCTCTAGTTTAGTTTTGTCTAAAAGGGTAGTGGATACCTTTTGAGGGGTCCTTTTTGTGGATGGCTCTGAGGGAATCATATTCTTTCTCTAAACGTTCTATATTAGCCTTACGTTCCCTTTTAATTTGCGTACCTAATTGTATAAATTTACCTCGAATGAAGGCCTTATGAGCCGCCCAAAGAACCTCAGCAGAGGTGTCTTTGTTTTCATTGAGAGAGAAATATTCTAACAAGGCTTCATTAATCTCCTCAACCTTGATTGGGTCAGAAAGGATAGAATCATTCAGTCTCCACGTACCCCCTGTTCTATTACGCGCATTGGAGTGCAAGGATACAATAACTAAGGAGTGGTCCGAGAGTGTTGTATCTTTAATATGGACGCTTATAATAAAAGGGAGAACAGGTGCTGGTATTAAGATATGATCAATTCTAGCATATGTATTATGCGGATGCGAGAAATGTGTAAAATCGCGTTTCGTAGGATTCATCTCCCTCCAAGTATCTATTAGATTATATGCTGAGAGTAATTTGGCTATTTTAAGACTCTCTCTAGTCGGTCGAGATAATTGGGCTTTGGGGGGTTTGGATTTGTCTAAGACCTGGTCAAATGCAACATTAGAATCACCACCAAATATTATCGTGCCTTCCAGCATAGGGTTGAGTGTATCCATTAAGACTTTAAAAAAGGCAGCTTGTCCCCTATTTGGGGCATAATAGGAGACCAAGGAATAAAGATGCCCCTCCAAGGTACCCTTTATTAAGATAAATCTTCCCTCCAAATCAGCGTGTTCCAAAGTCTTTACAAAATTACAATGCTTAGAGAAAAGAATGGCTACACCCTTGGTTTTAGTTTCAGCTTTGGCCAAGTAGAATTGTGGGTAATGATGATGTATATATTTTGGGCCATACCGTATTGGAAAGTGTGTCTCCTGAAGAAGAACATCAATTTTTTGGGATTTATAGTGGTCCAGAATTTTACGTCTTTTAGTTGGAGAGTTCAGCCCCTGTACATTATGTGATGCGAGTTTAAGAGTAGATTGTGTGGTGTTAGCCATGGAAGCCCATAAGGATGCGCCTATCGTATTTGTCTCTACTCACCCCCAAAAGTCTTCCATCCAGCATCAATCTCACGAACTCCCTCCATATGAGAGTAAGTCGTACCAAGAGAAATGTGAGAATGGTAATAGAAAATCTATGATGCAAAAACAAACTAGGCATGTACTGAAAACGATATATTAAATAAAGAAAGAAGTAAAAGGAAAGAGTGAAAAAGAGAGGATTAGAAAGAAAGAGGAAGAGAATAAAGTCTCCTAGCATAAAAACCAGGGACCGGGAGGGGAGACTACCTCCCGGAGCCTTGTAACCAAGAGAAATACTGTCTGGCCTTAGGGGCTCAGACAACCCGTCCCTCAGAGACCTACTAGTCTCCAAGTGAGAGGCCGAGGCACATGTGTGCCAGCCCTCCGCAGGGCATCCTAAAAGTGAATTTTAGAAAAAGGTGATTGAAAAACAACACAGCTTTGTAATCTTTATACTGTAAACTGTAAACTGTCCCCCATGTGAATTAGTGATATAAGGGAGAACACACAAAAAAAAATAAAAAAAAATTAAATTTACATTTCCCAGATGGGAAAGTGCTTGGACTCTAGGACCAAGGAAAAGATGAGGAAAAAAAAAATTCAAAAATGTCACTCCATCAGGTAGGGCCGTTGTCCTTCATTTTCTTTGTTTTCCCTTTGTTCCATAAACTGGATTGTGGACTAATTGGATTTGGGCGCTTCGTCGATCCGGAACTAATTGCAGAGGTATCCATATCTGCTTCCTGGAATATTAGCTTCAGTTGTAGAAGTAGTCGTTCCCAATCTTGGAAATTGGAAAAGGAATAGTTTCTTCCATTCTCTGAGAACTTGACTGCAAATGGGAAGGTCCATTTATACCTGATGTCTTTCTTTATCAGGACTGATAGCAAAGGTTTCAGAGCTCTTCTGCGTTGAATAGTAGATGAAGATAGGTCCGCAAAGAATTGTATTGGTTGACCTTTGTATGTTAATTGTGGTGATGCCCTGGCCTGCTTCATAGCTAACTCCTTAACTGAATAAAAATGGGGTTTAATTATAACGTCCCTAGGTTTCCCATCCTTCCTAGGGGGTCCTAAGGCTCTGTGAGCCCTATCTAGTTCCAGGCGGGTGAGAGGGGTATCAGGAAGAATGGTTCTGAGTAAGTCCTGGGCTGCATTGGGAATATCCAAGACTGTTTCAGGGATACCTCTGATCCTGATATTATATCTTTGGGACCTATTCTCAAGTTCATCAATTCTTGCTATAGCCAAATCCAGCTGTTCTTGCACTGTGTGGACGAGATTCATATTTTGGTTAGAAGCAGCAATAGTTTCCTCCATCTTAAATTCTATGGAGTCAATTCTAGAGCCTAAGTTTTGAAAGTCAGCTTTTAAGTCCTTAGTGATTCTATCAGCTGTCTGTGCGAGGCCCTTGTCCAAAAGGTCAGAGAATTTTTGAAATAATTCAGCCATTTGATATGATTCCACTCTATGAGGAATTCCTGAGGTAACAGGAAAAGCCTGGTTAGCTGCATTATGTCCCTGAAAAGCAGGAGGATAGTCTGGGAGAAAGCATGTATTGAGGGTCTCAGGTGAAGGTGGAGAGATGTTATATACCTGCAGAGAATCACCTTGGGGTCCTGAGGAGATTATGGGTGCTGTGGAGTATCCAGCCATTCTGTTATCTGTGAGGGAGGGTGTATTTGCAGCTGAGATCTGAGGTACGGCGGCCATTTTGGATTCTCCAGCCGACATTACAAACTCGAATTGCGGCCCTAAATCCTCTAAACAAAGATAGCAAAGTATCTGGGGGTGTTCTTCGGGCTTCCCTTAGTATTCTGTGACTTTTTGGGGAGTGTGAAATCGCTGTGTGCGCCGCTATGGACGCCGCTGCGGAAGGCTGGGACGGAGCTCACGGCTCAGGCAGCCATCTCCTGAGCTCCGCACATGCGCACCCGTGTCCCATATTTTAAATGCCTTTCTTGTTATATTATGTGTATCTATACCTAGTGTCCTAAATTTCGGTGGGACCCATATGCTTTTTTGTAAAAGCGTCCTACTTTAATATATCCTCCCATTTGTGCCCAATTTTTTTCTTTCGGGTTAATAGTGTGTACTTTAATCTGGCCTTTTTACCCTGCAATATATATTTCAAGATCATTGTTTTCATTATCTTAAAAAACAGTTGGGGTATATCAACTGGGAGCATCTGCAGCCTATATGTCACTTTTGGAAGGATCACCATTTTTAATAGGTTAATTCTTCCTGTCCATGAGATGGGTTTCTTAGAAATGTTTTTTAGTTCTACTTTAACTTCATTTAATAAGGGGATAAAATTAGCAGGATACAGTTCTTCTAATGTTGTTGTTATTTTGATTCCTAAATATGTTAACCACCTCACGCCCGCCGTACGAGAATATACGGCCGCAAGGTGGTTGTCAAATGCCGGGAGGCCGTTAATATACGGCCTCCGCTATTTGGCCACTGGGGGGCGCGCGAGCGGCAGCACGCACGCGCGCGCGCATCACTGAGATGCCGATGCGCGTGCCTGGCGGCCGCGATGTCCGCCAGGCACCCGCGATCGGCGGTTACAGAGACAAGGACATGGATCTGTGTGTGTAAACACACAGATCCATGTCCTGTCAGGGAGAGGGGACCGATGCTGTGTCCCTTGTACATAGGGACACAGATCGGTCACCTCCCCCAGTCAGTCCCCTCCCCCCACAGTAACAATCACACATAGGGAACACATTTAACCCCTTCCTCGCCCCCTAGTGTTAACCCCTTCCCTGCCAGTCACATTTATACAGTAATCAGTGCATATTTATAGCACTGTTCGCTGTATAAATGTGAATGGTCCCAAATTAGTGTCAAAAGTGTCCGATGTGTCCGCCATAATGTCGCAGTCACGAAAAAAATCACTGATCGCCGCCATTACTAATAAAAAAAAAATATATATATATATAAAAATGCCATAAAACTACCCCCTATTTTGTAAACGCTATAACTTTTGCGCAAACCAATCAATAAACGCTGATTGCGATTTTTTTTTTTTACCAACAATATGTAGAAGAATACGTATCGGCCTAAACTGAGGAAAAAAATATATAAAAAATTGGGATATTTATTATAGCAAAAATCAAAAAATATTGCTTTTTTTTCAAAATTGTCGCTCTATTTTTGTTTATAGCGCAAAAAAAAAAAACCGCCGAGGTGATCAAATACCACCAAAAGAAAGCTCTATTTGTGCGAAAAAAAGGACGTCAATTTTGTTTGGGAGCCACGTCGCACGACCGCGCAATTGTCATTCAAAGCGTGACAGTGCTGAAAGCTGAAATTTCGCCTGGGCAGGAAGGGGGTATATGTGCCCAGTAAGGAAGGGGTTAATTTGTCTCCCAAATAAACGGGAATTCTTTCTGTAGTATTCTTTCTTCACTTTTATCTATTCCTAAGTTCAAAATTACAGTTTTTGTTTTGGATCTTAAAGTTTGAAAGGTCCCCATATTTTTTTATTTCCATTATTACATTGGGCAACGACAATCTTGGTTTTGTTAGGTATAGGAGTATGTCATCTGCATATGCAGCCACTTTATGTTCCCCGTCGCCCATTTTCACCCCCCCCCCCCTATATCTCGATTCTTACGGATGTTTGTCAACAGTGGTTCTAACGCTAACACATACAGGAGGGGTGAGAGCGGACACCCCTGTCTCGTTCCGTTGTGCATTTCAAACACCGATGACACACTCCCATTGAACTTTACGTTAGCTGTCGGGTGGGTATAAATGTTTTTGACCCATTTCATGTACTTTGGTCCCAGACCTATATATCGAAGTGTTTCCATCATAAACCCCCAGTCGACTCGGTCGAATGCTTTTTCCGCATCTATCGACATGAGTACGACTGGGGGTTTACTATCCTTCTTTTTCCGGATTAGTAATGATGTTCTTATGCTGTTATCTCTACCTTCTCTCCCTGCTACAAAGCCCGTCTGGTCTGCTGGCATTAAGTTTTTTAATCTTGTTGCAAATATTTTTGCGTAAAACTTAATATCTGTATTCAATAGGGCTATTGGTCGATAGTTGGAGCATATTGTTCCATCTTTTCCTGTTTTTGGTATTACAGCTATATTGGCAAGGAGAGTTTCTCTTATTTCTAAATCCTCCCCCAATCTGTTAAAGTAGTTGCACATTTCCGGAACTAGTTGGTCTTTACATTTTTTATAATATTTAATCTGAAACCCATCTGGTCCTGGGCTTTTCCCCCTGTTGTTTCTTGGAGAGCCTTATTTATTTCGTCCTGTGTAATTGGGTCATCTAAAAACTCCTCTTCTTTTACTCTAATATCATATAGTGAACTATAATATGTTTTAAACGCTTCTGCAATTTCAGATGTTTTATATTTCATCTCTCCTATCTGTTTTTTTATTTTTTCTATATAATTTCGTTTTTTTTTCTCTTTTTTTTTTTTTTTCTCTTTTTCTCTTTTTTCTCTTTTGCTACTCTTGCGAGGTACTTCCCGGGTTTGTTCCCCCATTTATACCTTTCCTTTACTACGTTCTTAAGTACTTTTCTGGTTTCTTGTTCCATGATGTCTCTAAGTTGTCCCCTCTTAATTATTTTTTGATGTATTTCTCTATCTTGCGGTTTTTTATCTTTTTGTTCCAGATCTTGTAACTCCAACAGACTTTTCCTCTTTTGGTCCCTTTCCTTCTTTTTTCCCGCACCTATGGAGATCAATTTTCCCCTTATACATGCCTTGTGGGCTTCCCATATTGTTGCAACACTTACTTCTGGTGTATTATTTATTTTAAAGTATTCTCAGATTTCGCTTGCTATTTTCTCTCCTACTTCTTTTGTATCCAGAAGATCTTAGTTTAATCTCCATGTAGCCTTTCTTTGTTCTATGTCATTAAATCTGATTTTTACCATTACTGGTGCGTGGTCTGAAATTGATTTTACTCCTATTGAGGTATCTACTACTTTTTCCAGAAGCCCATGGTTCACTAGCATGTAATCTAATCTTGAATACGTGTCGTGCACCGATGAATAATACGTATAATCTTTTTCGTTTGGATGTGTCACTCTCCAAGGATCTATTAATTGGTAATTGTATATATTTTTTTTAACCAATTTTAGTTGTTTACAATCTCGTATCGGTGCACCAGACATATTGTCTAATCTGTGGTCCATTGAGAAATTGAAATCTCCAGCTAAGATTACATTTCCTAAAGTCCATCAAAGTGTTTAAGATTCCGTTCAAATATTTTTTAGGGTGGCTATTTGGACAGTAAACATTTGCTAACGTATATTTTTTCCCCCTGTAAATTTCCTTTTAGGATCAAGTACCGGCCCTCTGGGTCGACTCTTCTATCTTCTACTACAAAGTTTATGTTCTTCCCTATACCTATAGCAACTCCCTTTGCTCTTTTATTTGGGGAGTCACCGTAATACCAAATTGGAATCGCACGCGAGTAAATTTTTGTATTAGAGTCTAGTGCTAGGTGTGTCTCCTGAAGAAACACAATTTCTGCGGAATACCTTTTCAAGCTCTCTTAATATCATGTGCCTTTTTTCTGGAGAATTCAAACCTCCTTACATTGTATGTAATAAAATTAACGTCAGTCATATGTATTACCTTTCTCTCCTCTTCTCCCCTCTCTCTACCTTTTACCCTTCCCCCCACCCCTCTCCCCCCCCCCCCTTGTTGGACCTTTGACTTCATGGTCTTTGTGCAGGGTTTTCCCTCTTTGAGCCCCTATGGGCTCTCTGCACTTCCTGGCTTAAGGTGGAGTTCTGTTTGGTACCGTCAGACCCTATTCCCCTTCCACTAGGGGGATTGGTGCCAGAGCAGTCAGCAGGTCCGGGTCTCCCTATCTCCGTGCCCCTGGAAGACGTAAATTTTGACGAAACGGCATAGGGTAAAGCGGCGTGCTGACGTCACCGCATACTGCCAGTCCCGGAAGTCACGGGCTGTGATCCAGAGCCGGCCGGCTCGAAAATTTTTATACAACTGCCTATTGCATCAGCTTAACTGTAAGTGTGATTCTTTTATTTGTGGAATAAATGCTTTTTACGGAATTACGCTATGCGCATCCCCCTCTTTTGTTTACATGGAAAATGAATGCTATTGCGGAGCCTTTGACTGAGAACCACTGACGGCATTTCAGACTCCAGGGTGCAGAGACCCGGGGCAGGGGAAATAGCCCAAAGCGTGTACGATCTCCCTAAAAAGAGATCTCAGCTTCTGGTAAGCGGCAGCATAACATAGGTGCAGGATCTTCCTGTCATCACTTCTTCTTGGGTGTTCTTTAATCATCACGTATGACACTCGGTGGAAAGGTCTTTTTAACATTTATTTTGGAATTTTTTTACCACCAATCACATGGTGACAACATCAGATGGGAGAACAACTCAATTAGTTTCTTATCTATAAGGCCTCATGCCCACGGACGTTTTTACAGCCGCGTTTTTGAGCGTTTTTACAGCTTAAAAACGCCTGTCCATGTTAGTCTATAGCTTCATGCCCACCTAGACGTTTTTGAGCTGCAAATAGCATAGACGTTTTTAAGCTGTAAAAAAAACCCCAGGACCAGTGCGTTCCTCAGCGTCGGAGTTAGGCAGAAAAAAACGTGAAGCGTCAAACGCGCGAAAACGCGCACTAACGCACGGTCGTGTTTTTTAGCTCCGACGTTTTTTTTTTTTTTTTTTTTTTTTTCGCAAAAAAAATAAATACAAAATTTGCAATAACATGGACAGGCGTTTTTAAGCTGTAAAAAAACGCAGCTGTAAAAACGTCCGTGGGCATGAAGCCTACAGTCACCCATCGTATCTGAAGGACTTTGGAATATAAGCTCTTATCAGATCCTGCCATTGTTTGTTATATTAAAACAAAACAACAACACACTTAGAAGTTGCATTTCACCTAGCACTACACCTGTGAGAGGGTGTATTTTCATTTATATAACGCTGTATGCAGAGAGGCCACATCCTCATCCGTATGCACTCACATTTTATAGGTATTAATTTTGGTATGTGCGCAGCTTACTGTTTTAGAAATTTTAATGAATCTGACTAACAAATTAGCCAAACTCCATCTAACGCTTTTTAAGAAGTTGTAGTAATAGTTTTTCCTTCCTTCTGGTATAAGGGTTTTACATAAAAGCTGACCATTGTAAGCACCCCTTTGAGTGTTATATGGTTTTTACCAACCCTCTAACTGACACTTTTTAGGCAACATTCACGCAAACGTCTAAAATTTCAGAGTCTAGCTGCATTTAGAAGACTTTTCCTAAAGGCAGCTGTACTTACACAATGCAGAGTAATCATGGTCTTCCTACATAATGATTAGCACCTTTTTAGTTGCAGACAGCTTACTTGCGTTTAGGAAAAGAAGGAAAGTGCTGCATCCACGGTCGACTGTCTGCAGCTAAACGCACATTGTGTTTAGTGGCAGATAAGTGCAGTGCATTTGTAAGCAGAAAATTACAAACATTTCCTTTTCTTCCCTAAGCCCCTGTTCACACCGGTGCAGCTTTGAAATCGCACTACGTCAGCATGATTTCAAAGATGCACGTCAGTGTGTGTTGCATTGCCAATTTCATTGCGGCTTGCAACGTCATTTAACAGAAGTCTATGCAAGTCGCAATGAAATTGCTAAAAAGTATTGCAGGAACCTTTTTCATCGCTGCGACATGAGTCGTGGCAATACGAAAGGTTCCATGCCAGCAAATGGGTGAGACTTGGGTCTGTCCGATCTCTATGACAAGTGGCACCGGTGTGAATGGGTGCTAAATGTTGGTATTCATTTTCATGTTGGTTCTCGTACATCCTCATTTTGGTATTTATTCATTCTGTGCAGACCCGGGCTAACAATAGTTAGTAAGCTGTCAAAAGTAGACACTGACAAGTAGTAAAATGTATCGGATTTCCCCATACATCGGGATAAAATATCCCTTAAGCCTCGTACACACGACCGATTTTCTCTGCAAAAAACGTCAAGAAACCTGTTGGGAGAGCTTTCTTGCCGAGAAAACCGTTCGTGTGTACGGTTTCTCGTCGAAAAAACTGCTGGGAATCTCGACGAGAAAAATAGAGAACCTGATCTCTATTTTCTCGTCAGGATTCTCTTTTTTTTTCTCATCGAGATTCTCGTCGGCCTGTTTCCCGACGAGAAAACCGGTTGTTTGTATGCTTTTCCGAGTCTTAAAAAATCGCGCCTGCTCAAAATCAAGTGCAAGACGGGAGCTCCTTCTGGTAAAACTAGCGTTCTTATGGAGATAGCACATTCGTCACGCTAAAACTAACTGAAAGCACAAAGACTGAAAAGCGCGAATCGTCTCTCCCCAAGGGGTGGCGCCATTGATATCGAACTTCCCCTTTATACTGCAGTCGTACGTGACCGCGCTTTCCAACGACGAGATTTGGAATTGACAGTGTGTATGCAAGGAAAGCTTGACAAGAATCTCGTTGAGGAAAAACTATATTTTTTTTGGTTTTTTTTTTACGAGATTCTCGGTCGTGTGTGCGAGACTTAAGGCGCTGGGATGCTGGGGTATGTACCCACCTTTGCTTCATTAGCCTCTCTATCTGCCCCTGGGCCAGGTTCACACCAGAACGTTGTGTGACAAAGGTGCGTTCGGTGAATGTTTCCTGCATTGCAGGTGACCACACTTCCTGATCTGCTTGTGGGTGGCAGATGATTGTTAACCGCATCAAAACGCAGATTGCAATGCAGAGCATTCTTGGTAACCAAATCACATGGTACTGCAGTGCTGTGCATTTTTAAAAGTAATGCTGTGCTCCTGAACCAGCTAATCTTCTCCTCTCAAGCAGGCACACAGTAGTAAGCACCCGCTTTGCTCTGCATTTCATTTCAATTGCACAGCTCTATCTCCTTGCTAAGAACACTACCAACAAAGTAGAAGAAGAGGTGCCTGGGGTATAACCTCAGCCCCTAAGCATTGGAGTATTAAGACGCAGCTAAACTCAGTTACAAACGGCAACTATATGCAAGAAATATTTAAACTTTGCAGTTTACTGGCATTTAGCTGCTGTCAGATACAAACGTCTGTGTGAATAGAGCCTTACTGGATAGCTTGGTCGAGGTAGGAAATTGAAAAGTAACAGACTTGCTGGCCAGATCACCAGGTAAAATTTAAGGGAAAAATATCTATTAAAAAAATAATGTTTTAAGTACCCACAACCAGGGCCGTTTGAAGGGGGGGGGGGGGGTTTGGGCTGCTACACAATTTTTTTAGATTTTGTTTTTTAATTCAGAAGCGGAGGGGTGCTACTGAGATTTCTACAGATTTTTGGTTTTAATTTAGAAGGGGGGGTGCTAACGCGGGACATCGATCGCGGGAGGAGGGGCCGCCGTTCGCGGGAGGGGGGGCCTGCGGATCGCGGGAGGGGGGCCGCCGATCGCGGGTGGGGGGGCCGCCGATCGCGGGTGGGGGGGCCGCCGATCGCGGGAGGGGGGCCGCTCTGCTGGGGCCCCAGGCCAGCTGGGGGCCCCAAGCAGTTGCTTGGTTTGCCTCTCCTGTTCCGACGGCCCTGCCCACAACATCAACGACCTGGTAAACTGCAATATAATCTTTGTTTTGGGGTTTAACCCCCGCTAGCGGCCGAAGAAAGGGTCAAAAGTGCCGGTGTTGCAGCGCAGGCGCTTCGACAGCACTGCCCATTTATTTCAATGGGCAGGGCGCTTTTTGGAGTGGTGTATATACCGCTGCCAAACCGCCCCAAAGATGCTACTTGCATTTTCTTTCTATATTTCAAATGGATATAACAAAAATGCTTTTAGTGGTATTTTGAACAGGGAACATAGAAGAAAAGTAAAATTTTGAGTTTACATACACTTCAAAGTAAATATTTTTAGTGTATGTTAATAATTTAAAGAGCATGTTTCTTAGATTAGTTGGTAATTTGTTTATTAACAAGAGAACATGTTTGCTTTCTGCTTTGTAGTACAAGTCCAATGATTGTTCCTTAAAGTGGATGTAAACCTGATTCATGAAATTTGACCTGGGCACATGTAGCTGTAGTGTTTTCTTATCTCTCTCCAAAGCACTGAGTCATGTGTGTTTCTCTGTTACAGTATCAGCATGATGACTTCTGACAAGTTCTCAGAGACGGGAGATAAAAGCAGCCTGAAATGTGTGTTGGGGGAAGTTGCTATAAATAGTTTAGCATAGAGCTTGTCTTAGCACAGCTCTGCAAGTCTCAGCTGATTGGAGGAAAGGCACACACCCCCACTCCACATAGGCAGTCTCCCAGTGTAAGCCAAGACTGTAACTGATTATAAAGCGTGAACTGGAGTTTAGCTTTAGGTTGTTAGTGCATTTAAATCTGCTAGTACATTTAACACTTCCCCCTCTCCCCCCCAAAGACTGACCATGCTTCTGTCTGCTGTGCCTCTGTGCTCATTCATCCAGAGTAGTCACACTGTAATAAAGGAGGGGTGTTACTGGTCAGATCACCAGGTGAAAACAAAGGGGGGGGGAACCTTTGCAGCCACCCCATCTAAGATTTGGTGACCTACATCATATAACCTTTTTGGTTTTGGGTTTAATACTGCTTTAATGTTCCTTTCTGAGTTTTATCTGATTGTGAAAAATCGCAGATGACTACATCACTAACTAGATATTGCGGGTAATTGACGGCATTAGAAATTTGCAGAAGCTGGGAATCGCTGCCAGAAAATCGCTCCTCTGACATGGCCCTTTTATATTGTTTTTCACCAAGCTGATCTTTTACATATATTTAATAAAAAACTGCATAAGAAATATTACAAAACAATATGTTCTTGTTATTAGTCTGTTAACGTTTTACACGTAAGCTTTTTTTTTTTGTTTATAATTTAAAAGAAAGTTCTGTTAATATGTACTGGAGGGCAGTAGAGAATTATAAAAGCCTTTATTTTCTGAGAAGTGATATCTTCCCCACCTGTGGTCTCAACTTTTACTTTTCTACATCTGTAGTCTCTGTTGCAAGAGTTCTTTGAAGGAGATTATAGAGCGGAAAATCTGTCTGTGTGGGTAGGTCAAGAGGCTGCTGATGACTTGTTATCCCACACACATCTGTTGATCTTTAGTCTTCCCACACAGACAGGCCTTGACTTGGGCAATATTACTAGGTGGCCTGGCCTTTAGCTGCTTAATAGGTAATGTGGACAAGCTTTTTATTTTCCTTTTTTATTTTTTGTAGTAAGACAGGAAACTAATATGGAAGCAAATGTTACCTGTAAAATATTAACCACTTCCCATCCGCGCTATAGCTGAATGACGGCTACAGCGCGGACTCCAATTGCTGGAAAGCCGTCAATAGACGTCCTCTCCGTTTCACGTGCAACGCGCGCCCCCGCGCTGTGATCACCGAGTCACTGAGACTCGGGCGATCACAGATCCGTGTAAGGCCCCTTTCACACTGGGGCGGGGGGTGCGGTGGCGGTAAAGTGCCGCTATTTTTAGCGGCACTTTACTGTCGGAATTGGCGGTATTCGGCCGCTAGCGGTGCGGTTTTAACCCCTGCTAGCGGCCGAAAAGGGGTTAATACCGCCGGCAATGCGCCTCTGAAGAGGCGCATTGCCGGCGGTATAGCCGTGGTTTCCCATTGCTTTCAATGGGAAGGAGCGGTAAACACACCGCTCCAAAGATGCGGCTATCAGGACTTTTGGAGCGGTCCTGCTAGCGTACCGCTCCAGTGTGAAAGCCCTCGGGCTTTCACACTGGAGAAACAGCTGCCGCTGTTTAGGCTCGGTTTGCAGGCGCTATTTTTAGCGCAATAGCGCCTGCAAACCGCTCCAGTGTGAAAGGGTTCGAAGGGGGCGGTCCCGGCCCCTTACCACGTGATCAGCTGTCAGCCAATGACAGATGATCACATGATGTAAACAAAGGATCGGTAATCGTTTTTTTTTCTCCTCGCGTTGACAGCGTGAGGAGAAAAAAAAGGCGATCGCCGGCTTGTTCACAAGGGACATCGGTCCCGAAGAGGAAGGAGGCACATCAGCCTCAGTGCCCATAAATACCGCCTGCCAGTTCCACCTGCTATTGCTACCTGCCAGTGCCCATAAGTGCCACCTATCAATGCCCACCAGTGATGCCAATCAGTGCCTCATCACTGCCACCTACCAATGCTGCCCATCACTGCCACCTATCAGTGCCCATCACTGCCAGCTATCAGTGCCACCTATCAATGCCCATCAGTGACTAGCATACTAGCTCATTATGCATCACTTACCTTAGATCAGGGCCCCCGAAGCCGTCCTCGTCTCCCTCTCCAGCCGCAGCCATCGCTGCGGCGATAGCCGGAATGTTACTTCCGGGTATCGCCGCTCCAGCCAATCACAGCGCCGATCCGGCGCTGTGATTGGCCGGAGCGGCGAAGACTTGACTCCGCGGGAGCCGTCAAATCCGGCTAAGCCGGATTTGTGAATAGGATTAACCCTATGAATGCGCCGTTGTCTACGGCGCGCATGCGCCGTAGACAACGGTGCATTATTTTTTGTAAAATATCTCCTAAACCGTGTAGGTTTAGGAGATATTTCTTGCACCTACAGGTAAGCCTTAATCTAGGCTTACATGTAGGTACAAGTTACATAAGTGGGTTTACAACCACTTTAAGCACTCCAGCCTAGGTAACTTTATTTTGATATCAGGTTGAGTTGTGGTAATGAAACCTGTTTATATCTTTCTGGACCAATAGAAATTTGCATACATAACTATTGCATATTAAATTCTGTTGCCACGTTTTACCATTAGATGTAATTGGTACCTGGAATTGTTCTTCCTGAGCACGGATTGACAGAAGTTGGCATACATTTACCTTACTGCCTGGAGAGGTTGGTTACAATTACCCGTTCTTTGTTTTCAGTCTTTTAATAAGACACCTGTGGTTAAAATGTTTGCAAAACTCCTGCCAGAGTACTGCAGTACTCTTTCTCCCACAAGATGTCTTCAGTCTGATGGCCAGCATTATTAAAGCCACTTCCTCTGAGCCCAGGTTGTCCTTGGCCTGCTGAAGCCTGTGACTGGACTTTGGAAAGCAGAACCAGCACAGTGATAAGCTCATCACCTTGTCACGCTTTCTTTACCCATCTTCTGTACATGCTTCTTGGCAGCACATGAACTGATCGGCTCCATGTACTGCTTCTTTTCGCATTCCAACCCAGCTTTAGAGAGAACGCGAAAGGCTTTTAAAAATGCTTGCATTTAAAAAAATATAAAAATACATTTAATATATTAAGAGTTAAAGGAGTTGTAAACACAGTTTTTTTTTATCTTAATGCATTCGATACATTAAGATAAATAGCCTTCTGTATGTAGCATCTCCCCTAATACTTGCCTGAGCCCAATCTCTGTCCAGCGATGTCCACAATTACCTCAGCCGTCCAAGACTCTCCCTCCTGATTGGCTGAGACACAGCAGCGGCGCCATTGGCTCTTGCTGCTGCCAATCAGGAGAGAGAGGGGTGGGGCCGAATGACAGCTCCATGTCTGAATAGGCACAGGGAGCTGCGGCTCGGCTCGAGTGCCCCCAAAGCAAGCTGCTCAAGAAGCTTCCATCGCTTATTGCAATATTCTGCACAATACCTGGCACCCCTAACACTTACCTGAGCCCCATCTCTCTCCAGCAATGTCCACGAGTGTCTTAGCCATCCGTTACTCTACTCCTTTTGTGGCTGTGACACAGCAGCGGCACCATTGGCTCCCGCAGCTGTCAATCAAAGTCAGTTAGCCAATCAGGGGACAGAGGGGGCTGGGCCAGGTTGGGGCTCCCTGTCTGAATGGACACACAGAGCTGCGACTCGTTTCGGGTGCCCCCATAGGAAGCTGTTTGCTATGGGGGCACTCGTCAGGAGGGAGGGGCCAGGAGCAGCGAAGAGGGACCGGAGAAGAGGAGGATCCAGGCTGCTCTCAGCAAAACCAACTGCCCAGAGGTGGTAAGTATAACATGTTTGTTATTTTAAAAATAAATAAAAGACTTTACAGTCACTTTAAAGTGGTTGTAAACCCACTTTTATTTTTTTTATTTTTTGGCCCACCTGCAAGAGAAAGGCATAATGAGCTAATATGACTAGCATAATAGCTCATTATGTTCCACTTACCTTAGATCAGGGCCCCCGAAGCCGTCCTCGTCCCTCTGTCCAGCCGCAGACATCACTGCGGCGATAGCCGGAATGTTACTTCCGGGTATCGCCGCACCAGCCAATCACAGCGCCACTCCGGCGCTGTGATTGGCCGGAGCGGCGGAGACGTCACTCTGCGCATGCGCGCGGGAGGCGTTCCACTCGGCTACGCCCAGCGATTGCTGGGAAGTAGCCGAGTATGTGAATGGGATTAACCCCATAAATGCGCCGTTGTCTACGGCGCGCATGCGCCGTAGACAGCGGCGCTTGTCATTTTAGTAAATATCTCCTAAACCGTGTAGGTTTAGGAGATATTCCTTGCACCTACAGGTAAGCCTTAATCTAGGCTTACCTGTAGGTGCAAGTTGAAAAAGTGGGTTTACAACCACTTTAAGTGTGGTACACACTATAAGAAAATCGGGTGAATGATCGTCAGATTTTTCTCGTTTCACAGCTAATTGGAACCGATGAACTAAAACTTGTACGAAAATTCTGAATCAGCTGTCAAAAGTTGTGTACACACTATACGAAAATCGTATGTTCTTTGGATGAAAATGTTCGCCCGATTTTCTTATAGTGTGTACGACCCTTATAGTCGTATCTTTTTTATCTGTCAAAAGTTTAGCTTTAAGGGCAAAACAGAAACCCAGTCACCAAACATAGACATGAGTCAATTTGTATGTTATTACGAACTGTAGAGGCCAAGCATTAGCAAGATTTGAAATTCACCATAAGATTAGACATTTTTTGTCCCTTTGACTAAGCCAAGTACATGAATTCATTAAAATATACCTGTAGAGAAGCCAAACAAAATAAACTGACCATCCATTATATACAAGCATGTGGGCGTGTCCCCACATGTCCCTTCAGCCATCTGCGTGTGCACCAATTACTTACAGCATGGCCCAATACTGTGATTGGTAGCCTTACTGATAAATACTGGTTGCAGGTGATAGGGTTGTGGCCTTTGTCTGCTTCAGTTTCTGTTAAAGTCTTGTTAAAAAGGGATTTTTATAACAGCTTACCTGTAAAATCCTTTCTTGGAGTACATCACGGGACACAGAGCGACTTAGTCATTACTAATGGGTTATATAGTTTACCTTCAGGTGCTGGCACTGGCAACTTCCAAACCGGAAGTACCCTCCCTTTAATAAGCCCCTCCCATCCGGGAGCACCTCAGTTTTGTAGCAAAGCAATAAGTGTCCCAAAAAGAGGGGTGGGAGCTCTGTGTCCCGTGATGTACTCCAAGAAAAGGATTTTACAGGTAAGCTGTTATAAAAATCCCTTTTTCTTTTTCGTACATCACGGGACACAGAGCGACTTAGTCATTACTAATGGGACGTCCCAAAGCAATGCCAAATGAGGGGAGGGATACACTATACATAAGCTGGGCGCCATCAAGCATGAGGCTCTTTTGCGGCCTGCAACACACTGCGCCCAAAGGCGACATCCTCCTGACTTCTGACGTCTACCTGGTAGAATCTAGTAAACGTGTGTACTAAGGACCATGTTGTGGCCTTACAGACTTGAGCCAGGGAGGCCTGGTGATGCACTGCCCATGAAGTTCCAACTGCTCTTGTGGAGTGCGCCCTAACTTTGAACGGAGGCAGTCTCCTTCTCAAGCCATAGGCTTGTATTATGACCTGTCGAATCCACTTGGCTAAAGTAGATTTTTGATGCTGCCTGACCCTTTCTGGGGCCTTCCGGCAGAACAAACAAAGTATCCGTTCTGCGAATCTGAGCAGTGGCTTTAAGATAAGCTTTAACTGCTCTTACTACATCCAAAGAATGCAATAACTTTTCCTCTACCGAACTAGGTTTGGGGAAAAAGGAAGGAAGAACCACATCTTGGTTCAAATGGAACCTCGATACCACCTTAGGAAGAAGGCTGGATGAGGACGTAATACTACTCTGTCCTTATGGACAACCAGATATGGCTCCTTACAGGACAAGGCGGCTAATTCCGATACTCTTTTAGCCGAACAAATGGCTACTAAGAAAATCAATTTCCTGGTGAAAAGAACTAAGGAAATGTGCCGCAATGGTTCAAATGGTTGTTTCTGTAGAACCGACAGAACCAGGTTTAAGTCCCATGGACATATGGGAATACTAACCGGAGGGCTAATACGCATCACTCCTTGTATGAAAGCTTTGACTAATGAATGCAAAGCCAAGGGCCTTTGAAAAAATATTGACAAGGCCGTCTGACCCTTGATAGTACTCAAGGCAAGCTTCCTATGTACAGCCCACTGTAGGAAGTCCAGAATCCTACCTATTACGTACTTACGTGGATGCCATTTCTTGGCCTCACACCACGTGATGTACGCCTTCTAGATCCAATAATAGATCTGCCTGGATACCGGCTTCCTGGCATTGATCATGGTAGATACCACAGGATTAGAGAGCCCTCTCTTTTTTAGAATGTGGGCTTCAATAGCCAGGCTGTCAAACCTAGGGCTGGTAAGGAAGGGTAGTATATCGGTCCTTGCGAAAGCAGGTCCGGACGATGTGGGAGGGTCCAAGGACTTCCCACTGACATTTTTACAATCTCTGCGTACCATGCCCTTCGGGGCCACGCTGGAGCCACCAGAATCACTGGTTTCTTTTCTACCCTGATTCTGCGGATTAATCGCGGTGGGAATGCATATATCAGCTTGAACTGATCCCAAGGGAACACTAGGGCATCCGAACCGCAAGCTAGGGGATCCTTTGTGCGAGACACAAATCTGTCCACCTTTGCGTTGAATCTGGATGCTAGCAGATCTACATCCGGTGTTCCCCACCGCTGGCATATTGCCTGGAAAACCTCGGGGTGAAGAGACCATTCCCCCGGGCATAATTGCTGGCGACTTAAAAAGTCCGCTCTCCAATTTTCCACTCCTGGGATGAAAACCGCGGATATGGCTGTGACATATCTTTCTGCCCATTCCAGGATGCAATTCGCTTCCCTCTGGGCTGCACGACTCCTGGTGCCACCCTGGTGATTGATATATGCCACTGCTGTGGCATTGTCTGATTGAATTCTGACAGGTGACCCTTGGAGTTTGGATGTCCATGCTACTAGGGCATACCGGGCTGCTCGTATCTCTAAGAGATTGGTGGGCAGGGCCTTCTCTGCTTCTGACCACTTGCCCTGGAGAGACCATTGCTCCAGTACTGCCCCCCAGCCTATGAGGCTGGCATCTGTAGTGACCACCTTCCAAGAAACCGGACTGAAGGGTTTCCCTTTTTCCAGATTCTGGGGCACCAACCACCAATGGAGGCTCTTGCGAACGGAAGGGGACAGGGACATTGGTAAGTCTAAAGCCTGAACTCTTTTTGTTCCAGGCTGACAGTATGGCCCTCTGCAAGTTCCTTGAATGGAATTGACCGTAGGGTACTGCTTCGAATGAAGCCACCATTTTTCCCAGCAGCCTCATACACAGGCGTATGGATGGTTTTCTTTTTTGTACCCACTAAGTGGGTCAAATCTTTCAAAGACGACACCTTCTCTGGAGGTAAGAAAATCTTTCTCTGATTTGAATCCAGTCTTAGCCCCCAAGTATTCCAGACTTTTGACTGGTTTTAGGGCTGACTTGTCTCGGTTGATAATGCAACCGTGAGATTCCAGATACTTGATTATCTTGTGAACGACCACTTCTAGTTTTTTTCACTGAGTGGTCTATCAGCAACAAGTCGTCTAGATATGCCATTATCGTTACACCTTGTGTTCCTAGTTTGGCCAATCGTAGGGCCAGAATTTTTGTGAACACTCGTGGTGCTGTGGCCAGACCGAAAGGTAAGGCTCTGAACTGAAAATGGCGCCCTTCTACTGCAAAGCGTAGAAATTTCTGGTGGGCCGGACAGATGGGAATATGCAAATAAGCATCCCTTATGTCGATCGAGGCTAACCATTCCTGCCCTTGTAGGGCGGTGGCCACCGATCGGATCGACTCCATCCGAAAAAGTCCTGATATGTGGAACTTGTTTAGCCCTTTTATATTTAATATGGGCCTCACGTCCCCATTTGGTTTGGGGACTGTGACAAGGTTCGAGTAAAACCCGAACCCGCTTTCTTCCAAGGGAACCTTCATGATTACCCTTGGAGCAATAGTTGTTCTAGTGCCAGAAGGAGGGATCCACTCTTCTGGGGATCGCTTGGCACGTTTGACCTTATAAAATGGGCAGGAGGAATGTCTTTTAACTCCAGCCTGTATCCCAGACTTACTGCGGAGATCACCCATCTGTCTCTGATGGTGTCCCGCCAGGTCTCTGTGAACAACTGAAGTCTTCCCCTCACCCGATTGAGTGGGGGCAACCCTTCATGACTTGGGGGGAGGTTTTGTACCTCTCTTGACCCAGGGTTTCTTGTTACCCTGTGATTGTCCCTGATTTCTGCCCCCTGGATTTGACCGCGGAGGCCGTCGGAACTGTTTCACAGCCGATGTGCCAGGGACTGGAGAAGTAGGCGTCTTAAAAGAAGGACTTCTACCCTTGTTCTTAACCGGCAAGAGTGTACTTTTACCGGCAGAAGTTTTCTGGATATATTTGTCCAGATCATCTCCAGATAAGCGTTCTCCATGAAATGGGAAGCTAATCAGCAATTTCTTACAGGGAGCTTCAGCAGACCAGTTTTTGAGCCATAGAAGCCTACGCATATGTCTACAGACAGCGTAAAGCGGGATGCCTGTTGGATTGTATCCTTTATGGCGTCCACCGCAACACAAGGCTCTAGGTAGGTCAGCTAGGGCAAGAGCCTGCTGATCTGGTAAGTCCCTTAAGACATGTTTCAACTGAACTTTCATTGCTTGGCAGACTCCAATCGCTGCTACTGCAGGTTGTGTCACCATGCTTGCTGTAGAGAAAGCAGATTTTAGTAAAGACTCCAATTTTTTATCTATTGGGTCTTTGAACATTGGAACATTATCTACTGGACATGTCAGTGATTTATTTACACAAGAGATGGCTGTGTCCACTGTAGGGACCCTCCATTTTTTTATGAACTTATCCTCCATGGGATAGATCACTGGAAATCTCTTGGGGGGAGTAAATATTTTATCAGGATGCTCCCAATCCTGGTAAATAAGCCCTTCCAATAAAGGGTGGATTGGGAAGGAACAGTCAGCCTGGGGAGCTTTCAGCGACTCCAGCGAGGAAACCGTAGTGGTTGATGGTTCCGCCAGAGGCATTTTAAATGCTGATCGGACCATGTTAGTCAGAGACTGAACCCATAATCTTTCAGCCTGAGATGCTGAGAAAGGTTCTTCCACTGTTGATTCCTCTATAACTGAATCAACCTCATCCTGATCCCCTTCAGGTAGGTCGATCTCTGTGTGGGGCTGTTCCTCCACTAACAGGCACTCTGAAGGAGGAGACGGAGATCGGACGCGCTTTCCCTGTGACAGGGAAGCAGCGATCAATGCTGTTAATCTCTCTTTCAATCCTCCCAGAGTTGAGGATAAAACCTCCTCTGTTATATATACAGGAGCAGGTGGACTGGGGACAGCCGCAGCACCAGGCACTCCTGCGGGGTTCCTACGGCTACTGACCTCTGAATTTTCAGGGGAGATTGGTGCAGTACAAGCATGCCCAATATCCTCAGAGCCCGATGGAGACCCCTTTGGCTTCCTGGAAGACTTATTTCCGGAGCGTCTGGACGACATATCCTTTAAGCACAAAGCTGAGGTATTCCCGTCGTCATACACCAATTTTGCTGGTAATAGTCTAACACAGTTGCTGCTATATACCAGCTGGTGTCCACTAAAGTGCCTTTCTATGGGGATGCCTGCATCAACCGCCTCTGTGTGCCACCGTTTTGTTGCTAGCTCTGTTTGCATCCAGCTGACACTTGTACTGTGTCTTTTATACATGCTGGGACGCCTGCACATGCGCAGAAGTGCCGCGGCGCGCATCGAGCGTCATCCACCCGCCCCGCCCCTTTTTTTTTCATAGGAGGCGCGTGCACGTGCCCGCGCACCATTGGCGCCCTTTTTTGAAACCAAGCAGGGACTAGGAGCCAGGGCCCTTTTTGCCGGAGGGCCTGTGTGGTGGATGAGCGCAGCAACAGGGCAGAGGAACTGGATTCCCACAGAGAAACTTACCAACTGCCTGGATCTTTTGACTTGAGAAAACCAAAGATCCACATGACAAGAAAAATGGACCACAGCGGCCTCTAGTGGTTTAACACAGGTACCGCGGTCCTCTTTTTTTTTTTTTTCTTGACTACTATTAAAATTTTGCATTTTCCAGTAGTTATAGGCATACACAGATATTAGCGGGAATACCGTTAGGTAACAGACAGAAAGACAAATTAGGCTTGGGGGTCCCCCAATAGAACCAAGTTCCTGGGGGCCCCCACTTACCTGATCCCCGCCGCAGGACTTTGTTTGGTCCACAGAAGTCCAAACTTCACCTATCACGGCAGGCATTGTAATTAAACCTTCAGGGACCGGGTTCCCAAGGATTCCACTCCCCTGGACCTGTATAGCACCCTGCACAGACAACATCTTGGTCGTGGGTATGACCAGAGCTCTGGATCCCAGGGTCCAGCCCTCCTAAGAGAGGCATTACAGGCAAAACCTTGCTCTTCTGTTGCAAGGCCCGGGTACCGACCGTTTAGCTATGAAGCTTTTTTGGTGGGATCCGGAACAGCTTACTAAGGCCCGTAAAAGAACCTGTACGCAAGCCCAGGAAAACACATGTTACTCTTTGGCCAACACCTTAGACACTGGCAAAAAACTGAGGTGCTCCCGGATGGGAGGGGCTTATTAAAGGGAGGGTACTTCCGGTTTGGAAGTTGCCAGTGCCAGCACCTGAAGGTAAACTATATAACCCATTAGTAATGACTAAGTCGCTCTGTGTCCCGTGATGTACGAAAAAGAAATAATCGTGAGACGCTATCACAGGGGTGTCAAACCAACTTCCATGTGGGCTGTATCAGCAGTCTGGTTGCCCTCAAATGGCCAGGCTGTATCTGGGGTGCGTTACATACAGAGTGTAGGGTTCAGTAGTGCGTTACGTACAGAATGCAGGGTTCAGGAGTGCATTACGAACACAGTTCAGGAGTGCGCTATGTACAGAGTGCAGGGTTTAGGGGCGCTACTTACACCATGCAGTGTTAAGGAGTCTGTTATGTACAGAGTTCAGAACTATGCTACCTACAGTATTTAGGAGTGTGCAACCCCAATCCCCCAAAGCTTCCTTGCATCTTTACTCTATCTTACCTGGGCCAAATACCTGTGTCATGTGGCCCCTTGCACCTAGTTTTGTAAGGAGGTACTAGAGCCAAATACATGGGTATTTGGCTCTAGTACCTCCTTGCAAAACTAGTCGCGAGGGGCCACATGACAAGGCCTGGCGGGCCGGATTCGACATACGTGCGCTAGCTATATACAATATCTATTAAAATTCGTATAGCAAATTCTGTTTTAGGCTTTTTAATACATTATTAATTGTAGATATTGGTTGCCCTGCTTCCTGTATTGTGTAAAGGAAGTATATAGGAGCTGACAGTACACAGTGTATGTGCACTTACCCCATAGTGGCCAGTCACTGGCACTTGTGATTGTAAAGGCAGAAGTTTTTTTTATCTTAATGCATTAAGATAAAAAGCCTTCTGTGTGCAGCAGCCACTCTAATACTTACTGAGCCCATCTCAATCCAGTGATGTTGCACGAAAGACGGCTGCCCAGGACTCTTCACTTCATTGGCTGAGACAGCAGTGGAGCGCCATTGGCTCCCGCTGCTGTCAAAGTCGGTGAGCCGGGGGGGCGTGGCCAAGATGGCGCTGTGAGCGGCTGCTTGTTCTGAGAGCTCCGCTGCTTCCTGCATCTTTCCTGGATCCTAGGCTACCTGACGGCGGTTCATCCACCCCAGCTGACCGGGGGAGTGGGGCGCAATAGAGCGGGGAGCGAGGCAATCCCCCTGGCAGCTGCTAACCCCTCCACTGGTGAGATCCGGAGGCCCCGCGTGTTACTAGGCCGCAGCCGCGGTCTTTCCTGACGGCGATCGGAGGTCCGGATCGGGGCGGAGCTACGCGGCGCCCCCCTGCACTTGGGTGAGGTGCACTGCTGCGGGCTGTGGGCGACGGAGGTAGTGGAGACACACCAGCTGCTGATCAATCCATCCGGGCCCACTCGCACTGCTAGGCCGCGGCCGCGGTCTTTCCTGAGGTCCGTCGGAGCTTCGCTGCGGCCACCTGCACATGAGACAGGTGAGCCGGTGAGGGCGGGGGGCGGCTGGACGGAGGAGGACACACCGATCACTGAGCAACGTATCCATCCATCCGGCAATCCTACATCCAGGCCTGCTCAACCTGCTAGGCCGAAGCCGGGGCCTCTCCTGGCGGTCCTTGGCTCGACTGGAACCCTCCCTCCCCCCCTTCTCCTCTTGTGAATCTCCGGGGGAAACGTGGGGGGGGGCACGGTGCGCGCCCTGAATGCGGCGCCGGAGCTCGAGTGCACGGTCCAACAAAGGGGGCAAAAAATTAACTTTTCCAACGCTGCTGGACCCCCCTCCGACGCCCGTTGATCTCCAGGTGCGGAGCCGTGCCACCCGGAGCTCCCACAAGGCCTCACAGGTAGGCTCCATGGACTCGGCTGAAGCCCGACCGCCCTGGCTGGCGGAAGTCATGGCGGCCATCGCCACGTGCCAGTCCACCTTGACCACAAAACTAGAGGCCGTCCAGATGGATGTGGGCCTTATCCGCCAGGACATGGACAAGCTTCGAACCAGGGTGGCGGAGACTGAGCAGAGAGTTAGCAACGCTGAAGATGTGGTCGCAGAACAGGGCGCAGCACTCCGCACTCTCCAAACCAAAGTTAAAGCCCTTGAATACAGAGCCGAAGATGCCGAAAACCGCAACCGGCGCAACAACCTCCGCATTGTCGGACTACCCGAGGGGATAGAGGGGAGTGACCCTATAGGCTTCATAGAGGGTATGTTGCGTACCCTCCTCCCCGAGGCTCGCATGTCACCCCAATATGTGGTGGAAAGGGCGCACAGCATCCCTCCTAAGCCGGGACCTCCCGGAACCCCGCCGCGAACCTTCATTCTCCGCCTGCTCAACTTCCGGGATCGGGACGGGGTTCTCCGTGCCTCCAGGCTAGTGGGCGACCTGCGATTCCAGAACGTCAAGCTGATGATCTTCCCCGACTACTCGGTGGAAACACAGAAGCTCAGGAAGTCATTCGATCAGATCAAGGCGACCCTGAGGGCGCGCAACATCCGTTACAGCATCCTTTTCCCGGCCCGTCTGAGAGTACCGGACGGAGAGTCGACCCGCTTCTTCACTAATCCCAGGGAGGTGTCTGTCTGGTTGGAGTCGCTGCCGCGGGACCGCTGATCAGCCGCACGGTATGTACTATTTGACAACACCCTTGTTTTGCATTTGCCAATATCGGTGTGGCCCGCGAACTGACCCCCGGGACGGAGCTCTCACACCTGTTGTTGCACTTGTTGTGCCCGGCTAATCCCCTTGGTGTGTGCAGCTCTGATGGTGGCGGCTGGCCCCCGCCGATGTGGGAACCCAAGTTAGCGCCCCTGACATGGTCAGGAGAACACTGCCTTCTTTTCCCTTTTGGGGTCTTTTTACCCCCCTGTGTGACACTGGGGACCATACCAAGTATACTCCCATGTCACAGGATCAACTTTACTGCTGGGACGCGCTCCTGTCCGCCTCAATCCTCTTGAACCCCTGTCCCTTACAGCTTGTTGCATAGTCAGCGGAGGTCTCACACTTAGAGAGTCGCTCAGACAGTTGCTCGGCCCCCCCCCCAGAAGTTATCCGGGGGGGCAGAGTTCGCCTCTTGCACGGAACCCCTTTGCAGCCGGCGAGCTGTTATCGTTTGGGATGGATACCCTCCTCAGTTTCAAGGGGGTGGGTGGGGTGGGGGGCGGGGAATGTTGCCCTACTGGGGCTATTTTTTCTTGTTCTGAGTTGTTTTTTTCTTTTTGTTGTTTTTGTTTCCATTATGTTTTTGCTTTACATTCAAAAAGTTGGTACTTCGGCATTGCTCTGTTTCCAGATGTGTACATCCTGGGTCTGGGGGTCAGGTCCGGGAGTCATGCGGTATCATCCTATTCCCCCCACCAATCTGACGGGCCATGACAGCAGTTAATATCCTGTCGTGGAACACCAGGGGGTTGAATTCCCCGACCAAACGCTCCCTGGTGTTCCAATTTCTTAAGTCTTACAACCCGCATATTTGTGTCTTACAGGAAACCCACCTCATGGGGAGTAGACTTCTCTCACTTAAAAAGCCATGGGTGGGCTACCACTATCACTCTACCTACTCTAGCTTCTCCAGGGGGGTCAGTATATTAGTGCTAAAATCCCTCCCGTTTCGGCTCCTGGACCTGATTCTCAATCCTGACGGTAGATACGTCATAATTCATGCCGTGATTCACTCCCTGACCTGGACCATAGTGGGTCTATACCTTCCCCCGCCGGCCTCCCTGTTGCTGCTGAACCACATAACGAGTAGGGTGGCCGAGCTCACCTCTGATAATACTGTGTTTTTGGGGGATTTTAACTTGGTTCCCGATCCGAATATGGATCGCCTGAAGGTCGACACTACTCTGGGTTGGCTGACTGGGCTGATGCCTATGGGCTGACGGACGTGTGGAGGTGGAAGCACCCTCGGGACTTGGCTTACACCTGCCACTCGGCCTCCCACAGGACGTTCTTCCGCATAGATCTGGTATATGCGGGCAGACCGGTCCTGCAAAGGGTTACGGATGTGAAGATCTTGCCTAGGGGGATCTCAGATCACGCACCATTGCTTCTGGCGCTGGATTTCTCTAGGGGCCATCCTGTTCGCCTGTGGAGACTGTCCAGGTTTTGGA
This sequence comes from Rana muscosa, assembly GCA_029206835.1. Lineage (NCBI taxonomy): Eukaryota > Metazoa > Chordata > Amphibia > Anura > Ranidae > Rana > Rana muscosa. Next base: position 877,669,282 of record CM055118.1, read on the forward strand.
TCTCGGACACCTCCGTGGACGAACGGTTCCACACTGAACTGACCGGTTATTGGGCGGACAATGAGGGCACGGCGGGGGCCGGAACTGTATGGGATGCCTTTAAAGCCTCCACGAGAGGGCACTACCAGACCATAATTGCCAGAGTTCGTAGGGAGCGCAGCGCAGACTTAGTGAAGGCGGAAAGGGAGGCTGCCAGTGCAGAAGAGACCTTTATTAGGACCCGTGACCCCCAACACTATGCTCACCTGCAGCTCCTGACGAGGGAAGTCCTTAATATCCGTACCTCACGTACCCAAAAAAAGCTACTGGCGCAATCCCATAGGATTTTTGAACAGGGGGAGAGGTCGGGTAGGATGCTGGCTTGGCTTTCCAGGGAGCAGGAGGGAGGGGTCGGTGTCTCCCATATTACGGACCCCACGGGGGAGCTGGTAAGCTCTCCGGGGGGTATTAATCAGTGCTTTGCTGACTTCTACCGTGCACTCTATAAGTCAAGGGTGGATTATGGTGATGAGGACCTGGTGAAGTATTTGGGGGACATTGACATTCCGGTCCTTACGGAGACCTACCGAGAGCGGCTCGATGCCCCTATCACGGTGAAGGAGATCCAGCGGGCCCTTAAATCTATGCAATCTGGCAAGACGCCCGGGCCTGATGGAATTCCTGTGGAGTTCTACAAACATTATGCAGACGAACTAGTGCCCAGACTACATTCCCTATTCACGGTGTCCACGCAGCAGGGAGAGCTCCCTGTTTCCATGGGTGAGGCGGTCATAGTGGTGATCCCGAAGCCGGGGAAGGACCCTTCCCTCTGTTCCTCGTATCGCCCTATCTCGTTGCTGAACGTGGATGCGAAGATCCTGGCTAAGATCTTAGCAACAAGACTGAACTCTGTCATTACTGCCCTGGTACACTCGGATCAAACGGGCTTTATGCCAGGTAGAGGAACGGATATCAACATTAGACGCCTCCTCACCCACGTTGATGGGGCTGGCGAGGGGTCAACGGGAGTGGTGGCCTCACTTGACGCAGAGAAGGCCTTCGACTCTGTGGAGTGGGGCTACCTCTTGGGGGTGCTCGACGGCTTCAGGTTCGGGCCAGGCTTCCTGAAATGGGTACGCATGTTATATAGCTCCCCATCTGCTAGAATTCGGACCAACGGCTGCCTATCAGACGTCTTCCCCTTGGGCCGCGGCACGAGACAGGGGTGCCCCCTCTCCCCGGGTTTATTTGCCCTTGCTATGGAACCACTGGCCATCCTGTTGAGAGCGGAGCCGAGGGTCCGGGGATTACAAATAGGCCCAATTGAAGAAAAGCTGTCTCTATATGCGGATGATGCCCTGCTATACCTGGCGGATGCCTCATCATCCCTGCAGGTAATTTTAGATCTGATTAACCAATTTGGGGGCTACTCCGGTATTCGTATCAACTGGGACAAATCGATCTTGTTTCCTCTATGTCCCTCGATCCCGCGGCCCACGACACAAACGCGCCTCAAATGGGTAGATGAATTTACGTACCTGGGCATCAAGATTAGCGGCAAAATCGGAGATTATGTTGGCAAAAACATACAACCACTCATGGCCCAACTAGTGACCAAGTGCGCGGTGTGGCGGTCCCTCCCTCTGACGCCGGTGGGTAGAGTCAACCTTTTGAAGATGGTCTTTCTCCCAAAATTCCTGTACTTCTTTCGCAGTACCCCCTCGTACATCCCTAGGTCGTTCTTCCGGAGGTTGGACAGCTTGTTGATCTCTTTTGTCTGGGCTGGGAGACCCCCCCGAGTGGCGAGGAGGATCTTGTATTTGTCCTTGTCTGGGGGGGGGACTGGCGCTCCCTAACTTCCTGCTTTATTACTGGGCGGCTGTCCTGGTTACGGTGAGATGGTGGTTCTCCCAGCCTAGACAGAACCCGGCGGTCACACTAGAGGCGGCTATTTTGGGCTCCTACGCGGCCTTGAGCAATTTACCTTTTCGCGGCCTCAGGGCCAGCCCCTGTATGACGACCCTCATGCGGACCACAGTTAAGGTCTGGCAGGAGGCTCGACTAATGTACCGGCGGCCCAACCTGGTATCCCTGCATATACCCTTGTGGGCTAACCCTATGCTGCCTCACATGAACAGTATCCCAGATCCATCCCTGTGGGCAAAAAAGGAGATCGTTACTCTGAAACATATAGTGAAAGCGGGTACAATTATGTCTTTCCGGGAACTCAGGCAGGAGTATCTCCTCCCGGTCTCTTTCCAATTTAGGTACTGGCAGCTGAGACATGCCTTTGAGGCCCAATTCCCGGAGCCTATAACCCTGGAGTCAGACTCTGTTGAGCGACTCTTATCCTCCGCTCTTATGGACCGACCCCTCTCGTCCCTGTACCTATACCTCACGGTACAGTATGATGCTAAGCTTACTAAACCGTGGGATGAATGGAGGGCTGATATTCCGTCGCTAGATGAGGAGGAGTGGCGGGACTGTCTCTCATCCTATATCCCCGTTATGATTGCAGCAAAGGGATAGGTTTATACAATTTAAATTTCTCCACAGAGCCTACTACACCCCGCAGAGGCTAGCACGTATTTACCCGCAGCGAGATCCCAATTGTCAGAGATGCAGGCAGGAGACAGGTACATTTTGGCACATGGTCTGGTCGTGTCCGAAACTCCAGCCCTATTGGGAGGATGTGGCTTCCAGACTGACTGAAGTGACTGGTTTAAACGTGCCGACTGACCCCAAGATCCTACTACTAAATCATATGGAGGATGTGGAAGGGGATAGATATTGTAAACTCTGCTTGACCTTCTCACTATTTTATGCTAGGCGGGAAATTCTGCTCAAGTGGAAATCTGAGGACCCCCCACATGCGCTGCTTGGCAGCGCTCAGTCGATTCAGTACTTCCTCTCTATAAACTGACTTACGAGAGTAGACGGTGCCCCGCAAAGTTCGACAGAGTTTGGTCTTCATGGCAGACCACTCGCTCTGACTTGGAGCCCCCCCCTGGTTGTGGCTGACTGGGCTGTTTGTTGGGGGGGCGGTTCCTCCCTCCCTCCCCCCCCGCCCCGCCCCTCTTGGCTCCTGGACTAAACTGCTACTTAGGGTTATTGTACGGCCGGGGTGGGGTGAACTAGAGTCGTTGTTAAGCATGATAGGGGGTGGGCCAATGCTTGTTTGTTGATTATTTGCATTAAGTAACGAATGAGGGGGGTGTGATCCCTCGGATGTGACGCATTATCCTGTTTGTTTGTTCTGTACTATTGGATGTGCGATTTACTGGTTGTATTGCAATGCTGATTTGTCTAATAAAATTTCTCTGTTAAAAAAAAAAAGTCGGTGAGCCCATGGGGAGAGGTGGGGGGCGGGGCATAGCCGGAGCTCCGTGTCTGAATGGACACACAGAGCCTCAGCTCGGGTGCCCCCATAGCAAGCTGCTTGCTGTGGGGGCACCCATCAGGAGAGCCGAAGAGGTACCCGAGAAAAGGAGCATCCAGGCTGCTCTATTTAAAACCACTGCACAGAGCAGGTGGGTATAACATGTTTGTTATTTTTAAGAACAAAGAAAAACAAGACTTTACAATCACTTTAACCTCCAGCAGCCACTCCCTAGCACATTACCCTTCATGCCCAATGCTCGTGCATTACCCCTCAGCACCCTATCCTTTAAATAATTCAATGTACCATGTCAAACATCAGTCTCCTCTCCACTAAATTTGGTCCAATAGGAATCTCCGCTGCACTGTTCCATTACTGACGACATAAACATATCTTGGTAACAAAGCCCCGCCTGCTAATAATTTGCTTACATTTTGATGTCTCCTTTTTAACCTCCATTGTCTCCAAAACCACTGATACACTCCTGTTTTATTCTGGGTCCTCCCCAACCGCTTCTACAGTCTGTGGACCTCCTCAGTAGAGGTGGTGGAGAGTGTGTCAGCAGTTGTGCGGACTGCAGTACTGCTGACACACTCCCCACCATCTCTTCTGTCCTAGAATAACCTGTTACTATTAAAGTTCATGTGCTTGTAAAGGCAGGCGTCATAATACTTTTGACAATATAGTGTACAGTATACTATATTGTCAAAAGTATTAGGACGCCTGCCTTTACAAGCACATGAACTTTAATGGTATCCCAGTCTTAGTCTGTAGGGTTCAATATTGAGTTGGCCCACCCGTTGCAGCTATAACAGCTTCAACTCTTCTAGGAAGGCTGCCCACAAGGTTTAGGAGTGTGTCTATGGGAATGTTTGACCATTCTTCCAGAAGTGCATTTGTGAGGTCAGGCACTGATGTTGGACGAGAAGGCCTGGCTCACAGTCTCCGCTCTAATTCATCCCAAAGGTGTTCTATTAGGTTGTGGTCAGGACTCTGTGCAGGCCAGTCAAGTTCCTTACCCCAAACTTGCTCACCCATGTCTTTATGGACCTTGCTTTGTGCACTGGTGTACAGTCATGTTGGAACAGGAAGGGACCATCCCCAAACTGTTCCCACAAAGTTGGGAGCATAAAAATTGTCCAAAATGTCCTGGTATACTGCCCCCTTAAGAGGGGCCAAGTTCAACCCCTGAAAAACAATCCCACACCATAATCCCCCCCCCCCTCCACCAAATGATTTGGAGGGGTGGCCCAATACTTTTGGCAATATAGTGTGAATGAGTATGTTTGGTGTGGAGGAACTTGACTGGCCTGCACAGAGTTCTGACCTCAACACAGACTTGACGTCATTCCGGGAAGTGATGTTCTGGCTTTTGCTGACCATAATCTTTGAGTGGGAAATAAGAGGTTTTCCTTTCCTAAGATGGCGCTGAGCCGGAAAGGATGTCATTCCGAGAAGTGATGCTTTTACTGACCATAATTTACCCTTTTCCTATAGATTAGTGGATAACTAAAGATTTCCCTTTCTTAAAATGGCGCTAGGCCGGAAGTGAGATCATCCTGGGACCAGAAGTGCTGTCCCAGCCTTCAAATAGACCAGGGATATGCAATTAGCGGACCTCCAGCTGTTGCAGAACTACAAGTCCCAAGATGCATAGCAAGACTCTCACAGCCACAAGCATGACAACCCAGAGGCAGAGGCATGATGGGATTTGTAGTTTTGCAACAGCTGGAGGTCCTCTAATTGCATATCCCTGAAATAGACCATCAAACACTGCTATAGACACTCCTAAACCTTGTGGGCAGCCTTCCCAGAAGAGTTGAAGCTGTTATAGCTGCAAAAGGCAGGCCAACTCAATATTGAGCCCTACGGACAAAAGCCGAATGTCGAAGAAAAAAAAAACGTCAGTCGGCACTTGTATATGTCGGTCTGCCTGACAGAAGCTGGCCGAGCATGCTGGAAAACTAGCATCCGACTGACTCCCGCACAGCAATCTCAGCCAATGGCAGAGAGCGCTGATCGTGTGTTCTGGCGGGGGGGCGCCCCCCTGTCAAAACACAACAGCTCAGCCGGGAAGATCGCTCGCTGTACTAACTTCGGATGGTTAGTATAGCGGCTCCGACTGGAGCTGACAGTTTTTTTTTTCGTTAAACGTAAAAAAACTTGTAGTGTGTACCAGGCTTTAGACTGGGATGCCATTAAAGTTCATGTGTGTGTGTGTAAAGGCAAGTGTCCCAATACATTTGACAATATAGTGTATGCCCTATTGATCTATTTTCCCCTTCTATAAAAAAGCCTGTGTGCAGCTTGGCTCTTATGCTGCTGTTTTTAAAATTAGCCAGTTTTGTGAATAGATGCTTTATTACATTATGGGGAACACTTCCCCGCCCCACCATTTGTCCTAATATGAACTATTCGCTGGTTATCATAACCCTGCCCTCCTGTTTTGCTCATACAAACTGCAGTTATATCCTTTTGCACTCCTCTCTTGCACATACTGCCCCTGTCATACCCTCCATACTCCTGTCTGTAATATACCGCCCCCTACCATACTCTTTGCACATGCTTCCTCCTGTCATACCCTCTGCCCTCCTTTCCTGTATATATTGCCTATTGTCATACTTTTTGTATTCTTCTCTTGCAACTTCTTCATGCAATAAGTAGAATTACTTGTGACCTGTACTTCCCCGTTGGCTGTGAGCTGCTATCTGGACACTGAAACTTCACCGCTGTGCTTCCCTGCTGTGCAGGACCTACCCATTCTGTCCATATTGGATCCAGAAGCCTCCTGTGCCCTTCTGACTCTCCACCAGCTGTTGGACCCCCCACGATTGGCAAGAGCCACATATGCGAGTAGTCCATCTCTCCAAACTGTGATCACTGTCATGTGATCTGTTGCCTTGTGAACTGTTGTCCCTTGCTGTGCCTGGATTGTTGCCCTCTGATCCTGGACTTAAGCCCTGCTGTACCAGATTGCTGCTTGACCTTTGCTTTCCCTGGGTTTGTTGCCCTGTACCCTGGACATAAACCCTTGTTGTGCCCTACTGCCACCCCGTTATATTTCTGCCTGCCTCTCACCGTGTCTGGATTATTGCCACGTGGCCTCCTCCTTATCTGATTCACTGCTTGTTAACCCCCCAATAAAGAACACATTGGACGGGAGCTCCAAGGCCTCATTCACGTGGGGCGTACTAAACGTATGCCCATGGATGTCCATTTTTACCCACACGTGCACAAGTGTTCTGTGTTTTTCCATGCAAATAGTCCCATTGATGTCAATTGGGACGCAGAGGCTACACAGGTATGAATGTTGCTCCCAAGCTGACTTTAGTGCAGGTGCACGGCCCTAAAAGCACACTATCTGTCAGATTGGGAGCAGTGTCTGTGTCTGTGTCTGTGCAGCTGCTGTGTCTTCATTGACATCAATAGAACTGCCTGCACGGGGATGCCCAGAACACCTGTGCATCCACATGCAGGTAAACCTGGCCCTCCATGGAAAATTATGGCCCCAACAGTGCTCACTAGAACATGCAGATGGTTAGAAATCCTTCTGTAACCAATTCCATCAGTATGTTTTGCAACAATAGGGTTGCAAAGGTCTTTAGAGAGCTCTTTGCTTTATCCATCATAAGATGTTTCTTGTGTGACACCTTGGTAATAAAACCTCTTTTTTATAGGTCCTCAGTTGAGACTGAACCAGCTGATATTAATTTGTACTGATTGCTTTCTCATTGCTGGTAGATTTTAGCTGGTGTCTTGGCTTTCCATGTTTTTTTTTTGCATCTCCTTTTCTTCATGTGTTCAATACTTTTTTCCTGTGTCAATCTATTTTATTACACATAACTTAATTTCTGAACTCCATTTGTTTTTGGTTTCTTTATATGTAGGGATTGCATGGGTTGTTACCGATGTGGTGAAAATTGCATCTCAATGGCACCTTTTTAGAAATATATTTACCAATAAAATTGGTGACGTGTTCAATACTTATTTCACACGCTGTATAAAATTTTGATGTTCTGTGCGAACATATCACACAACAGCGCTGCCTTTTAGTATATTGATACACTTTTGCTAGCCTGCATAATGTTACCAATCCATACCATTCTCATACAGATTGTGGCTAACTATAACTAGTCAAATTTTAACCTGGTTAAATGAAAATCTTCACAGCTATATAGGGGTCGGTTCACTAAAGGATATCGCTTGTGACACATTTAACCCAAATATCACATGCGATATGTAAAATGTCAATTGACTACGGGTCAGTATTTACCACAAAGAAAGCTTGGTAAATACTGCATAAACCTGTCTAAAAATCAAAAAAAAAAAATTATATATATTTGTTAAATAGCACGTGGCTAGTCCATGATTATTTAACAAATATATGCAATTACTAGCTGGTTGTTAGGGAGACGGCCGGTGTCCCTTAATAACCAGTGACATGATTTGTATATGCAATACTTTTATTTCTGTTTTTTTTTTTTTTCTTGACTGAAAATGCCCAATAAACGTATTTAAAAAAATAAAATAAAAATAACCAGTGACTTCCTGCTGACAGCAGAATGTAAACAAGAGTTGGTCCTTTGGGTCTGGTATGGATTTGGGGGGGGGGGGGCTGCATGCAAAAAAAAAAAAATGGCATGAGGTCCCCTCTAAAACAAATGCCAAACCCTTATCCGACCATGCAGCCCAGCAGGTCGGGAAAAGAGGGGATGAGTGTCCACCCCACAGCCCCCCTACTCATTCACCAAAAAACAATAGAATGTGTCCTAAAAATAAACTCACTGAAACGTTTGACAAGTCCTTTATTTAAGAAAAAAGTTAAATTGCCCGATCTACATCCATTGTCAATCATGATGAACGCTGCCCGCAGGAAAAGGAAAAGCCTGCCATCCACCAACAGGACTGCTCCCGATGTTTGGCTCCTGCCAACTGACATGCTATTTCCGCTTAAGTAAACAAGGGTGACGGGGTCAATTACGTCATAAGAAGCGGAGCCACCCTGTGACGTAATTGAACATACAGTACGTGAACACATCCATATTTGGTCAATGATGTCATAAGGGGCGAGGCCACCTAGTGACATAATTAACCAAATATGCTTAAAGAGGAAGTAAACTCTCTTGGTAAAATAAAAATAAAAATACATCCTGCAAGACAAAGGCATAATGAGCTAGTATGCATAGCATACTAGCTCATTATGAATTACTTACCTGAGATCGAAGCCCCCGCAGCGCCCCTCGTTCGCCTCCTCCGACGCGGCCATCTATCCCGGAGTGACTTCCAGGTATCGCGGCTCCAGCGCTGTGACTGGCCGGAGCCGCGATGACGGGGGGAGGGGTGCTTTGCTGGTGTGTGGGGGGGGGGGGGAGAATAAGGGTTCATACCAGAACCAAAGGTCTGAAATCAGACGGTGGCAAGGAGAAAGCCTGCTTGAATGAAAGAATAAGGTAAGTATATTTCCTTTTTCATATGCAAAGTAAGCAGTTAACTCTTGCAGTAGGGAGGGGGACCCACTATAAGGATAAATGTTTCCCATTCCTGGAAGTCTGCTATAAAGGGAACCTGTCACCAGAGCATTTATTTCATCAAGCGCAAATATGTAAAAAGATAAGACTAAGTTAAAGTGGATGTAAACCCAATTTTATTTTTAATTAAGACTCATATCTGTTACAGCAGAGGATGTCATTTCATCTGTGCTCAGTCTTGCCACAAAGAGTTTAATCCAGCTCTGAGCAATCCTCTTATCTTTTTTCAGTAAGATGAAAACCAACACACAGAGAAATAGGTGTCTGTTTCTTCCCCCTTGCTGTGAGTGACAGCTCATTTCCTTGTTTCATGCAGGAGTGTGAGAGAGGCATTCTGTGTACTTCACATCCCTCCCTCCTTTCTTCTCCAGCTCTCCCAAGATTGGCTGCTCCACACCTCAGCATGATTGGGCATGCTGAAGTCATGTGGTGCCTTTCCTGGGTTTTGACTGGATGTTAGTGATCATGGGGCATAATCCACGAGACCAGCAGAAGTTCAGTGTAAGAAATGTCGATGCCTGGCCAAGGGGAGTGTAGAGGTGGGCGGGAAGTCTACTAACATCACGACTCCACCCACCGAGCCCTGGACAACTGCCCACAGAATTTGGAGTATTGCAGGGCTCCAAACCGCTAAAGGGGAGATATTTGACAGATAAGGATGCCTGCAGGAGGCATGTATATCCTTATAGATCAGCACTATGGAAGTAATTTTAGAAATTATGAGAGTTTGTTTACATCCACTTTAATGTTAGGATGAGCATTGCAATAACTTAGAGACAATGTAATTTTTCTCATTCAGGGCGAAGTAATGGTGCCACTTAAAGTGGAAGTAAACCCTCCTATCATTTTCAGCCAAGGAAGCTGCCATCTTGGCCTCTGTTTAATCTTCAACTGCCATGATGCTGCACATGTGATCAGTTATGACACCAGCCATTGGGTGGTGTGACGGTTTGGTTGAGAGCACAACCAATGTGACAGTTAGCATTTCCGGCATGCCGGGAATGTAACAGTTTTTTTTAAACTATTAAATTGTTGGGTTTACTTCCGCTTTAATCAGTGACGGCCCGTCCATTAGGGGCGCAGCCCCCCTAATCCATGCTTCTGGCCCCTAATCTATATGCAGGGTGTCGTGCACATGAATTTCGATAGGGTTTTTGTTTTGAGTACATGCTTAGAGCCTGAGGCTCTAATTGGCTTAAAAAAAGGGTGGGCTTGGGGTGTGGAGCACTGCGTCCTGAGCCCACCCAGTTGTGTGGCAATAGCAAATTAATATTCGCTATTGTCTTCCTGATTCTCCTCCTGACCAATCACGAAGCGGGTCTTAAGACCCGATTTGCAGAGAGGTGAAGTGATCATATTGGCTGCCGAGGGAAGGAGGAGGGAAGCCACCGTGAAGCCGGAGATGCAGGGTGCTGCCGCCGAGGGGGGAGGAGACACAGGAAGGAGCCGAAGCTGCTAGATGGGGTAAGTGGGGGGGGGGGCGAGCGTTGGGGGTGACGACGGGTGTCTTGTTTGCTGCCCCCCCCCGCAAATATACAGCACCAGCCGCCACTGCTCTTGATTGCATCTTTTCCCTAACAAAGTATACTCTCTTATCTTTGCTCCCTTGCCTCCTCCCTACTCTGAGCCTTCATTCAGCAGGAGTTGGCCTAAATTCAATCTGTAGATGGCTGGCTAAGGTGGACTCCTGCGGCGCAGAGGTAACTGAGTGTGGATAAAGTATACCTTGATGATGGGTATGTCCCTTCTGAATGGGTAAATTAATGAGTTAATATGCTCACAAAATATTTTTTCCTTTCTCTCTAATGTAGAAACCTAATTTTTGTGTGTAGTGTACACAGACCTAGTGCTACAAAAATGTGTTGACTTGAGACTGTTTAACTGCTGCAATCTATTACATGAAATGTCAGCAGGGGCCTTGCTATGAGAAGCTTTGATTGTAATGGTATCAGTATCTAGTAGCTGAATGTTACCTTAGAAAGCTGGTAACTCTTGTCCCAGTTGGATCATGCTGATTTGCAGTAGTGAAGGAGAGTTTGTGTTTTCCTATGCAGCCTTGGACTCCTAATGTGGGACCTGGCCGAGTGCTCGTGAGGGCGTGGATAGGAGCCAGCAGCCGTCCCAGCCAAGAGGAGAAATCTCTTTGTTTCCTGGCATCTCCCTTGCTGTTCGTTCAGATTTTTATTTTTTTTTCTCTTCTGATTTTCCATTGCCATTGTAACCCTTTTTTTTTTTTTTTTTTCTGCACTCATTGCCTGTAAATCTGGTGTAACAGTATCTATTTCTAACCCTTTTATTTGTCAGATCTTTTCTTGACTTGTCTTGGTCTCCCAAGTATCTGGCTTCTAGTCCTGATCACGTCTGATAATCGGTGTAACAGAAATCTATAATTTATCTGGACCAGGTCTACCTATTTAGTCTCTTAGGCCACTTTCACACTGAGGCGCTTCTAAACTGCCAGTAAAAACACTGAGCGCTTTTGAAGCGCTTTTCAGGTGCTTTTGAAAATCTTTCCATTCATCAATGGAGAGGGGAGTTTTTCACAGCCCTGCCAGCACACTGCTCCAGTGTGAAAGCATTAATTGATTTTAATGGAAATACGTTTTCGTGAGCTTTTTAGGTGCTGTTTTTAGCGTGAAAGCGCCTCAGTGTGAAAGTGGTCTAAGGTAAACCTTTTTGACAAAGTGTGTAGAAATAGGAGCAGCTCTACCATTGCAATTACAGTCATCAGAGTGTCATTATTATCTTAGTGCTGATTCGATATTGACCTGTTGCAGAAGTTTTGTCTATTAGATGGTCTTTATGCTCTGGTACATACAGGCATTTGTTGACTATTGTGGGATGTTCACATTAGAAATTTAGGTCTGTCCTCTGCCTTGCTACTTTCTTGTAACATGCATGCATTCAGGCTGGGCTCAAACTTGTGCATGTGTATTTTCATGTATTTTTCGTGAGCTTTTTTTATGTGTTTTTTCATGTGGCCCTAAAGAAGTCTATGGGACCAATAGAAGCGCCGGCACCTTCTTTCTAAAGGCCCGTACACACGATCAGATATTTTGACAACAATTGTGTGATGGACGGGTTTTGTCGGATAATCCGACCGTCTGTATGCTCCATCGGACAATTGTTGTCCGAATTTCTGACAACAAATGTTGGATAGCCATGCTCTCAAATTGTCCGACAACAAATGTGTTCCGTCGGATTATCCGATCGTGTGTACACAAGTCCGTCGGACTAAAATCCAAAGTACAAACACTCATGCTCCGAACCAATTCTAACCATTAGACAACATTAGAAGAAGTTGCCCAAAGAGTGACGCTAAAGAGCTGAAAATAAACGTAGTTTCTCTTATACCCACACGTTTACAGTATCCAGCTGTGTCAGTCCATGGACGATATGTCCCTGCTCGCAGGAGAAGATCTAGGCAGAATGTTAGATGTTAGAAACATTCTAGAACAAACCAGAGCTGAACAGCCCCGCCCAGGGGGGCGGTCCCTCCGGACATTACCCTCCCACCTGCAGTCAGCAGACCTCAGTTTTTTTTCTGCCTAGCAGAAGGAGAAGACGTGGCTCTCTCAGGAGCCAGTCTCCTGGAAGATTTTACTTTTAAATTTTATTCCTTTTGGGAATTTTATTTTTGAGACCTTCAATCAACTGTCAGCTGGGCAACAGATTGGGTACACTGGTATCCTCGTAGTCTTCCCTGTCTGACCATCGAGCGTGCTGATCCTCACCTTGTGTGCGTGAGACTCAGTTCACGACATACCCCATGACTCCAGGGGTGGCCGGGTTGCTTTCATGCTCCCGCGGTCCTCTCAAGATTGAACAGTACCTGACTGACTGTATCTCTCGCGGTGGACCGGGCCGACAGCTAAGCAGTACTGCTCTGTGATAGGTCTGTCTGAAACAAGCCAGTGGGTCCCTGAAAGGGACGGGTAAGTAGTCTCTCCTACTGCAGGCGAGTACATGCTGGCTGTGTTTCTTTATATGGGGGGTTTCTCCCTGTTTCCCCCCTGTTATGCTGATCTCTGCACCCTGTACTAGTGCTGTGCTGTGGGGTGCTTGGGGGTCACTCTGGCCTGGCTGGGTGCTCATGTCTGCAGTTTTTTCTGGTGTGTGAGGTGATTATTGCGTGCGCCGTTAGCGCGCGCATTGGCGCTGTTTGAGGTGGTTATTGCGTGTGCCACTGGCGCGCATTAGAGCTTTGAATTTCGCGCTCGGCAGCCATCTTGGCGTTCAATGGCACAGTTATAGCTGCGGCCGGCAGCCATTTTCTTGTGGCCGCTGCGCATTTATTTTCAGTTCTAGCGGCGGCGCAAATCTCCTCACAGACTGAGCGGTCCTTAAGGGTTGGTGAGTCCTCCGGGTATCCCCTCCTCAGCCTCAGCGTAGCCAGTGGGTGGACTGTATATTCACTGTATAGTGTATAAGGTCTCAGAGGGTGGCGTTATGGAGTCTGATACACCTGTTCTCCACACTTGCCTGGGGCAACTGGCAGTGCTGCACAGTTAAACATGTTCATATGTTTCCTGCACCTGCGGTCCTTATGGACCAGTTGTCAGCAGTCCTGGAATCATTCCTTGTCAGAATGGAAGCGGTGTGCGAGCAAAAGGAGCTATAAGCCCCCTCCCCCCACAAAAATCTTTAGTGAAGGAGTGCTCTGAGTCAGATATGGGCCTAGCTACTGTGCTCAGGACCCTAGATCTGAATATTTAATGTTTATGAACAGGACATTACCTTGTGAGGAAGACTCCAGTTCTGTGTCAGTGAATGACAGGGCGCTTGTAAGTGATCTCATTTAAGATGTGAGGAACAATCTCAAGCTGGAATTGCTGTGACAAGCCTTTCTTTTACACAGCTTCCTCACTGTTTTCCTCACACACTGCCTCAAGAGCAGCATGGATGATACAGTGGTACACAGTGTTCCCTCCCCCTGGTCGGTGCAGCATGGTGGGGGGGAGGACTTTATTCATTTATGTCTCTAGTCCCTGTGAGCCTTCTGTGTGATATCCTGAGGCAACATTTCCCGCCATTTCCTGGGGAATGCTTTGAGCTCTGACAGACACAGGTCTGATGATCAGAAGTTACCTGTTACCTGCATGCTGCTTCAGCAGCACCGTCAAGCAGGTTGGAATGATAGAGAAGATTATGCGCCTCTGCACCATAATTTAAACATCTCCTATACCTGTACACTGCATACATCCACAGTGTATGTATTTGTTATTGGTCTCTGTGTCTGCATGGCTGTCCCCCCACGTTCCAATGCTGTGTTTCAGTGCCATACATGATATAAACGTACAAAATATGTTTATGCACGACTCCAGATACATTCACAGTATATGTATGTATTATGCTCTCTGGGTCAGCGCGGGTTTCCGCCAGGGGCTCCGGTGTCCTCCCGCGCTCTCATGGTATGTGCGCTTCGGCTCTCTGCACAGTATAGACATGTTCAATATGTTTATTGTACATACTATACATGTTTACAGTATGGGTATACTGTTTGCATGGGGTTCCTCCGGGTACTCCGGTTAACCCCCACGCTCCAATGGAAATGCACAGCATAAACATGTGCAATATGTTGATTCACATGCTATCATTCCTACACGGTATCTGTGTGCTGTCTGTTTAGAGTTCTTCCGGGTGTTCCGGTTTCTTCCCACGCGCTGACGGTATGTGCGCCTTTGGCCTTCTGCACAGTTACACATGTGCAATGTTTATCACGCATGCTATAATACCTACACGGTATGTGTAGGCAGTCTGTGTGGTTTTCCTCCGGGTACTCCGGTTCCCTCCCACATTCCATTGGTATGGGCGCTTCGGCGCTATGCACAGTCTAAATTTGTGCGATTGGATATCCACATACTAACATACCTACCCGGTATGTCTGTGCAATCTGCGTGGGTTTCCGCCCACGCTACATGACATGCATGCCTTTGGTGCAATACACAGTGTAAACATACACATTATGTCTATACACTAAATACATTTAAAGTAGTTGTAGGTATTGCATTCTCTGAGTATGCGTGGGGTACTTCGATTCCTCCCACGCGCCAACAGTGTGCGCGCCTTCAGTGCTATGCACACATGGGCTTGTGCAAAATGTTTAGCACACATACTATAATACCTACACGGTATGCGCATGCAGTCTGCATGGGTTTCATCCGGGTGCTCAGATTTCTCCCCTGCGTTCCAATGGTGTGCGCATTCTCAGCGCTATGCACAGCATAAACATGTGCAATTTGTTTATTCGCAGGCTAACATACCTACACGGTTGTGTACGCAAACTGCGTGGCTGGTTTACGTCCAAGCCCCGATGATGTGCGCGCCTTCGTCGCTGGCACAGTATATACACGTGTTTAATAGATTTATCCACACATACTAAACTACATACGCCGTATGTGGTGGTATTATGCTCTTTGTGGCTGGGTGGGTTTCCTCCCACACTCTATTTGCGCGTTTGACGCAATACATAGTATAAACTATGTGTTTGTACAATCAGCACTTATCCATGGGTAGCTGCTGGATGGAGCCTTGTCACAAGGATCCCTGGTTTCAGGGGTATCACTTTCCACCTGCTTTCAGTGGTGATCAGAAGCGCTGGCTTGGACTGTGTTCGCCAGGCTGAGGTTAGCGTTACGCCCGTTAGTGGCTGCGTTTCTGGTGTTTTTTGTAGCTCAATGACTGGGCAAAAGCCTCTGCTTCATCCATCAGTCGTATAGCGGGTGCACTGCATTTGCTTTAGCCTTTTAGGGTCTCTGTGCCCGGGGTGGGTTTGCGCCACCTGTGGAGGCTGAGGTACTAGTCCTGTGACCGAGTTTCTAGGGAAGTTTCCTCAAGTTGCCTTTATTGGCCAACAGCTGAGGCACCCTGTACACCGGGGCCTCCCTTCTCCGATACATTGCGGAGTCTCTTTGGGATTTTCATACATCTCGCTGCAAGACGGTCCTGTCGGTCGTGTGCATTGCAGGGGAAGGGTCCTTGCATCCGGAGGTGTTTCCACCTCCTTTACCAGAGGTGGGGCCCCGGAAGTGGACCTTATGGCCTCTCGACTCACTCGCAAGGTGGCAAGATCGTGGTCAGGTCCAGGGACCCCTGGGCGGACGCGTCAGACTAGTTGGAAGCCCGTGGGGGCAGTATCGCCTGATATATGCTTACCCTCCGCTACTGTTGTTGCCTTGCCGGCTTCGCAGAGTAGGGGCTGAGGCCATTCCAGTGATCCTCATTGCTGTGGAATGGCGACATTGGTACGCCGATCTACTTCAGCTAGTCGCAGACGTTCCTGGCGACTGCCTATTGGGGTGGACCTTCTGTTTCATGATCCCATTCTTCATCCTGCTTTACAGTCCTTGGCTTTAATGGCATGGCTGTTTAAAGCCAGGTGCTGAAGGACCGAGTTCTCTCGTATTTGGTCATCTCTTCTATGTTGTTGACACAGGAATCTTCCTCCAGAAAGATATCTCACCGTACCTGGAAGGCTTACATCGCTATGTGCGAGGAACTTGAGTGGCGTCCTTGGATATATTCAGTTCCCAGGATTTTGCTGTTCTTACAGCGTGGTGTGACCCAAAAGCTGGCCTTGCATACCTTTTTTGAGGGTCAGATTTCGGCCCGGGCTGTCTTTTTCATGGACCGCTACCGGGCCATTCCTTGATAGCACCTTTTGTGCAGGGGGTTCGCCATGTGATCCCCCCCCTGTCAAGCCTCCTCTCCCTACTTGGGATCTGAATTTGATGCATCTCGGTTCTCCAAGAACATCCCTTTGAGAATATCAGAGAGATTCCTCTCTTGACCTTGTCCCGGAAGGTGGCCTTCTTAGTGGCCATTGCTTCGGTTAGACGGGTGTCTGAGTTGGCGGCCTTGTCCTGCAAGTCGCCTTACTTGGTCCTCCATAAGGATATGGCGGTGTTGCGCCCACGACTGTCCTTCTTTTCTAAGGATGGTCTCGGCCTTTCACCTTAAGAAGGACATTGTTCTTCCGTTCTTGTGTCCTCACCCATCGCATCCCTGAGAGTTTGCGCTTCATACATTAAGATGGGTACAAGCCTTACGAGTGTACCTGTCTGCTACTGTTTCCATTCGGAAGTCTGTGTCTGGTCCAAAACAGGGCCGAGCGGTGTCGTCTGCCACCGTCTTTAGGTGGATCAGGCAGACCGTCATACAGGCCTATGCCCTTAAGGGGCGGGCGCCTCCCTTTCCGGTTGCAGCGCATTCCACCAAGGCAATTGGTGCTTCCTGGGCCTTCCAACATCAAGCGTCGGTTGCACAAGTGTGCAAGGCGACGACCTGGTCGTCCGTTCATACCTTTTCAAGATTTTATAAGGTTGATGTGGCTGCATTTTCAGATGCTCCCTTCGGCCGCAAAGCATTGCAGGCCGCTGTTTAATGTTGCAACTCCTCCGTTGAGGAGCTCTGCTTGTTTGGAGTGAAGTTTTGGTTGTTCCTTTACTACTGCTCCCACCCTTCTGATACTGCTTTGGGACGTCCCACACGTTTACAGTATCCAGCTGTGTCAGTCCATGGACGATAAGAGAAAATAGGATTTTTGTACTCACTGTAAAATCCATTTCTCTGACGTCCGTGGACTGACACAGCACCCACCCTTCTTTTAAGGTTTGTACTGCTTTGTTACGAACTGAGGTCTGCTGACTTCAGGTGGAAGGGTAATGTCCAGAGGGACCGCCCCCCTGGGCGGGGCTGTTCAGCTCTGGTTTGTTCTAGAATGTTTCTAACATTCTGCCTAGATCTTCTCCTGCGAGCAGGGACCTATACCCACACGTTTACAGTATCCAGCTGTGTCAGTCCATGGACGTCAGAGAAATGGATTTTACGGTGAGTACAAAAATCCTATTTTTGTGTATGTTGGCTGAAAAAGTTCTGCCGTCTGTATGCAAGTTCATGGCCAACGCCCTTCGGACAAAAATCCACAAATTTGTCCGATGGAAATCCGATCGTGTGTATGAGGCTTTAGTCACATGGAATAGCATTGCAAAAATCTGAACAGGCTCTCTAGAGAATAATGGGAAGTGTCAACAGGCAATAATAGGAATAAAGAGGAATCCTGTTGTGCGACAGCTGAAGCATGTCAAATTTGATTAGGTGTGAACGGGTGACTTAAGCCTCATACACACGACCGGACTTCCATCGGACAAATCCGTGGAATTTTGTGCGAAGGGCGTTGTCCATGAACTTGTTCTGCATACAGACGGCAGAACATTTTTAGCCAACATACACCAAACTACGTGGTTTTTCAGCTGTTTACTGCCACCCTTTGGGCAACTTCTGCTAATGTTGTCTGATGGTTAGCATTGGTTCGGAGCATGCGTGTTTGTACTTTGGATTTTGGTCCGACGGACTTGTGTACACACGATCGGATAATCCGACGGAACACATTTGATGTCAGACAATTTGAGAGCATGCACAGCCAACATTTGTTGTTGGAAATTCAGACAACAACTGTCCGATGGAGCATACAGATGGTCGGATTATCCGACAAAACATGTCCATCAGACAATTGTTGTTGGAATATTTAATCGTTTGTACGGGCCTTTAGAAAAACATTCTTATCCAAACTCTGTATTCTGTGCATTAAGGTAAAAATAACTTTTTCTGCAAGTGGCTTATTTATATTTAATATTTTATTATATCTTTTCATGTGACACTGAAGAAATTACACTTTGCTACAATGTAAAGTAGTGAGTGTACAGCTTTTATAACAGTGTAAATTTATGTCCCCTCAAAATAACTCAACACACAGCCATGAATGTCTAAACCGCTGGCAACAAAAGAGTACGCCCCTAAGTGAAAATGTCCAAATTGGGCCCAAAGTGTCAATATTTTGTGTGGCCACCATTATTTTCCAGCACTGCCTTAACCCTCTTGGATATGGAGTTCACCAGAGCTTCACAGGTTGCCACTGGAGTCCTCTTCCACTCCTCCATGACGACATCACAGAACTAGTGGATGTTAGAGACCTTGTGCTCCTCCACCTTCTGTTTGAGGATGCCCCACAGATGCTCAATAGGGTTTAGGTCTGGAGACATGCTTGGCCAGTCCATCACCTTTTACCCTGGGCTTCTTTTGCAAGGAAGTAGTTGTCTTGGAGGTGTGTTTGGGGTTGTTATCATGTTGGAATACTGCCCTGCGGCCTAGTCTCCGAAGGGAGGGGATCATGCTCTGCTTCAGTACATGTTAGCATTCATGGTTCCCTCAATGAACTGTAGCTCCCCAGTGCAGGCATCACTCATGCAGCCCCAGACCATGACACTCCCACCACCATGCTTGACTGTAGGCAAGACACACTTGTCTTTGTACTCCTCACCTGGTTGCCGCCACACACGCTTGACACCATCTAAACTAAATAAGTTTATCTTGGTCTCATCAGACCACAGGACATGGTTCCAGTAATCCATGTCCTTAGTCTGCTTGTCTTCAGCAAACTGTTTGAGGGCTTTCTTGTGCATCATCTTTAGAAGAGGCTTCCTTCTGGGATGACAGCAATGCAGACCAATTTGATGCAGCGTGCGGCATATGGTCTGAGCACTTACATGCTGTCCCCCCCACCCCTTTAGCCTCTGCACTCATACATATATTTCCCTTCTGGATATGACGCTAAGCACGTGCACTCTAGTTCTTTGGTCGACCATGGCGAGGCCTGCTGAGTAGAACCTGTCCTGTTATACCGCTGTATGGTCTTGACCGCCATGTTGCAGCTTAGTTTCAGGGTCTTGGCAATCTTCTTATAGCCTAGGCCATCTTTATGTAGAGTAACAATTCTTTTTTTCAGATCCTCAGAGAGTTCTTTGCCATGAGGTGCATGTTGAACTTCCAGTGACCAGTATGAGAGAGTGAGAGCGATAACACCAAATTTAACACACCTGCTCTCCATTCAGACCTGAGACCTTGTAACACTAACACTCGCTTTTGTTGCCAGCGGCTTAGACATTTGTGGCCGTGTGTTGAGTTATTTTGAGGGGACAGCAAATTTACACTGTTAGAGCCGGTTCACACAGGGGAGACCTGGGATCCGACTTGAAGTCGTCCCAAGTCGCGCTGTTGAGAAAAGCAATAGAAGTGAATGGAGACGTCTTAACCACTTAAGCCCCGGACCATTTCGGGCCATTAGGACCAGGCCTGTTTTTGGGATTCGGCACTGCGCTGCTTTAACTGTAAATTGTGCGGACATGCAATGTTGTACCCAAATGAAATTTGCGTCCTTTTCTTCCCACAAATAGAGCTTTCTTTTAATGGTATTTGATTGCCTCTGCGATTTTTATTTTTTGCGATATAAACGGAAAAAGACCGAAAATTTTGAAAAAAAATGATATTTTCTACTTTTTGTTATAAGAAAAATCGAATAAACTCAATTTTAGTCAGACATTTAGGCCAAAATGTATTCAGCCACATGTCTTTAGTAAAAAAAATGTCAATAAACGTATATTTATTGGTTTGCGCAAAAGTTATAGCGTTTACAAACTAGGGTACATTTTCTGAAATTTACACAGCTTTAAATTTATGACTGCCTATCTCATTTCTTGAGGTGCTAAAATGGCAGGGCAGTACAAAACCCCCCCAAATGACCCCATTTTGGAAAGTAGACACCCCAAGGAAATTGCTGAGAGGCATGTTGAGCCCATTGAATATTTTTTTTTTTTGTCCCAAGTGATTGAATAATGACAAAAAAATTACAAAAAGTTGTCACTAAATGATATATTGCTCACACATGCCATGGTTATATGTGGAATTGCACCCCAAAATACATTTTGCTGCTTCTCCTGAGTACGGGGATACCACATGTGTGGGACTTTTTAGGAGCCTGGCCACGTACGGGACCCCGGAAACCAAGCACCGCCTTCAGGATTTCTAAGGGCTTAAATTTTTGATTTCATTCCTCACTACCTATCACAGTTTCGAAGGCCATAAAATGCCAAAATAGCACAAAACCCCCCCAAATGACCCCATTTTGGAAAGTAGACACCCCAAGCTATTTGCTGAGGAGGCATGGTGAGTATTTTACAGCTCTCATTTGTTTTTGAAAATGAAGAAAGAAAATTTTTTTTTTTTTTTTTTTTTTTTCAATTTTCAAAACTTTGTGACAAAAAGCGAGATCTGCAAAATACTCACAATACCTCTCAGCAAATAGCTTGGGGTGTCTACTTTCCAAAATGGGGTCATTTGGGGGGGTTTTGTGCCATCTGGGCATTCCATGGCCTCCGAAACTGTGATAGGCAGTGAGAAGTAAAATCAAAAATTTACACCCTTAGAAAGCCTGAAGGCAGTGCTTTGTTTTTGGGGTCCCGTACGCGGCTAGGCTCCCAAAAAGTCTCACACATGTGGTATCCCTGTACTCAGGAGAAGCAACAGAATTTATTTTGGGGTGTAATTCCACATATGCCCATGGCATGTTTGAGCAATATATCATTTAGTGACAACTTTGTGCAAAAAAAAATTTTTAAAAAAAAAATTGTCTTTTTTCCGCAACTTGTGTCAACATATAAAATATTCCATGGACTCGACATGCCTCTCAGTATATAGCTTGGGGTGTCTACTTTCCAAAATGGGGTCATTTGGGGGGGTTTTGAACTGTTCTGGCATTTTATACACAACATTAGGAAGCTTACATCCACTCTTCTAACCACTTGAAGACAAAGCCCTTTTTGACACTTTTTGTTTACATGAAAACATATTTTTTTTTTGCAAGAAAATTATGTTGAACCCCCTAACATTATATATATTTTTAAAGCAAAGGCCCTACAGATTAAAATGGTGGGTGTTGCATTTTTTTTTTCTACACAGTATTTGCGCAGCGATTTTTCAAACGCATTTTTTGGGGAAAAAATACACTTTTTTTAATTTTAATGCACTAAAACACACTATATTGCCCAAATGTTTGATGAAATAATAAAGATGATCTTAGGCCGAGTACATAGATACCAAACACGACATGCTTTAAAATTTCGCACAAACGCGCATTGGCGACAAACTACATACATTTTTAAAAGCCTTTAAAAGCCTTTACAGATTACCCCGTTAGATTTACAGAGGAGGTCTACTGCTAAAATGACTGCCCTCGATCTGACCTTCGCGGTGATACCTCACATGCATGGTGCAATTGCTGTTTACATATGACGCCAGACCGACGCTTGCGTTCGCCATTGGGCAAGAGCAGGGCAGGACAGGGGTGCTTTTTTTTTTTTTTTTTTTTTTTTTTTTTTTTTTTATTATTAATTTTGCTTTTTTATTTTATTTTTAAATTGTTCCTTACATATATTTTTTTTTTAATAATTTTTATTGTTATCTCAGGGAATGTAAATATCCCCTATGATAGCAATAGGTAGTGACAGGTACTCTTTTTTTGAAAAAACTGGGGTCTTCTAGACCCTAGATCTTTCCTCTGCCCTCAAAGCATCTGACCACACCAAGATCGGTGTGATAAAATGCTTTCCCAATTTCCCAATGGCGCTTTTTATATCCGGGGGGGGGGGGGGACATTCCCTCCCACTGCTTGTAAAAGCAGTCCAGAGGCTAATTAGCCGCTGTGATTGCTTTTACATGAAAGCCGGCCGCTGGCTGAAAAGAATGATACCAAGATGATGCCTAAACCCACAGGCATCATTCTGGTATAACCATTCAAAGTCCAGCAACATACCAGTACGTTGCTGGTCCTTGTTGGACATGTATTGTAATCTTTTTTTTTTCATGCAGCCTGTTGGCTGAACGAAAAAAGAGATTGATCGGTGGGTATGCCCACCATTAGAATACCGCCCTTCATCCACCCACTTCTAATGATGGGCATACATGCACCATTTATATATGCCGAAGCATGGGGGCATCCTCCCGCAAAAAAGTTATGCCGCACACACATGGTCAAACGTTTCCACGGGCAAGCCTCCGTCGGAATTTCGACCGTATGTATGCGGCATTAGGAGCAAAATTGCTCCTCCGCCCTGCTGCCCCCATGCTTCGGCATATATGCTTTTTTTTTTTTTAACTGTGGTGGTGAAATCACCTCCTACAGCACTGGAGTCGCAGGGATCAGGCCTGTCTCTGCGAACGCTGCAGTTATGTGTGTTGTGTTTTGGAAGTGACAGTGATCGATCGATACTGCACTTGGGTGGCCTGGGCTGGACGGAGGGGCAAAACGCAGGTGCCAGCAGGTATCTGGGCTGATCCCGCTAACACTGCGTTTTTGGGAACCCTAAACCGCTGGTATAGATCTGATCAGATCAGATATTGATCTGTTCAGATACTATACCACTAAGGGGGGTGTATGCTTTACGCGTGGGTGTTAGCGTTACTGGCACTAACCTGACGCTGCCTGGGGTGTGACGCAGACCCTCTCTGACGCTAAAACCTAATTGATATCACCCACCGGGCGATCAGGGGGTTAAACCTTTATTGGGTTATATACGGCGGGTGCCCTGACACTATAAAAAGCAAACTAACTAACCAGCGTCACCCGTAACACTTATATGGTGATTACTGGTGAAAGGGTTAACTAGGGGCAATTAGGGGGTTAAAACCTTTATTAGATCATATTTGGGGGTACCTGACGCTATAAAAACCTGCGGCGAACCTAAAAAAAATGACTGGCTACCGATTGGCATCACCGACACGAAGACAGCGATCAGAAAAACGATCGCTTAGTGACAGCGGTGATAGGGGGTGAAAGGGTTACCTGGGGGGCGATCAAGGGGGTTAAACCTTTATTAGATAATATATTGGGGTACCCGACGCTATAAAAACCTGCGGCGAACCTAAAAAAAATTACTGGCTACCGATCGCCATCACTGATGCTAAGACAGCCATCAGAAAAATGATCGCATAGCGACAGCGGTGATAGGGGGTGAAAGGGTTACCTGGGGGGCGATCAAGGGGGTTTAACCTTTATTAGATAATATATTGGGGTACCTGACGCTATAAAAACCTGCGGCGAACCTAAAAAAAATTACTGGCTACCGATCGCCATCACTGATGCTAAGACAGCATCAGAAAAATGATCGCATAGCGACAGCGGTGATAGGGGGTGAAAGGGTTATCTGGGGGGTGATCAGGGGGTTAAACCTTTATTAGGGGGGGTTAGGGGGCTACACTGGACCTAAAACTAAACTTTAGTGACACTTTCACAGTCACAAATGTCACTGATTGCAGTGATCACTAAATAAATGGTCACTGCAATCAGTGACACTGTGACTGGGGGCTGGGGGGTGATCTGGGGGGTGATCTGGGGGGGTCTGGGGGTCCTGGGGGGGGCGATTAGTGTTCCTATGTGTCCTGGTGTCAGTGTAGTGTTGTGCTCACTGACCTGATGTCTTCTCTTGTACGGCGCTCGGTATATGTGAGCACCGCACCAGAGATGACATCACTTCCTCCTGCTTCCTCTGTCTGAAACAGACAGAGGAGGCATTTCCATTCGCCGGGAGCGATCGCGAGGGGGGGGCCGGAATCGAAAGGCCGCCCCCTCATCTGGGATCGCTCCCGGTGAAGTAACGACCGCTCACGGCACAGAAGGGGGGTCCGGATGGACCCCCCAACTGTACAAAGGCAGTCACGTAGATCTACGTGATTCTGCCTGTCCGTGCCATTCTGCCGACGTAAATCGGCGGTGGGCGGTCGTTAAGTGGTTAATGTACACTACTGAAGTCGCTCCGACTTCAGAAAAGGTTCCTGTACTACTTCTTCAATACAACTTCTAGGCGACTTGTACCCATTGATTTCAATGGAAGTCGCATCCAAGTCGAATCCCCGTTCATAGTGAGGCAACTTTACAGGAAGTCGCCCCTGTGCGAACCGACTCTAAGGCAAACCCCCCCCCTCCCTCCCACAGAGCTGGTATTTGGTATGAATCATGAGGGGGAACTCCACGCCAAATTTTAAATAAAAAAAACGGCATTGGTTCCCCTCCAAGAGCATACCAGGCCCTTAGGTCTGGTATGGATTTCAAGGGGAACCCTCTATGCCGAAAAACGGCGTGGGGGTCTCCCTAAAATCCATACCAGACCCTTATTCGAGCACGCAGCCTGGCCGGTCAGGAAGGGGGGAGCGGATGAGCGCCCCCCACCCCAAAGCACCTTGTCCCCATGTTAATTGGGGACAAGGGCCTCTTCCCGACAACCCTTGCCGTTGTTTGTCGGGGTCTGCGGGCGGGGGGCTTATCGGAATCTGCGAGCCCCTTTAAATAAGGGGGCCCCCCACCCTATGTGAATGAGTATGGGGTACATCGTACCCCTACCCATTCACCTAGGGGGAAAAGTGTCAGTAAAAAAAACACACTAGACAGCTTTTTAAAGTAGTTTATTAGGCAGCTCCGGGGGTCTTCTTCCGACTTCTCCGGTGCTTTCTACCTTCTGCCGGGCTCCTCCGCTATCTTCTGCCGTCTCTTTTGCTAGCGGTGGCCCGGTCCTCATCGTCGTCTTCTTCCCTCTTCTCTCCGCCTGATGTTGACTCAACGCTCTCTGCCGCTATAATGCCGTGTGCGCGGAGCGCAACGAATTATATAGGCATGGGGCGTGGTCACTGCATGATGTCACCATGTGACCCCGCCCCTTATGTCTTAACCACCCAGAGCATGATGGGACTGTGGCGTGATAAGAGGCGGGGTCACCCAGTGACCACGCCCCATGCCTATTGTGAGGGGGTTAGCTCGGCAGCGGGTGTGGGTGACCCCCGAGATGGGCTCCCCACACAAAAACAGGCCCAGCAGACGGAGCTTGTGGTTTTCAAAATCAAAAAGGTGCGGTTTATTTTCTATTTACAGTGACAAAAACACAGCAAAGCAAAAGAGACATAAACAAAATAAATCCTGGTCAAGTTGACCTCTGACTAAACATACAGGTTTCCTAACTAACAACTGGGATCAGCCTAGTGCTGTCCTAGTCCCTAAGTCCCTGGTTTTAAATGTCCAAGCAAATAGCCACACAGGCTTTGTCTCACCGCACAGGGGTTCACTCTCCCTAGACAGTCCACACAGGTCTGGTTCCAGGCATGAGCTAACATCTAATGAAGCTGGGAGTTCTTATAGAGGCCTAAATGAGCTGACAAGCTTCAGCTGGTCTCTTCAACTCCCTGTCTGTACGACGCCCCACACTCTCCCTAGAGGTATGAGTCATCCATGAGCCCACTAGCCTTAGCTGGGCTTATACAACTCTCCACCTAGTTGTATAAGTCGGCGTAAAGCCTGAATCTGGGCGAAATATATCTACCCCCCTGGATGCAACCAGGTGACTTTACCTTCCTGCTGTCACATACCCCCCCCTCTTGTTTTAACCTCGGGGTTGGAACACCAGCAATCAGGCATTCATGTACTCGAGACAAAGCATCCACATTCCCCATTTGAACGCCAGGGCGATGCTTTACTGTGAAGTTGAATTCCTGGAGGGCCAGGAACCACCTATTCACTCTTCTATTTGTTTCCTTGTTTTGAGCCATCCACTTTAACGGAGCGTGATCCGTAACCATGTCAAAGTGCCTACCTAGCAGGTAGTACCGAAGGGAATCTAGAGCCCACTTCACCGCTAAACACTCCTTTTCAACGGTGGCGTAATTTACCTCATGGGACTTCAACTTCCTGCTGAGGTAAATGACTGGGTGCTCTTCCCCGTTCCAGACCTGCGACAATACTGCTCCTAACCCCACATCTGACGCATCACTTTGTACGACAAAGTCTTTAGAGAAGTCGGGTGAGTACAACACTGGCTGGCTACATAAGGCTTGTTTCAAGAATTGGAATGCTGCCTCAGCCTCGGGGGTCCATTTAATCATGACCGACCCTTTCCCCTTCGTCAGGTTGGTTAGGGGCACAGCCTTAGAAGCAAAGTGGGGAATGAATCGCCGATAATACCCAGCGATTCCCAGAAAGGCTCGTACCTGCTTCTTGCTGTTGGGACGTGGCCAACTCTGGATGGCCTCGACTTTGTTGAGTTGGGGTTTTATTACTCCCCTCCCAATGGTGTACCCAAGATATTTGGCCTCCTCCTGCCCAATGGTACACTTCTTGGGGTTAGCCGTAAACCCCGCTTCCCGAACAGAGTCCAGGACTGCTTGCACTTTTGGCAGATGTGAGGCCCAATCTGTGCTATGGACAATTACGTCATCCAGGTAAGCCGCAGCATACTTCCGATGGGGCCTCAGCATCTGGTCCATTTTCCGCTGGAATGTGGCCGGCGCATTCTGTAACCCGAACGGCATTCTTTTATATTGGAACGCCCCGTCTGGGGTTACAAATGCGGTTTTCTCTTTGGCCGACTTGGCCAGGGGGATTTGCCAATACCCTTTTGTGAGGTCAAGAGTCGTCATGTATCGGGCTGTTCCCAGCCGGTCGATCAACTCATCTATACGTGGCATGGGGTAGGTGTCAAATTTTGTAACTTTGTTCAACTGACGAAAATCGTTACAAAATCGCCAGCTCCCATCCGGTTTAGGCACCAACACAATGGGACTAGACCAATCACTTTGGGACTCCTCTATCACCCCTAAGTTCAGCATTTTCTGTACTTCCTCCCGTATTGCCTCCCGTCGGGCCTCTGGGATCCGATAGGGTTTTAACTTCACCCTTTCACCGGGCGGGGTAATGATGTCATGCTCTACCCCAGATGTTTGTCCCGGCAGCTCAGAGAATACCTCCTTGTTGCGAAGCACAAACTCCTTAACCTCCTGTTGTTGGGGTTGTGACAAGGTGGCTGCTATTCCAACCTCAGGAATCACGCAACCAGTTTGAGCTGGTGACCAAGTGTCTGCGACTAGGGACTCTCTATCCCTCCAGGCTTTCAACAGATTAACGTGATAGATCTGTTCGGGCTTTCGCCTTCCTGGTTGTCTGACCTTGTAATTCACTTCGCTCACTTTTTCCATTATCTCGTAGGGGCCTTGCCATTTGGCAAGGAATTTACTTTCAACCGTAGGGACAAGTACCAGTATCCTATCCCCCGGGGAAAAGGTACGGGTCTTGGCTCCACGGTTGTACACTCTCTGCTGTGCTAACTGCGCTTGGGCCAAATGTTCCTTCACGATGGGCATTACCTGTGCAATTCGGTCTTGCATCAGGGCGACATGCTCAATCACACTCCTGTGGGGAGAACTCTCACTTTCCCAAGTTTCCTTGGCAATATCCAACAGCCCTCTTGGGTGTCTCCCATACAGTAACTCAAAGGGGGAGAATCCCGTAGAGGATTGGGGCACCTCCCTAATAGCAAACATCAGATAAGGAAGTAGACAGTCCCAATCCTTTCCATCTCTATCCACCACTTTCTTCAACATTTGTTTTAGGGTTTTGTTGAATCTTTCAACCAGCCCATCGGTTTGGGGGTGATACACAGATGTACGTAATTGCGTCACTTTGAACAATTTACATAGCTCCTTCATAACCCGGGACATAAAGGGTGTACCTTGGTCTGTAAGCAGTTCTTTACAAATACCCACCCGGCTAAACACAAGAGATAGCTCTTTGGCTATGGTTTTGGCCGAGGTATTTCGGAGAGGGATCGCTTCTGGATAACGGGTGGCATAGTCCATTATAGCTAATATGTACTGGTGCCCCCTAGCGGACTTGATTATAGGACCTACCAAATCCATGGCGATCCTCTCAAACGGGACCTCAATGATGGGTAGAGGGACCAGCGGGCTACGGAAATGTGGCATCGGGGCCGACCTCTGACACACAGGGCAGGAGGAACAATAATTTTCTATGTCCTTCATCACCCCCGGCCAATAGAATCTCTGTAATACCCTCTCTCGGGTTTTCTCTGTCCCCAGATGACCTCCAAGAATGTGCCCATGGGCCAACTCCAACACCAACTTCCTGTAAGGTTTGGGCACCACAAGCTGCTCAACGGTTTCTTCTGCCCTTTTTGCCACCCGATACAGTAGGTCCTTCTCTACGCTGAAGTATGGGTAAGTGCAGGTATTATCTGGGTTCACTAACTCGCCATCTATTTTCACTACGTTTTCCTGTGCCTTTATTAGGGCGGGGTCTTTCAACTGTTCTGTGGCAAAGTTTTCCCTGTGAACCTCAAGATCAGAAAACTCCACAGATGGTAGGTTTTCGTCTGAGGAGGTGGGCTTCTCTCCAGTTTCTTGAGTCTCCCCTGCCAATACTGACAAGGGAAATTCCGGAGAGTCCTCACCACTCTCAGGGGAGTTCTGGCTATCACATTCCTGGTACATAGGGGCACCAGTGGGGGGCTCAGGATCATCCCACAGTTCCCAGAACTTCGGAAAATCCCTTCCCACAATGGCGTCATGCGGTAACTGAGATACTAAGCCCACTGGATGAGAGAGGGTACCTTTGGGGGTCTCGAAACACACTGTAGTCACTGGATACTCTCGGGTGTCCCCATGCACACAAATAACAGCTACCTTGCTATTCCCAGAGACCTCTGTTTTAACTAATTCAGCCTTTATCAGGGTCACAAGGCTACCTGAATCCAGCAATACCACAACATTTCTACCATTAATACACATTTTGCATAAATGTTTCTCAGTTCCCCGAATGGCAGTGCATGCGACTGTTGCACACAGCGACTGACGTCTGCCCGTCAGAAAGTCACACTGCATGGGTTCCTCCACAACCGGGCAATTTGCTGCAATATGTCCCGCTTGCCGGCAGCGGTAGCAAACGATCCTTCTTGCCGCCTCTTGAGCCGCTGATTTCCCAGGCTGTTCTCGCCAAACTTGGGGTAGAGCTCCCACCCTCTCACTCTCTCCACCCTTACCCCTTGGAATCATCTTATCCGCCCCTGGGGATGGTCTGGTCTTAGGGTGGAAAGTCCGAGTGTCTCTGGAAGAGGCCGTCAGGTTCTCTGTAGCCAAGTATTTCTCCACACGATCCACAAGACCATCGGCCGTCTCTGGGTCTCCATGGCTTACCCACTTTTGGATGGCAGTAGGAAGAGCTCTCAAAAACCGATCCATTACAACACGTTCCACAATCTTTGGTGCGGACAAAGTCTCTGGCTGTAGCCACTTTCTGCTCAGGTGAATGAGATCATACATTTGAGACCTGGGGGGTTTTCCAAGCTGGAAAGTCCAGTTATGCACACGCTGAGCCCGGACAGCCAGGGTGACACCCAGCCTTGCCAATATTTCAGCTTTTAGCATCACATAGTCTTTTGCTTGGTCATGCTCTAGGTCATAGTAAGCCTTCTGCGATTCACCAGTTAACAGAGGAGCCACCAGTCCAGCCCACTGCTCCTCAGGCCACTTTTCTCTTTCAGCAGTCCTTTCAAATGTGGTCAAAAATACCTCTGGATCATCCTCTCCAGTCATTTTTGTCAATAAACGACTCACCCCAAAGGACGCGGTATTAGTGGGACGGCTTCCCTCACTGGTCTGCGGACGTTGCTGCACTACTGCTTCCATTTGTTGTAGTCTCTGCTCTTGCTTCTGTAACAGGTCTATGAAGCGGGCCTCAGATTGCTGCAGGGCTTGTTGCTGAGCTTCCAGACTCTGTTGGTGAGCTTGCTGCTGGGCTGCAAGGCTCTGTTGATGAGCTTGCTGCTGGGCTGCAAGGCTCCTTTGCAAACCTGCATTTGTCTGCTGTTGATTGGCATTTGCTAGAGCCAGCTGTTTCAGTATCTCCTCCATGCTGGCTTAAAAAAAACTGCCACTGGTTCTCCACCAACTGTGAGGGGGTTAGCTCGGCAGCGGGTGTGGGTGACCCCCGAGATGGGCTCCCCACACAAAAACAGGCCCAGCAGACGGAGCTTGTGGTTTTCAAAATCAAAAAGGTGCGGTTTATTTTCTATTTACAGTGACAAAAACACAGCAAAGCAAAAGAGACATAAACAAAATAAATCCTGGTCAAGTTGACCTCTGACTAAACATACAGGTTTCCTAACTAACAACTGGGATCCGCCTAGTGCTGTCCTAGTCCCTAAGTCCCTGGTTTTAAATTTCCAAGCAAATAGCCACACAGGCTTTGTCTCACCGCACAGGGGTTCACTCTCCCTAGACAGTCCACACAGGTCTGGTTCCAGGCATGAGCTAACATCTAATGAAGCTGGGAGTTCTTATAGAGGCCTAAATGAGCTGACAAGCTTCAGCTGGTCTCTTCAACTCCCTGTCTGTACGACGCCCCACACTCTCCCTAGAGGTATGAGTCATCCATGAGCCCACTAGCCTTAGCTGGGCTTATACAACTCTCCACCTAATTGTATAAGTCGGCGTAAAGCCTGAATCTGGGCGAAATATATCTACCCCCCTGGATGCAACCAGGTGACTTTACCTTCCTGCTGTCACACTATATAAGTCGTTGCGCTCCGCACACACGGCATTATAGCGGCAGAGAGCTTCGAGGCAACATCGGGCGGAGAGAAGAGGGAAGAAGACGACGATGAGGATCGGGCCACCGCTGGCAGAAGATAGCGGAGGAGCCCGGCAGAAGGCAGAAAGCAAACACCGGAGAGAGCGGAGAAGTCGGAAGAAGACACCCGAAGTCGGTAGAAGACCCCCGGAGCTGCCTAATAAACTACTTTAAAAAGCTGTCTAGTGTGTGTTTTTTATTTACACTTTTCCCCCAGGTGAGTGGGTAGGGGTACGATGTACCCCATACTCATTCACATAGGGTGGGGCGGCGGGGATCTTGGGGGGGCCCCCTTATTAAAAGGGGCTCGCAGATTCCGATAAGCCCCCTGCCCACAGACCCCAACGGCCAGGGTTGTCAGGAAGAGGCCCTTGTCCCCATCGATATGGGAACAAGGTGCTTTGGGGTGGGGGGCTGCAGGGTGCCCCCCCGCCCCAAAGCACCCACCCCCCATGTTGAGGGCATGCAGCCTGGTACGGTTCAGGAGGGGGGGCACTCGCTCGTCCCCACCCCCCTTCCTGACCGGC
Source organism: Rana muscosa (assembly GCA_029206835.1). Lineage (NCBI taxonomy): Eukaryota > Metazoa > Chordata > Amphibia > Anura > Ranidae > Rana > Rana muscosa. Next base: position 877,700,989 of record CM055118.1, read on the forward strand.
CGGGCTGCGTGCTCGGATAAGGATCTGGTATGGATTTTAGGGGTTTTTTTCGGCGTAGGGGGTTCCCCTTGAAATCCATACCAGGGCCTGGTATGCTCTTGGATGGGAACCCATGCCGTTTTTTTATTTAAAATTTTGATGTGGAGTTCCCCGTCATGATTCATACCAAACACAGGGGACAGTGAGCGCGAGGTGTACAGTACCCTGTCGCCGAGAACCAGAGCGATGGGATCGCGCTGGAAACACATTCTCGTGGGCAGGTACTGGCAAAGGAGCCTGTCCTTGAGGCGACTTCAAGTCGCTCCAAGTCGCGCAGTGGTTCACGCTCAAGTCGTGTCCAAGTTGCCTCGCAAAGTCACGCTCAGTCGTGTTGCCCCTGTGTGAACCGGCTCTTATACAAGCTGTACACTCACTACTTTACATTGTAACAAAGTGTCATTTCTTCAGTGTTGTCATATGAAAAGATATAATAAAATATTTACAAAAATGTGAGGTGTGTACTCTCTTTTGTGGGATTCTGTAGATGGGAAAGTACATCGTATTTACTTGTTTTAACCTTTTTTTTTTTTTTTTTTTTTTTTTTTTACATTTTTTCAGTTACTTCCTGATTTCTTGCCTAGGCAAATGATGTCATAAATCCCAGGAGTCTTCAGGAGGGGAGGAGAGGATTAGGGGTTTTCTCAGCTAAGCGCACTCTCCTGCATGCATGCTTAAGCTAAGGGCAGATGGCTACCAGGAAGTAAATGCTACATGAATCATTTGCCCTTGCTGAAGATGACCATGGCCTGAAACACTAGAGGGTGTTTTTCAAAGTGATTTCTCAACAAAATAAAGCATGGAGACATTAATAGATGGTGGAGTTTGCGCTGAATATTAAAATAAAATACATAGTGTTTTTGGTTTGTGGTCCTTAGATGCAATGAAGGTCCCCTTTAACAAGCCCCAATAATGGATGAGTTCCCATGTAACCCTTTCATTGTGCTTGTTGTAATCACAAAGTTTGTAAATGGGGTGGGTTATGTTCGAACCTTTACGCTGCTCTATTAGGTTCAGATTGTTCAGTTATTATAGCATGCTGTAGGTTCCCTTTTGGTGTCGTAATCCTAGATGCTCCTGCGGCATCTCTGTTCATGAGAGACTTCACTACAAGACTCCGTATTTGCATCAGGAATGTTATGGTAACGGATACTCAGACCTAAAGTTCTAATACTTATCAATGGCAAGGAAACATCCTGTCTTGCATGGGAACTTGGTTACTGAAAATGTGATTTGGTGGTGACAGTCTTGACAATGAGCCTTTTATAGATTGTTTGTGGATTGTCTAGTGAAGTTTGCAAACACATAGGTTTTCCTATTTATAGCCCACAAGCCATTTGTGATCCTTAATAATCAGTTTCTTACCAAAGCCATGCTCTTGGTGTTTATGAAATGTTTTTCTTTTCTGAACGTTCTGCTTCCTGTAGCCTTCCTCAACACTTCATGAAACAATCAAGAGGGAAGCCAGGCACAGGGTCTGCAGGTTTTTTTTTTTTGGACAAATCTTGGATGGCTTGAACTGATATTGCGAAATGTAGATTAAGTACACAAATCCTTCAGTGAACCCTTTCAAATGAGCTAACTAGCCTAAATGTGTCCTAAGGAAACCTTCAAAGTAGTGGATGATTCTCTTTTGCTTCATTTGGTAATGTTTTTATTTATTTTTTAGGTTTTGTGAGGAAAGATGCAAAGCAGCTTCCCCCCCCCCCCTTCTTTCTTTGAAAGTTTGGCTTTTTCATTCTCCCTTTTCAGATTTGCTCTGCTGTAAGGCTGATCTTTCGAATATAATGAACAGGAGGACCATGTCTGAATGAGTGCAAAACTAGGTAGTGCAGGTAAAATTACTGGGGAAAAGACACTTGCTTCTGTGAACCACAGGAATAGTCAGGAACAGCTGGGTGTACACTGTGGTGATGTCTTTTTCCCCATTCAGCCATTCCAAAAAAAAATCTGATTCCTTCATTCACACAAGCTACGTGCATGCATGTGCATCTCCCTTGCTGCGCTATTGTATTCTGACAACCATTTCCCCTGAATACACTGATCAGCACTGCAGCCATTGGCTGCTTGCACTGGTTGAATGATTTTCCAGCAGGAATGTTTGGCAGACACCAGTCTAACGATTAATCAGCTTATGTTGAGCAGACAGGGCTACACACAGATTGAAATTTCAATATGTGAATAACAACTTTTGTATTGATTTAAAATAAATTGACTGCAACTGTCACATTTTAAATTGGTGAGGGGCTACCCATCTGAAAGAATGACACCAACAGGTTGCCATTTAGTGCAGTCTATGCCCTTTTATAGGTTTATAGCACATTGTAACGACTCGCGCATGCACAGTAGGGAACCGGGAAGTGAAGCCACAAGGCTTCATTTCCTGATTCCCTTACCGAAGATGGCAGCGGCAGCATCCGAGGCACGGGTCGGCCTCGGGTGCCGACATTGCGTGCTGGACAGGTAAGTGTCCATATTTTAAAAGTCAGCAGCTGCAGTATTTTGTAGCTGCTGACTTTTAAAAAAAATAATAATTTCGGCCGACCTCCGCTTTAAGCTGACCATAAGGCCCCATTCATACTTGCAATTTGGACCATTGGCATTTACCCATGGGAGACTCAGCAGGGTTTCCTGCTATTACTTTAGCTGCTGGCGGGAAGCCCCATTGAAAGCAATGGGAGGCTGACAGCTCCTGCAGCTATGTAAAGAGGAATGGATCGTTGCTACTCCTGACCAGCCTGGGTGGATAAGAAATAAAGGGTGGCCTCAGCCTTCATGTCTCCACCAAACGACAGCCCCTGATGCATTTTGCCTCGCCTACTGGGGCTTAATCATAGAGGGCCCTATTAAACCCTGGGGGTGGGGCGAAATGCATCAGCATGCATGGTTTGGTGGAGACATGTAGGCTGAGCTTGCTCTTTATTGTTTATTCACCTGGGCTGGTCAGGAGTAGCGGCGTTCCTTTCCTCTTTTTATTTACTAACCCCCCCGGATTGGTATCAGGACAAGCCTACGCCCCATCTGGGACACAGGGATATGCTTTCACCTCAACTTTTGAGTGGTGCCAAAAGCAATCAAACAGCTCCTGCTGTTATTTGGGGCTCCACAGCCGTCAGAATATCTGAACGGTGGCTGCATCTGATTTGGCTGACAGGACAACCCAACGCTCAAATTTCACTTTATACAGTATATGGCCAGTTTAAGTCACAGAATAAATATTCCACCAGAGCACTTTCATTTTTGGATTGTGACATGAGCAGTCTCATGAGTTAGATCCCATTCACATCTGGCGGTCCTCCTTATTTTGGGCGACAAGCTTTGCCTGTTGTGGTTTGCCATGCAATTTATTGCACAGCAAAACCTCACCGTGTTTAGGTGCCATTAAAAATTAATGGCACCCAAATACGTGTGGTGCGTTTTGCCATTATTGCAGTGTAATTTGGGATTGCAGGCAGAATCACAGCGATTCTGCCCGAGATCCCAAAACGCTAGATGTGAACAGAGCCTTAAGTTATGCAACAATTGTAACAAATGAATGGGAGAGAATTGCAGTGGAGTTTGGATATTCAATATAATAATAGTTGTAACCTTTTGCAGAACGCTGATTTTATTTTTTTTATTTAAGACTGGCCTATGCATAACTGGTCAAACTAGTAAATGGTGATGATCATACTCAAGAATCTAAAGCCTGCAAGGCAGAATTATTAATCAGAGGGTGACTACATTGGCTAGACATTCTCTCTTTTTAAACAAGGGACCACCAGTGGTTTTCATAGCAGTATTTTTTTTTTAGATGGGAATCTCTGTATAAAAATCTGCACTGAACTGATGATAACTACATCATCATCTCGGTGAGCATGGCAACAAAAAGTACTCAATCTTGTCCTGCGCCACAGAGCTCACAAATCTTTTCTTTGCCATTTATTACAAAGGGACAGATTGTAGCTTTACACCCCTATGACCTGACCTTCTGCAAGGAAGTATACAGCAGTTACTGCTTGGCATGTTAGGTTTTAAGTGCATTTGATTGGTGAATGAAAATATGTGGGGAAATTGTATAATGCCGCGTACACACAATCGTTTTTAATGTCATTTTCAAAAACGAAGTTTTTTTCGACGTGATTTTTCTTGTTTCCTCTCAAGCCTGTCTTGCATACACACGTTCATTAAAAAAAACGCTTGAGCAAAGCGCAGTGACGTACAACACGTACGGCGGCACTATAAAGGAAGTTCCGTTCGAATGGCGCCACCCTTCATGTTAGTAAAGTTTGTTGAGCGACGATTTGCGCTTTTTAGCCTCGTGCTTTTCAGTCCGTTACAGCGTGACAAATGTGCTATCTCCATTACGAACGCTGGTTTTACCAGAACGAGCGCTCCCGTCTCATACTTGATTCTGAGCATGCGCCTTTTTTTCCCCTCATAAAAGCATACACACTACCGTTTTTCACGTCGTTAAAAAAAAGACGTGAAAAAATAGAGCAGGTTCTCATTTTTTTTTTAGGCCATTTTTCACGTCGTTAAAAATGCTCTGGAGCCTACACACGATCGTTTTTAATTCCCAATTTAAAAAATGGCATTTTTAACGTCGTGAAAAGCGGTCGTGTGTACCCGGCATAAGAAACGAGTAGGATAGATTTTTTTTTTTTTTTTGTTCAGGACAGGAATAGACACTAGAAAGTGAACCAACCCCCAGGTCACTAGATTCCCTTTTATCAATTATGAGAAATATAAATCCTGTAGCCTGAATATTTCGTACCATATCAGTGACTAATATGACCAAAATGCTAGCCATTGTATGATGACTACATCTTGTCTTGAGAAACAGTCTTTGTGAAGGGGAATAGTAAAACCCATTTATACAAGTAGGAAGTTCTTATTTGCTTTGCTTTAAATAGAACCAGTCACAATTGGGCGTATGCAATAAGCTGAACATTTGGTCTTGTATACACTAGTAGCCAAAATATGAACAATTACGATTACTTTAAATGTGTTGAAAACATGATGTTCTCTATCCTTTTTATTTCAATTGTAATTCTGAATACAGTTTCATACCATTTATTTTTGTATCTATTTAAACAGAATTGTTGCAATGTTTTAAAGCAGTATTAAAACCCAAAGCCAAAAATGTAATATATTACAGCTTTCCAATCATTAGATGTGGTGTCTACATTCGTTTTCTTTTCTTTGGCCTTTTCCCCCCTCTGTTTTCACCTGGTGGTCTGGTAAATCCTGTATTAGTGAGACACGACTCTAGAGGAATGAGCGAAGGAGGCACAGCAGACAGAGGCATTGTCAGTTTAGGGGGAGGGGAGTGTAAAGCCGCGTACACACGATCGGTTTCACCGATGAAAACAGTCCGATGGATTTTTTTTATCGGACAAACCGATCGTGTATGGGCCCCATCTGTCTTTTTCCCATCGGTGTAAAAAAATAGAACATGTTTTAAATTTTTCCGATGGATAAAAAACCGATCGCAAATTCTGATCGTCTATGGGCAAGTCCATTGGTTAAAAAACCCATGCATGCTCAGAATCAAGTCGACGCATGCTCGGAAGCATTGAACTTCATTTTTCTCGGCTCATCGGAGTGTTTTACGTCACCGCGTTTGGAGCGGTCGGTTTTTTGACTGATGGTGTGTAGGCAAGACTGATGGAAGTCAGCTTCATCGATTTTCCGATGGGAAAATCCATCGGTTTAAAAACCATAGGAAATCCGATCGTGTGTACATGGCTTTAAATGTATTAGCAGACTTGGAGTCCCATTCATATCTGTGCGACTTCAAAGTAGTCCCTGCACTACTTTGGACTGACTTTGAGATTTAAAGAGATTTTGACCTGCTCTCTATGGAGCGGGTTCACATATCTCTACAGCGGGTCCAGTGCGATTTGCACAGACACGCCGTGTGTCTCTTGGTCTCTTTCAGGTCCGAATTCAGCCCAAAATTTTGGGCTGAAATCGGACCTGAAACGGTGAACCAGGATGCATCGGACCCCTGCTGTGAGCCGGGCGGTGATGGTGTGAACCCAGCCTCAATGGCCATTGTTTACACTATCACTCCAAAAAACTGATATAGACAGACATAGATTCATCTCTCCAGATTCCCTTATCCCAGTCTTCCCGTGTAGATGTTCTTTGGCCCAAAAAACACATCTTTTCCTTTTTGAGTAATCAAATATGGCTTTTTGCTTTCAGTCCAGCTTGAAATTGCCTCCTTCAAATTGTTCTTTCACTTACTGACACACCACTAGTTTGGAGAAGTTTTTTTTAATGTTACTCTTCTGTCCTTCAAAGAGTTTTTTTTTTTTTCTGTCATCATTTAGGGTAGTAATTTTCTCTCTGCCTATTCCTGGTTTGGAACCAAAAGTGTATGGGCACTAAATATCAAAATTAATCTCCAGTGCAAACATGTCATCAAAACCTAAAATAAACACTTCCAAAAAAAGAAAATGGTAATAGCAATCAAAATTGTAAACACTTCAGCCCCGAAAGGATTTTCCCCCTTCCTGACCAGGCCGTTTTTTGTGATACGACACTTCAACGCTTTAACTGACAATTGTGCGATGTTGTACCCAAATAAAATTGATGTGATTTTTTTTCCCCACAAATAGAGCTTTCTTTTGGTGGTATTTGATTACCTCTGCGGTTTAAATTTTTTGCGCTATGAACAAAAAAGACAGACAATTAAAAAAAATAAACACAATATTTTGTACTTTTTGCTATATTAAATATCCAAAAAAAAACAAATCAGTTTAGGCCCATATGTATTTTTCCACATATTTTTGGTAAAAAAATCTCAATAAGCGTATATTGATTGGTTTGCGCAAAAGTTATAGCGTCTGTCTACAAAATAGGGGATGGATAGATATATGGCATTTTTTTTATTTATTTTTTTAAATACTAGTAATGGAGGTGATCTGCAATTTTTATCGGGACTTTGACATTGCGACGGACAGATCGGACACTTTTGACACTTTTTTGGGACCAGTGACATTTATACAGCGATCAGAGCTAAAAATAGCCACAGATTACTGTATAAATGTCACTGGCAGTGAAGGGGTTAACACTAGGGGGCAATCAAGGGGTTAAATGTGTTCCCTAGATGTGTTTTAACTGTGGGGGGAATGTGACTGACTAAAGGAGGAGACCGATTTGTTTTTTTCTACTTAGTAGGAACACATGATCTGTCTCCTCTCCCCAGACAGAACCGGGATTTGTGTGTTTTACACACACAAATCCCGGTTCTCGCTCTGTAACAAGCGTTCGTGGGTGCCCGGCAGTCATCGCGCCTGCCGGGCATGCGCATCGGCTTTTGGGACACGCTGCAGGCGTCTTGAAGAGCCGACGTACAGCTACGACGGCTCGACCAGGGGAGCCAGTATAACTGCGGCGGCTGGTCAGGAAGGGGTTAAAGTGGTTGTTTAGCCATTATGGGTCCTTAATAGAATCCCCTCTGTTATAACCTGTTATATCGCTCACTGCCTTTGTTTTATAAAAATGATGCAGTGCAATACCTTATTTTGAAGGGCCGCTGTGCAGTCAGCTGATGTTCCGACAATCTCCTGCCCCGCTCTGAGGACTGCAGAGGAAGGGGCTGAGGTTCCCCCTGACGTTAGCCGGGAGGAGAGCCTATGCAGATTTGCACAGAGCAGCCCCAGATCCTCCTCTTCTCAGGAGTCCTCTTCGGCTCTCCTGGCCCCTCCCTCCTGTCGAGTGCCCCCACAGCAAGTAGCTTGCTCAAGGGGCACCCGAGCAGAGTCACACTCCCTGTGTCCATTCAGAAACTGAGCCCCGATTGCCCCCCCCCCTCTCCTGATTGGATAACTGGCTTTGATTGACCGCAGCAGGAGCCAATGGCACCGTGGCTGTGTCTCAGGCAATCACGGACAGCCGAGGAGGAACTCGTGGACATCGCTGGAGAGAGAAGGGGCTCAGGTAAGTATTTTAAGGGGACTGAGAGAGGCTGCTGCACACAGAAGGTTTTTTATCTTAATGCTTAGAATGACTTTGCAACCCCTTTAAGTGTCCATATAATAGTCCACTCCATGTGGCAATTTCCAACAGCGAACATCGTTATTAGTCCCAAAACTTCAAACTGTGTTCCACTCTTAATCATGCTTTTGGCAGTGCTGTAAACCATGCTCTCCTGCTATTTAACACCTCCTCCTTCACACACTGAAACTCACATGCTTTGACCCAAATATTATGTGGGTTAATCTGCGCTTTGTTTAACCACTTCAGCTTCGGAAGGTTTTATCCCCTTCCTAACCAGACCATTTTTTTTGTGATACTACACTGCGTTGCTTTAACTGACAATTGTGCAGTTGTGCGACACTGTACCTAAATAAAATGTATGTAATTTTTTCCCCCCACAGATAGAGCTTTCTTTTGGTGATATTTGATCACCTCTGCACCTTTTTTATTTTTTGTGCTATAAACATTTCTTCATCAATTTAGGCCAATATGTTTTCTGCTACATGTTTTTGGTAAAAAAAAATCCCAATAAGCGTATATTGATTTGCACAAAAGTTATAGCATCTACAAACTATGGGATATATTTATGGACTTTTTTTTTTTTTTACTAGTAAAGCAATTTTTAGCAGGACTGTGACATTACGGCGGACAAGTCTGACACTATGTGACACCAATACAGTGATCGTGCTAAAAAAAATGCACTGTCACTGTACAAATGACACTGATAGGGAGTTTTTTTTTTCACAAAATAAACTTTTATTCAAAGTTAATGATCACATGTCAGTTTACAACTTCTAGCATAATAAACAAACAATCAAAAATGCACAAGAGTTAGTGGTGTACATTACATACAAGCATCTGTACAGCAAACAACCATCAATCGTAACCTACACAACGTTAAACAAAAAACAAGATTAACAGATCTAGCCAGGAGAATACTCTCACCCGAATCTGTGAGTCCTGGATACGGCCAGGGGGGGAAGGGAGGGAGGGAACAAGAAGGGAGTGGGGGAGGGAGAGGACAGGAGATCACCTGTGGGTAGAGAAGGGGGGCCCAGGTGACTCCCAGGTCGTGGTCCACCCTGCCCAGGGCAGGAGCAAACTAAGGATTCTCATCTGAATTGGGTGGAGCCACCTTCAGCTGTAAGGATCCCCAGGAGTCTATCCATGAGGACCAGATCTTATCAAACTTGCTCGGACAATTCCTGTTGATGTACGTTATTTTATATAGGGGCAATACAGCGTTCAGAGTATTCCGTCAGGTAGTGGCGGTGGGTGGCGCCTCACTTTTCCAGCGCAGCAGAATTTCCCTGCGGGCATAGAAGGTAGAATATACTACAAACAGTTTGGTGTACTTTCTCAGGGGGAGTGAGGTCCCCGCTGCTCGGTTAATATCCTCCAGGACCTGGTCCCAGAAACCCTGCAGATGGAGACAGGACCATGTCATGTGCAAAAAGGATCTCCACATCTAGGGCAGGAAGGAGCCTTATCTGGGTAAATGGCAGCCAGCCTGCGTGGTCTGTAATAAGCCCTGTGCAAAAATTTTAGTTGTACAAACCGATCTCTAGCAGAAATCAGATTGGACACATAAGAGGAGACACAGTCCTCCCAGGTCTCCTCCGTGAGGGATGGGATGTCCTGCTTCCATTTTGTAAAGGCTTTAGTTAACTTAGCTGGTGAGAACGCTGAGAGTCGGAAGTATAACGCAGACAGGGGGCCTATCAGAACCTTGGAGGACAACAAACGTTCCACCGGGTCCGACTTAAGGGTGACACCACGGGGGAACTGGTGTTGGAAGGCATGCCTCACCTGCAGGAACCTAAAGAACATCCAATTAGGGAGATTATATTTTGCCTTGAGCTCTGGGAATGTATGTAACCGGCGCCCCGTCACTAGGTGCTTTAGTCCCACTATGCCCCTAGCCTCCCACACCTGCGGATCAGGCACACTACGCATATGGGGAAGATTAGGGTTGCCCCATAAAGGCGTGTGAGGGGAGATGGTATCCGGGGAACGATAAGCTGCCCAACCCTATGCCAAACCCTGACTGTTGTGCGCATCAGAGTTGTCAATTCCGGATGAGCTTTGACACAGCGGTAAACTAGATTGCTAAGTGTAGCATACGATCCTAGGAGTGCTGCCTCCAAGGTCACTGCCGGATTGTCCTTAGGCTGTGAAAACCACCAGCGGACCATCACCAGGACGGCCGCCAAATAGTATTGCTGAAAATTGGGGAGGGCCAGCCCGCCCTGTCCTATCGACAGATGCAGCGTGGCTGCCACCAGGCTGGGCACCTTGCCCAGCCAAATGAAGGCGGGGACTATGGATTGTAACTTTTTGAAGACTGATGCCGGGATCAGAAGCGAACAATTCCTGAAAAAGTACAAAAATTAGGGAGATAGACCATTTTTATCACGTTAACTCTGCCCACAAGGGTCAGAGGGAGCGACCTCCATTCCATGCACCTTTTCGAAAACGTCTCCAGAAGGGGTGTCAAGTTGAGATCCATAAATCTGGCTACCGGCCCACCCATATGTATCCCCAAATATTTAAAGCTATCTACCCACACTAGCGGGCACTGCATGGGCGGCCTAGGCCTGGTTTGGTTCAAGGGGTATACAGGGGACTTATCCCAGTTTATTCTGATAAGGAAGGATTAATATCAAAGGGTTAAATGTCTTCCCTGACAGTGCTTTTTAACTGTGTGGGGGATGGTTGCACTGTAGGAAGACCGAGATCTGTGTTCCTGCTTTGCAGAAACACAAGATCTCCATCTTCCTTACTAGCAGAACGGCGCTCTGCCTTGTTTACTTGGGTATCCGATCCACCAGACCCGCTGATTGGCTCCTGCTGTGTCCAAACAGAGCGAGAGCTGGGCTCCAGCGGCGTGCAGGCTCGCCCCAGAGCCCTTGAAAGAAATCACCTATAGGTACATGATTTTGCACTTAAGGGCCACCCTGCCACTGTAAATGTACGTGGAGCGGTCCTTAGTCGGTTAAACCACCCAAGCTCTGTGTCTCCACTCCACTGTGCTTTCTTATCTCCAGTCAAACACTCAGGGATAAAAGATCATAAACACTTTCATAGTGCAACTAATTTGAATACTAGAAACTGTGGTGTACAAAGGAATTGAAATAAACTCACATATGCCTGTGCCCAAGCCGGCATCAAGCAATTTCAGCAGCGTGATCGTATCTTTTAAGCCGGCCGTCCACTCCTAACGTGGAGAATCAGTGTGCGTTCTACTGGCCAGGACTTCGTCACCCGGAAGTGATGTCAAAGCATCTTCAAGATTCTGACGGCAAAATGCGTTGAGACATTATGAATATTTCAACACGTCTGGCCACAGATTCACTTCAAGTCAAGTTGTGATGGGTACTCTTTTAACCACTCGAAGACTCAGGCCTTTTCTGGCACTTTTTGTTTACATGTAACAATCGGTAGAAAATAAATTGGATTTTGCATTTTTTTTCTTACATAGTATTTGTGTAGCGTTTTTTTTTTTTTTAATCTCAATTTGTTGGGGAAAAAATACACTTTTTCATATTTTAACGCAAAAAAAACTCCACATAACCAAATCTTTTGGTAAAATATAAAAGATGATGTTACGCCGAGTAAATAGATGCCAAACATGTCACGCTTTAAAATTGGGCATGCCTGTGCAGCGGTGACAAACTAGGCACATTTTACTATCCATTGGAAATGCTTGCAGGGGTTGTAAAGGCTGTTTGATCTTTTTATTTTTTTAAATAACAAACATGTCATACTTGCCTCCTCTGTGCAAGGGTTTTGCAAAGAGCGGCCCTGGTCCTCCTCTTCTGGGGTATCTCAGCGACACTCCTGGCTCCTCTTCTCGAGTGCCCCCTCGGAGAAGCACTTTCTAAGAGGGCACTCGTGCGGGTGCGCTCCTGAGTCCTGCTGCTGCATTCATTGACACAGACAGCATGACTCAGCCCCCCCCCCCCGCATCCCGTGCCAATGGCTCCGGCTGCTATCAATCTATTCAATAAAGACCCAAGACAGCGGCTAGAGCTGCTGTGCTCGTCCCAGTTGCTGGAACAATCGTGTTCAGGAAAGTAAGCTGCACTACAGTAGGTTTTTCACCTTAATGCATAGAATGAACTCAGTTGAAAAACCTTGAGGGTTTAAAAGCCCTTGCAGGTTACCACTGGTGGTCTGGTGCTAGAATTGTTTTCCATAATCTGACATTTTCGGTGACACCTTACATGTGTGGGACGATCGCTGTTTGCATGTGTGCGGGACTGATGCGTGCATACGCTCTTGCACATGAGGATGGAGGCACTTTATATTTGACCTTTTTTTTTATTTTTATTTTTACACTGTTGCTTTAAAAAAAATTTAAACATCCTTTGTGACAGCAATAGGCATGTGACAGGTACTCTTAACCACTTAAGCCCCGGACCATTTTGTAGCTAAAGGACCAGAGCTGTTTTCAGAATTTTGCACTGCGCTGCTTTAACTGGAAATTGTGCGGACATGCAATGTTGTACCGAAACGAAATTTGCGTCCTTTTCTTCCCACAAATAGAGCTTTCTTTTAATGGTATTTGATTGCCTCTGCGATTTTTATTTTTTGCGATATAAACGGAAAAAGACCGAAGATTTTGAAAAAAATGATATTTTCTACTTTTTGTTATAAGAAAAATCGAATAAACTCAATTTTAGTCATACATTTAGGCCAAAATGTATTCAGCCACATGTCTTTAGTAAAAAAAATGTCAATAAGCGTATATTTATTGGTTTGCGCAAAAGTTATAGCATCTACAATCTAGGGTACATTTTCTGGAATTTACACAGCTTTTAATTTATGACTGCCTATCTCATTTCTTGAGGTGCTAAAATGGCAGGGCAGTACAAAACCCCCCCAAATGACCCAATTTTGGAAAGTAGACACCCCAAGGAAATTGCTGAGAGGCATGTAGAGCCCATTATATATATATATATATATATATATATATATATATATATTTTTTTTTTCTCAAATAATGACAAAAAAAAAATAAAAAATTACAAAAAGTTGTCACTAAATGATATATTGCTCACACATGCCATGGTTATATGTGGAATTACACCCCAAAATACATTCTGTTGCTTCTCCTGAGTACGGGGATACCACATGTGTACCACAAATAGCTTGGGGTGTCTACTTTCCAAAATGGGGTCATTTGGGGGGGGGTTTTGTGCCATCTGGGCATTCCATGGCCTCCGAAACTGTGATAGGCAGTGAGAAGTGAAATCAAAAATTTACACCCTTAGAAAGCCTGAAGGCGGTGCTTGGTTTTGGGGTCCCGTACGCGGCTAGGCTCCCAAAAAGTCTCACATGTGGTATCCCCGTACTCAGGAGAAGCAACAGAATGTATTTTGGGGTGTAATTCCACATATGCCCATGACATGTTTGAGCAATATATCAATTAGTGACAACTTTGTGCAAATAAATAAATAAATAAATAAATTGTCTTTTTTCCGCAACTTGTGTCAACATATAAAATATTCCATGGACTCGACATGCCTCTCAGTATATAGCTTGGGGTGTCTACTTTCCAAAATGGGGTCATTTGGGGGGGTTTTGAACTGTTCCGGAATTTTATACACAACATTAGGAAGCTTACATCCACTCTTCTAACCACTTGAAGACAAAGCCCTTTTTGACACTTTTTGTTTACATGAAAACATTTTTTTTTTTTGCAAGAAAATTATGTTGAACCCCCAAACATTATATATATTTTTAAAGCAAAGGCCCTACAGATTAAAATGGTGGGTGTTGCATTTTTTTTTCCTACACAGTATTTGTGCAGCGATTTTTCAAACGCATTTTTTGGGGAAAAAATAAAATTTTTTACATTTTAATGCACTAAAACACACTATATTGCCCAAATGTTTGATGAAATAAAAAAGATGATCTTAGGCCGAGTACATAGATACCAAACACGACAAGCTTTAAAATTTCGCACAAACGCGCATTGGCGACAAACTACATACATTTTTAAAAGCCTTTACAGGTTACGCCGTTAGATTTACAGAGGAGGTCTACTGCTAAAATTACTGCCCTCGATCTGACCTTCGCGGTGATACCTCACATGCATGGTGCAATTGCTGTTTACATATGACGCCAGACTGACGCTTGCGTTCACCATTGGGCAAGAGCAGGACAGGGGTGCTTTTTTAATTATTAATTTTGCTTTTTTATTTTATTTTTAAACTGTTGCTTCCATATTTTTTTTTTTATCATTTTTATTGTTATCTCAGGGAATGTAAATATCCCCTATGATAGCAATAGGTAGTGACAGGTACTCTTTTTTTGAAAAAACTGGGGTCTTTTGGACCCTAGATCTTTCCTTTGCCCTCAAAGCATCTGACCACACCAAGATCGGTGTGATAAAATGCTTTCCCAATTTCCCAATGGCGCTTTTTATATCCGGGGGGGGGGGGCATTCCCTCCCACTGCTTGTAAAAGCAGTCCAGAGGCTAATTAGCCACTAGGATTGCTTTTACATGAAAGCCGGCCGCTGGCTGAAAAGAATGATACCAAGATGATACCTAAACCCACAGGCATCATTCTGGTATAAACATTCAAAGTCCAGCAACATACCAGTACGTTGCTGGTCCTTGTTGGACATGTATTGTAATCTTTTTTTTCATGCAGCCTGTTGGCTGAACGAAAAAAAAAGATTGATCGGTGGGTATGCCCACCATTAGAATACCGCCCTTCATCCACCCACTTCTAATGATGGGCATACATGCACCATTTATATATGCCGAAGCATGGGGGCATCTTCCCGCAAAAGTTATGCCGCGTAGACATGGTCAGACTTTTCCACGGGCAAGCCTCCGTCGGAATTTCGACCGTAATGTACGCGGCATTAGGAGCAAAATCGCTCCTCCGCTCCTCCGCCCCTGCTGCCCCAATGCTTCGGCATATATGCTTTTTTTTTAACTGTGGTGGTGAAATCACCTCCTACAGCACTGGAGTCGCAGGGATCAGGCCTGTCTCTGCGAATGCTGCAGTTGTGTGTTGTGTTTTGCAAGTTACAGTGATCGATCGATACTGCACTTGGGTGGCCTGGGCTGGACGGAGGGGCAAAATGCAGGTGCTAGCAGGTATCTGGGCTGACCCCGCTTACACTGCGTTTTTGGGAACCCTAAACTGCTGGGGACGCTAGTATAGATCTGATCAGATCAGATATTGATCAGATCAGATATTGATCTGTTCAGATACTATACCACTAAGGGGGGTGTATGCTTCACGCGTGGGTGTTAGCGTTACTGGCACTAACCTGACGCTGCCTGGGGTGTGACGCAGACCCTCTCTGACGCTAAAACCTAATTGATATTACCCGCCGGGCGATCAGGGGGTTAAACCTTTATTGGGTTATATACGGCGGGTGCCCTGACACTATAAAAAGCAAACTAACTAACCAGCATCACCCGTAACACTTATATGGTGATTACTGGTGAAAGGGTTAACTAGGGGCAATTAGGGGGTTAAAACCTTAATTAGGTAATATATGGGGGTACCTGACGCTATATAAAAACCTGACGGCGAACCTAAAAAAAAATTACTGGCTACCTATCGGCATCACCGACACTAAGACAGCGATCAGAAAAACGATTGCTTAGCGACAGTGGTGATAGGGGGTGAAAGGTTTACCTGGGGGGCGATCAAGGGGGTTAAACCTTTATTAGATAATATATGGGGGTACCTGACGCTATAAAAACCTGCGGCGAACCTAAAAAAAATTACTGGCTACCGATCGGCATCACCAACGCTAAGACAGCGATCAGAAAAACGATCGCTTAGCGACAGTAGTGATAAGGGGTGAAAGGGTTACCTGGGGGGCTATCAAGGGGGTTAAACCTTTATTAGGGGGGGTTAGGGGGCTACACTGGACCTAAAACTAACTTTAGTGACACTTTTACAGTCACAAATGTCACTGATTGCAGTGATCAGTAAATAAATGGTCACTGCAATCAGTGACACTGTGACTGGGGGCTGGGGGGCCTGGGGGGGCGATTTATGTGCCTATGTGTCCTGGTGTCAGTGTAGTGTTTTGTGCACTAACCTGCATCTTCTCCTGTACGGCGCTCGGTATATGCGAGCGCCGCAGGAGAGATGACATCACTTCCTCTGCCTGTGTAAACATTACACAGGCAGGGAAGCTCTCTCATTCGCCGGGAGCGATCGAGAGGGGGTGGCCGGAATCGAATGGCCGTCCCCTCATCCCTGATCGCTCCCAAACGAATAACGGCCGCTCACTGTAAAGAAGGGGGGTCCGATCGGACCCCCCAACTATACAAAGGCAGTCACGTAGATATACGTGATTCTGCCTGTCGGTGCCATTCTGCCGACGTATTTTTACAGTGGGTGGTCGTTAAGTGGTTAATGGAGAGATCTGGGGGTCTAAAAAAAAAAACCCAGATCCCTCCTCTTCCCCTATAAGCATTTGATCACACCAAGATCGGTGTGTTCGGATGTATGGCGCCGTTTACATCCAGGTAAACTGCAAGTGATGTCAGGTCATTGCTTCCAGGTTACCAGAGCCAAACAAAGCCGATCCGGTCCTTGTTCTGATCTCTGATCAGCTGGTGGAAGCACCGGCTGATCAGGACCCCTGGTGGGACGGGAGATCCCCGGTAAAGCTGTGGGGGGGGGAACTTCCCTTCCTGTTGCTTGTAAAAGCAATCCAGTGGCTATTTATCTGCTAGGATTGCTTTTACAAGATAGCTGACCGTTGGCTTTAAAAAGCTGTAGGCATCATCCTAGTATAACCACTTGAAGGCCAGTGACGTACCACGTGATTGGTCAGCAAGTGGTTAAAATGCTGTGGTGGTTCTTCAACTTGGATAATAATCTATTATATGAAGATGATATGAAATGAAAAGAGTTTACCACTTTCTGGAAATACTTTTACCAGTAATATCTTGCGTTGTAGCCTAGGGATGAATGGGTTAACCCAAGGACAAGCCAGCAAATAAGAGACATTAGCTGTGCTGCTTTCTTTAGGATGATGGCCAAATGATGATATAATGGTGAAAACCTCTGTTCACTTTGGGATTTTAGCAGAACAAAATAGCTTGATTACATGATGTCATCTGGAAGTATTGAATGGGCTCTAGTCTACAGTGCTTCATATTTTTAGGCTCTGAGGTTTTATGAGCCACAATTTCACTGCCTGACTTTCGAGTTGCGATGAGCATTTTATTGTTTTAAATTAATTTTGCAGTGAACTGTATAGATGTTAGATGTGCTCATGCCAGAGGGCCGCATATTGTTCGGTATTGTTAGTGCAGTAAAATGTTTCACAGCAATGAAAACAGCAGAAGCTCGAAACAGTCCCATCAGGTGGAATATTTATTTTTAAAAGCCAAGACTATTTTTGGATACTTTTTATCGCTGACACAAAGTGTATATCCAATCCAACTCAGCCCTGCACTGATCTCAGAATCACTTCTGCATTGTGAATTTTCAACAACACTGGCATGTAAATTCAGCCTTATGCTGGCCATATATTATACAGTTTTCTTCAATTTCCTTTAGATTTACCTTCAACTATGTAGTGCAAGGACCTGACTGAGTACATACAAATTGAAAGTGTTTAGGTTTGACCTCAAATTATATGGTTTGGTAAATCTAAAGAACAATTGTACAGGGAAATTGTTTAAAGCGGTTGTATACCGCAAAACTTTTTTTTTTTTTGGGTTAACCTGCAAGGCAAAGGTATAATGAGCTAGTATGACTAGCATACTAGCTCATTATCAATCACTTACCTTAGATCGAAGCCCCCGCAGCGGTCCTCGGACGCGTCCTCCGTCGAATCCATGATACCCGGAGTGACTTCCGGGTATTGCCGCTCCAGCGCTATGATTGGCCGGAGCGGCGATGACGTCACTCCCGCACATGCGCGGGGAACGGCACGATCCCCGCGCATGCGCGAACTACCGGCAGTGTACGGCAGGCTCCCATTCAAGAGCCGCCGCGCTCAGTGCGCCTACGCCGTTATCTACGGCGCGCATGCGCCGTAGATAGCGGTACAGTCTTTTTTGCAAATATCTCCGAGACTGTGTAGGTCTCGGAGATATTACAAGCACCTACAGGTAAGCCTTAATGTAGGCTTACCTGTAGGTGCTTGTACAAAATTTGGGTATACAACCACTTTAATGTATGGCCAACCTTCATTTATAAGGTTGACCTTTTAATTAGGCCTTTTTTTACATGATCCTATTGAATTGGTATGGATAAAATGGATAGCAAATGTATTTTTTGTTTCATTTTAGAACACTTGTCAGATTTGTTTTGCTGTTATTGTTTCGCCCCTTTCTATTTGTCATCTTTACCATTAATAGTGAAAGAAAATCCCAAATTTTGGGTTGTCCCTAGAACAGCAATAGAGGGGAAATCTTCCAGTGAGGAGTTCTGATAACCCTGGTGACACCCAGAGATGCTCTTGCTTTGGAGCGGTTTCTCCTTACTTCCTGTTTTGGCTATGGGACAAAGTGAAGGAAAATCTCCCCAATGGACACACAGATTGCCCAAAAAAAACCTCTGTCCGAAATATAGGGGTGGGGATGGGGAGAGTCAAATACGCTTGTGCACACGCAGTCCTTAATGAACAATATTAACTATAGGCTCTTTAGCTGTTGTTGAATTTCTAGCCCCTTACATTATGCAGAGCAAAAATTTGTGATCAAATTCAAAACATTAATCAACTAATTAATGCTCCACCTTTTTTATATACTTTATAATTCACCAGGTAGTTGCACTCCTCCAGTCATATGTATTGTTCCAAATCTGTAGTGTTTTCTATTGCCATTTTTATACGGTGTTGGGTCTAAGTGCAAAACATTGCATGTGATTTAGTAGTAGAACTTGAAATATTAATATTTAACCATGAACCAGTTGGTAAGTCTCTGGGCTTGTTTTGGGCATTATTCTTATAATCAACCAATCAAAACAATTTTTTCTTGGTGCCTTGCTTTTTAGACCTGTTGTTGTTTTTGGGGCTATTTGGGAGCTGATTCAGAAAATTTCTTTGGCTAGACTGCTTCAGCTCTAGTTTCATAGATATGGTTGAATTTATATATAATTTTTAATCAGTGTTTAAAAAAGATCTTGTTGATCAAATTGTTCTTCTGTAACCTAGTTTGTGTTACGTACAAGTTAGCAGATATAGTGAGAGTGTTTACTGTAATTTTACATTGGAAACATTGGATTCTAAAGTGCAAGTTATTAGCTGTATTATAGTTATGATCGTATAGCAGGTGTGTGTATATTACCACTTCTATTGTTTCATGTTTGCAGATCGAACACCGTAGAGCTTTTGGCTACTTCAGGGCGTTGCTGCCTGAATCTTCCCGACGTATTTTGCTATATTTATATCCTGACTTATTTTTATTTATTTTTATTTTACAAGCGACCATAGTGAAGAGTGGTATATGGCATTTTTGCTATATCTCAAAAACTAGGGCTGTTAGGGAAAAATTGGTGCCATATTTGGAATCAGCGGGTCAAATATATCCTGGAACAGGTCTAACATTCGAGGCACCAAAATGTTTGACTTGTGTTGTTGTTGATAATAATTACAATAAGAATATTTTTTAGGTTCAATAATTTTTATTACTTTCACAAGGTAGTACATAATGAGCAGGTGTAAAGTACATTAAACATTAACAATGCACACAGGCCAATGTTGCATTGGTGGTCAAACATAAACAGGTATAGGCGATATATAGTGCAAGTAAGTGGGACTGGTCAATGACCCCAGGGCCCTTGCATAATGTCAACTGGTGTGCAAATAATAAGCAAGAAAGACGAAGATCTGAGTAAAGCAGTGGTTCTCAACTCCTGTCCGCAAAACCCACTAACAGGCCAGATTTTAAGTATTACCTAGGGGAGATGCAGACTAGAATACTGCAATCACTGAGCAGCAAATGATATCATCTGTGATGTATTTCAGTTATCTTGCAAACCTGGCTTGTTGGTGGGTCCTGAGGACACGAGTTGAGAACCACTGGAGTAGAGGAAGAAAAAGAAAAATAGAGAGAAGTGTAAGAAAAAGAGGGGCAGGGTTTAAAAGTGGAGGAGGAGCATCTCGGAAGGCTTGGGCGTATGCCTTCAACTTCAGGTAGGTAGGATGACCACTCGGAGATCTAGTAGATAATGATCAAAGTCTGCGGGCATGAATTTTGAGATCCATGGGCCCCAGGTTTTATGAAAGGTTTGCATGGTATCAGTAGGTTTAGCAGTCAGATTATCATTTGGAAGGGTTAGACCCTATGTCAAGTTTGTTTGTTTCCCCATGGGATTAATCGCCCCTCTAAAATATGGGATTTCTTTTAACTGTATTTCTTGATGGGAGGCAGTGGTCAGCAGTATAATTAGAGTTGTCCCCAGAGATGAGCAGAAATTCTCCAATGGGGGCATCTGTTCTGGGGACAATTGACTAGGGTGGGAATTTCCCTCACTTTGGAAGATTTCCTTTAACTTCCAGTTGTGTCTCTGGGGCAGGATGTAAAGTAAAACTTCCACAGTGGGACACGTACAGCAGTAAAATATCCTGGCTGGGGTTTTGACCTTTCCCTACTTAAAAAAAATAATAATCGTTTTGGCTATAGATGCACATTAGATTATACCCGAGATAAATATGTAGGTTGCCATCTCTAACCAATCCTGAAAATGCCAGTTGCCTAAATATCTTTCTAATGCTTTGGCTGTTTGAGTCACAACAGTTCCAGAAAAAGTAAAAGAGAGGGAACTTTAAAACCCAATTTTCAGGCATTCTGCATACTTGATCATGAACCTGAGGCAAGATTTGGAAGTAGTAGAGCCAGAAAAAGTTAGGCAAATGGCAAACTACAGTACATGTTTCTGACATAACAAGTTTACGTAAAAGTCAGAAACGCTAATAGAAAGCATGAAAAGACTATGGAAAGAAGGTAGAAGGTTTTTATTTTGGAACTCCATTGTTGCTGGTCACCATGGTGAGGATCATCCAGCCTAAACAATTGGAGAACTGTTGGGGCTGCCTCCTAAAATTGCTAGTTTCCTAGCTATAATAATGCTTTGAAATGAATGCACTTTACTAACTTTAATTTTCTATATGCTTTATCCAGGTCTTTTAGGCAAAAGTGTTGAAGTCAGACAAAGCCAAGCAGCTAGCAATTTCAGTAGAAGGTCCGCAAATGACAGCCTCAGTATGTGTGCTCTGACATTTTATAGAATGAGAAGGGTAGGGTAGCTTAGAGGGTCTCATTTTGATGTCAAATAGTTCATTTCATGATGTTGATGCATTTGGAAGAGAGGAAAATATCCTGGACTGCCGCACTCTGGTTAAGACATTCTTTAATAAAAATAAAATCCAAATCACAGCATACAAAACTTGAAATGAAGACAGGGACAAGGCTAACGCGTTTCACATCACAGGATGCTTACACATAACACATGCATTTGGGGTATCTCTTGAAGGCTAGGAATTGTTTGCAGCTGGATGATGGACAGAGTTTTTAATGCAGACAAGCAAGTTCATGCTGTATAGAGCCATTAGAAACATGGCTGTCTGTTTTGTTCAGAATATATCTACTTATTAACCTCTCGGTGTCAGATGAGAGTAGGCATTGTGAAACAGGCTCTGCATTGCTTGTATATAGCCAGGGTCTTACTGGGTTACTTTAGGCATGTGGTTTCCTGAAAATAAAGGGCTGCCTAGATCTTGGTTTCCTGCCAATATGTCTGCACTCCATTGCCTGATTAGGTGAATTATCTTCCTGATAAAGGAGGGGGACTAGTGTGGATATTAAGTAAACATTTCCGGTTGCGACTTTGTTATAAGATATATGTCTTGGTATATTAGTATTTACTGGCAATACTTTGCCCATGCTTGCTTTGCCTGCCAATAAATTCTCCTCACTCTGTGTGTATTCTACAAAGCAGTGCATAAAAAAAAAACTGACATTTTATGCATAAAATCACTAATGTATGTATTGAAAAAGCCTAAATGATTTTATTTGACCATATCATCCAGATTTTTAGAGACAAAAAAAAAAAGGAATCCTTTACTGAGAATATGGAGTAAGACATTGCTGGCATCTGCTTCTGGAAATGACAGTTGCTTGGTTGTCTTACTAATCTTTTGGGCTTCCATACTTTTGAGGGACTGCCCTGAAAAAGGTATTTAGATTTGGCATTCTGGCTTCATTCTGAATTTTTAATCTGCATGCTTATTCTTGGTTAGTAACTCAAAGTATTGAAGATGGAGGGAGAATGAGGATAGAAATGGCAGCCTCAATACCCCTTTCAGTATTCAGTTTCTGTCAACGCTATTTACATGGCTCGACAAACTTAAACAATTCCATCCCTTTTTTTTTTTTTTTTTAAATGGAGCAAGGGAGGGTTAAAACCCCTGAAAGATTTTTTTTTTTTTTGGTCATCTGTGATCCATTGCTGAGATTTCACTTCCTGTCACATAGCCAAACAGGAAGTGAGAGGAAATCCCTGCAAATTAAAGGAATTATTTGGGGACCCCCAGATCACCAGAACTAGTGTCCCCATTAGAATATTTCCCCTAATACTTTTCTGGGACAATCCAAAATTTGGGATTTTGTTTTTTACTTTCAATGATAATGGTAAACAGGACAAATAGAGTGAATCTCCTTAATGAGGACACAGCTAAGTCCTCTAATCACCCTGCACTCTATCCAAAACTTAAAGAAAAAAAATTTGCCTTTTGTTATACTTTAAAGTTTTTAGTCCCAGTATCCAAACATTTACCCATTCGGTGGGAGCCTGAACCTTAGGTCCCACAATTATACATAAAAGCTTCCCAATTTCAGTGGTTAAGGACATCAGCTGTCCTGTTGTCAATGGCTAAGGCACTGCTGAGTTCCTAATAACTAATGACCTATTTACTTACATGGCCGGGAATGCCTGGCAATGTAAACTAAGGAGCAGGGGATGGCTGGAATGAAAAAATGTGGCATGGGGGAAAAGGGCCATAAATGTTGGTTCCACTTGGTACAGCTTTCAGTTCCATGCAGCAACAGCCTTCATTAGACTTTGACAGACTGCCTGCAACAGGGCACTAAAATGTTATGAGGGATGCACTGCAGCTAGCTAGACTGCAACATGTGCAAGGGGCCTTGCCGAAACCATTAGATTCTCCCTATAATAACAATATTTCCATTGCACACTTTCCTGAATAAGGCTTAGGAGTAGCGGGTGCTGAAGTAACAACCATCTTGAACTGGAGACATAACAGATCAAATGCACATATTTGCCAGCACACCACGGATTGTCGAATAACGTCCAAAATCTTTATTGAAGAACGATTACAAAGGACATAGTGCAACATTTCGGAGCCATGCAGGACCCCTTCGTCAGCCATGTGATGACCTGCGTGGCTCTGAAACATTGCAAATGTCCTCTGTGGTGTGATCGTTCTTCAATAAAGATTTTGGACGTTATTCGACAATCCGTGGTGGGCTGGCAAATATGTGCAGATAAAGTAAAAAAGAGGCTAATGAAGAGGCACGCATGCTCCGAAACACGTTACCCGCTGTACATGCATGGGGAGTGATGTCAGACGGAGGAGGTTTTAGTACTTGAGGCCGCGCTTCCTGGTATTGGATGTCATCCTTTGATCTCTGGTGCCTGGTTCATCACACTCTCTCCGTGCCTATGTGGTGAAGGCTGGAGGTCCATTACCAAACTTTGCCGCCTGCCGGATCCCTTCAGAGCTATATGTACCCACCTGACTAAAGTCACTTTTTGTGAGCGCATTTCTTATTTGTCTAATAATTTTTTTTTGTTTTTATCCACTACTACACTATGGAGTGTTTGTGCTTTGTGTGTTCCCTATTGGAAATAAAGTGACCACCTGTATGCTGTGGCTAACCAGAACTGCTCTTTCCTCAAGATTCAGGGTTGTATTTCCTCAGAACTCTCAAGGGTAGTAAAAGGTGAAATAGCGCATAGCAGCCAACCAAATAAAATTTTACTGTGGTCATAAGAAAAAATAAAAAAATATGCCTGAATGCATTTGATCTACCTGCTAATGAAAATCTATATCCATAACTGTGTAATCAAGCAAGAACTTACTCTGGCAGCCTCAGTCTTCATGTGTGGGGTGTCCTATCCTGTCCACAATGACTGGGCCTTGCACCATCACTAGCATTTGTACTTACTGAATCTGTATGTGGTTGCTGTTTTTGTTCTTGAAGATGAATAATGCAATTGATGCTTGACTGTGCTATCTTTTTTTTTTCTAGGTGTATATTATTAGTGTTACCTGGTCAAATAGCTCAAGTGAAGTCGTCTACCGGAGATACAGCAAGTTCTTTGACCTACAGGTAAGAAAAATGCTGGAACACTTTAATGCTGATTAAGACTAAATTAAGTGTGACATTGTGGCTGCAATTTTTGGTACGAGCAGAAAGTAAGAGTTCTTATAATTCATTAGGCAATGAATTTCATTAAAGCGGAGCTCCACCCTAAAGTGGAACTTCCGCTCATCGGAACCCTCCCCCCCTCCGGTGTCACAATTGACACCTTTCAGGGGGGAGGGGGATGCAGGGGTCTAAGACAGGTATTTGCACCCACTTCCGGGAGTCTTCTCTGTGGGAAATCTGCGGAAAGTACGTCACTTCCACAGAATACCCGTTGGGGTCTGGGAGACACTCGGCTCCCAGAACACACAGGGACCAGTCAGAACGGCGCAGCGCGACTCCCGCATGCGCCGTAGGGAACCGGGCAGTGAAGCCGCAAGGCTTCACTTCCTGGTTCCCTCACTGAAGATGGCGGTGGGGGCAGCAGAGTGACGAGCGATTGCTTGTCATCTGCTGCGGACGTCGCTGGACTCCAGGACAGGTAAGTGTCCTAATATTAAAAGTCAGCAGCTGCTGGCTTTTAATATTTTATTTTCGGCGGAGCTCCACTTTAACATGCCAAATGTCTACATTTTGTGTCTGTGACTTAGCATTTGTTTTGCCAATTTAGGCCCCATGTACACGGGACGCTGTTAAAGTCACGTTCAGAGGCAGTTGGACACTTTTTTCAACTGCCCCTTAACTCATTCAATGTTATCCTATGTGACCATGTACACTGTCTCGTTTATTGCCGTTTATAAAAAAATTCTACAGGTTGCATGTTTTGAGTTACAGAGGAGATCTAGGGCTAAAATTATTGCTCTCACTCTACCAATCACGGCGATACCTCACGTGTGTGGTTTGAACACCGTTTTTTCATATGCGGGCACTACTCACGTATGCGTTCGCTTCTGCACGTAAGCTCGGCGGGACGGGGTGCGTTTTAAAATTGTATTTTATTTTTTCTTATTTAGTTTACCTTTTTTTTTATTTTTACACTGTTCTTTTAAAAAAAAAAAATTGTCACTTTTATTCCTATTACAAGGAATGTAAACATCCCTTGTAATAGAAAAAAAAGCATGACAGGACCTCCTAACTATGAGATCTGGGGTCAAAAAGACACAGGTTACTCTGCTCATTTATCAAAGGGCACAGGAGCGATCGGTAGCAATTGCTCACTGTCTCCAGTTCAGAAAAGTAAGGGGCTGGTAAATTACATATTTACCGGTCCCTTCCTCTGCTCTCCATCTTGACAGATCCCCCCCCCCCCCCAGCTGGCAGGAAAGGAGGAAAGATGGCTGCAGGGGGATGAGGGAAGGGGCGAAAGAGGAGCATACAGCGGGCCAGAGGAGGACGACACAGGGGCGGAGTAAAACACTGAGGCAGAGGAGGACGCCAGGGCAGAGGAAGACATGGGAACGGAGGAGGACGTCAGGGCAGAGGAAGACATGGGAACGGAGGAGGACGTCAGGGCAGAGGAAGACATGGGGCGGAGGAGGACGCCGGGGCGGAGGAGGACGCCGGGGCGGAGGAGGACGCCGGGGCGGAGGAGGCCGCTGGGGCAGAGGAAGACGCGGGGACGGAGGACGACGCCGGGGCAGAGGAAGACGCGGGGACGGAGGACGACGCCGGGGCAGAGGAAGACGCGGGGACGGAGGAGGACGCCGGGGCAGAGGAACACGCAGGGAAGGAGGAGGACGCCGGGGCAGAGGAAGACACGGGGACGGAGGAGGACACCGGGGCAGACTGGATAGAAATGGGGCTCAGGAAAGTATTAGGGGGGCTGCTGCACACAGAAGGCTTTTTATCTTAATGCATAGAATGCATTAAGATAAAAAAACCTTCTGCCTTTTCATTTACTTTAACCTTGGCTCTTGGCCCCAGACCACCTTACAAAGTACCTCTGTATTTCCAGTTGCAGCCCTCCTTCAGATCTCTCATCCAATTTAATTGTAGTACACTGCTGCTTGGGCCCACTCCCTGTTCTATGCGATAGGGGTTCTCCTGACACCCCAGGCTCTCTCACGCTTCAGAGACCTCCCAGATTCCCATAGTCCCCTGGACTTGCTTAGTCATTCCAGATATGTCTTCCATACTCCCTTAGCCACCTTGACTCTCTCAGACCTAGGGACAAAGAATCTCTCCGTCAGCATAGAGGACTGTCGCTTGAATGGAGTATGCCTGTCTCCTAACAGGAGTTCTGCACTGTGGCCAGGTCCTTCACTATAAGGGCTGCATGCATCTGCACACCCAATCAGCAGTTCTTCTGCAAGACCTGGACACCGAGTTGGAGATTTCTTCCCTCGCAAAACGCTTGGAAATCTCCAAACTCTGGAACCCAATCCTGGAAGACCAAAACCCCAAGAAGAATGAAAAAAACACCTTTCTCTGCTGAGAACGAATATTCTGGAAACCTGCATACATGCGAATGCTGTGTTGCTTATATAACCACAATACTCATACATTTCGACACTGGCAGCTAGAAGATGAAGAATTTTAAGTGTGTATATGTATACGCACGTTTACATGCATGTACATGTGTACATGCAAGGTCTTTACAAAACATGACTTGTGTTTTTTTACTCAGCATCTTTCTGCCAGCAAGATCATGTGTATAAACATCAGTAAATGATTACATTCACATGCAAGAGGCCCTTGCAGGTAGGTATCTGAGCATGAGATAAAAATGGGGGCAGTTAACCTGCAGGAACTTCTGATAATACCAAATTACATGCAACAGACACAGAATGTAGATTTGATTTAAAGCTGTGCAATCTTCCAGGTGAGACCATTACATGTGTACTGTTAATATAAGAAGTTCAAATTTCCCATAATTTTGGTGTTTTGTAGATTAAAATTAGCAGCTCTCAGCTTGATTTTACTTGCTGCCTTCTTTTAAGCATCTCAGTAAACCTTATAGGAGAGCGTTTGAATCTGCTTCTTATAATGTATG
Source organism: Rana muscosa (assembly GCA_029206835.1). NCBI lineage: Eukaryota > Metazoa > Chordata > Amphibia > Anura > Ranidae > Rana > Rana muscosa. Next base: position 877,728,322 of record CM055118.1, read on the forward strand.
TAGATAAGCATTAATACAGTATATCCAGCGAACGTCATTGTTTTTTTTTTATTATGGGCCTTCGTATTCAGGGAAGGTCTATTTGCTTCATATGCATTTAAGTTTTCCTAATATGCAAACTTACATGGTATGTATGTTATAGCTCAACAGGCAACGTATTTTATTTTTAATGAACACATACATTTTGGCTATGTCTGGTTCTCTTCCTTCACTGTGTGGGGAGTTTTGGCCTGACACTACCTCTAAATCAATCCTGTGGTCTGACCCCACAACATCCTGTTCTGTTAGTCACTGAGCTGTAAATGTTCTATCATTTTGTGGACTTTCCAGTCTTGCTGTCACATAAATGGCCTCATCAGATGAGACGTGTGTAAGGACAGTGTCCAGCTTTTCTACTATAATTGGATTTTTCCCTTTCCTTTCCGGTAACCACAGTATCCGGTACATAGGTGGTGTCAACGTTTACTTCTTTTGCTCTGGAGGAAATTAGTATAGGTCTACGTTATACTAGTCATTTATAACTAGTAGGTTATGGTTTTGTTCTGCTTTCTCAATAAATTTCATATGAAATCTACTGCATTGCAAAGGTGAAGCATACACTCAAGATCATACATTTGTAATTTTTTTCAAGTTATTAACAAATGGAAACTGGGTAAAAGCCATTTCCAGTGACACGGCAGTAGTATTATCATTGTGATACAGGAATATGGGAATTTGTAAGTTTCATTGGGCTGGGAAGCGCAAGGGGAGGAGGTGGGGTAAGGGGGAGGGGGGGGCAATAGAAAAGTAAGACAATTGACAGAATTGGGGGCACGGGAAAGTAGTTATGGTGGTTAAGTGGAAACATCTAGACCAGTACCCAAAAACAAGCTTCGGATCAAAAGAAAAGATGAGTTTCTGAGTCTAATGCCACGTACACACGATCGTAAATTCCAGTGTGTTAAATGATGATTGGCTTTTGTCAAACAGGCAGGACCACACACAGATCGATTTTCCCACTGTTTAATGAAGGACAGGATTTAGCTTGGAGCAGCATTTTAAACATAAAGTATATTATCGTAAAAAAGGGAATTTGATGCTGCGCATAATTGTTCAAGTGGAGTGAGGGAGGTCATGGGATGGAGAGTGGCTGCCTGGGAGTGAAGGAAAGTCTGTAGCTGCTTTTATCCCTAGTCATCCACTGGAAAGATTCCATAACACTGCCTCAGTTTGCTCAGGGAGGCCAGTTTACAGTTCTTTTGAAATTTAAAGCAACAAGTGTTTTTCTCTGCTGCCATAACCATAAGGAAACCTCTAGCTTGGGATAGAGGGGAGAAAGGGTGAGATAAATCCCTATTTATTGCATCTGTTAGCTGCATGTGTCAAGGGTGAGGCTGTGTTTTGAGAGGCCACAGAGACCTGTACTAGAGTTTTCCCTTCCATGCATTTCTCCATGGATACCAATAGCTTTTCACAAACGTGATGGTGCCAGTTTAGAATCCTCTGAAGGGCTATGACTTTATAATATAGATATACAGTATGCCAGGGGACTTTTTGAGCCATTGGAAAGTCATGGATAACGAACAGGAATCATGTGTAGATGAAATAAAAGTCATGGAAGAACGTTCCTCTTCAACATATTTATTTTGCCTGACCATATAAAAACAAATTGTCTCAACCGTTGAGGACTGTCTTAATGAATTGCAGAAGAGGTTCAAAGTTTTGAGCATACAACTGGCTGCAGTGGTCAGAAAGACAAATACCCAGATGCCCCAGGGAGCCTGCCTTCCAGGAGAAAATAAAAGTAATGTTTGCAAGCTATAGGCCACATCAGGGTGGATGAAAAGAGGGAGTATTTTGTATTTATTGTAATTTACTATGAAGTTGGAAATCCTGACAAATTTTGTTCTAACAACAAGTATGGCAAAAGAGAGATGGGGTCTGTGACATAAAATAGGATGTCATTATGAGTTGAGTTTGTAGGAATTTGTAGGTGTATGCTCTTACAGGCAGAAGAAAATACTCACCAAAGATGCCCAAGTGCCTAAAAATGCACGAAAAAGCTTGAAAAAGCACAAAAAACAAAGAAGCTCAAAGATGCTCAATAAAAACATGCAAAAAAGCACAAAAAAAACACAAACTTTTCAAGCTTTTAGGCAGAGAAATAAAAGCTGAAATTGCTGTAAAAGCAGCTTTTTCTTTTCAGCTGCAGTGTGCATGAGCCCTTAATGTAGTCTTGGGTGGTAGCTTATGACCTGCAGGAATATTGACAACTTTCAGGGTGTCTCTCCAGCCTAAATTTAGAGGTGCATGTTTTTACCTGGTGAAAGGTGGGGTTGCATGGCAGAAGAATACAGGACAACCACCGAGTCAAAGCCAGCTTTCCAGCCCAACACTTGGTGGCTGGGGCAATGGATTTTCAATGGATCCAAAACGTCAAATGCTGATGAGCTGCATTTTTGAGTGTTTATTGGCATCTATTAGGGTTTTTTGACATCTATTAGGGTTTTTTGACATCTATTAGGGTTTTTTGACTTTAGAGTGTTTTTTACAGCTGAAAAACACCTCTCAGAACCCAGCCAAAAACTGCTGATAACAGCCTATGTGTGCATGGACACATAGGATAACATGAAGCCAAAAGCAGCTGCTGTAAAAACGTCCAGTGTGCATGAGGCCTAAGGAAAATAATGGTGGCCACACAAAATATTGACACTTTGGGCCCAATTTGGACATCTTCTTTATTTTTTTTATTTTTTTTACTTTATAATCTTTATTGAACATTTTTCATGAATCATTATTTACATACAATCCTCCATTTCCCCCTTCTCCCTCCCTTTTACATATAAAAATATCAAAAAGAAGTAAGAAAATAAAAATGTGTTCGTAATGAACTTCTCAGATATTTATTCTATAGTGAACCTGACTTCTTCCCTTACATCCTCCATTCAATTCCTCCCTGCCCACCCCCCCCCCCAATCTTCCCTCACCAACCTCTCAATCCCACTAACCACTCCCAGTCACCTCTACCACCCTACGTCCCACCTTGCACTCTCAATCACACTTCTCTCTCGTTACAGTAAGTCACATTCTATCTTTATTAGCTATACATTACTCTAAGGGGGTATGCCTTCACATCCCACCAGGGTTTCCCAATCTCCTCATATTTCTTTATACTGTTTTGCCTGACATAAACCGATTTTTCCTTCCATATTGTCTCATTCATATCGCTCTCCCACTCTTTACTAGATGGTGGCGAGACCGATTGCCATTTCTGTGCCATCAACTTCCTTGCCTGGAATAGGCATCTAAGAATTGCAATCTGGGTATGTCCCGGATTCCCCCCCCCCTCAACAAAACCCAAAACACATCGCCTTACATTCCAGTCTACAGGACCTCCAAATACCTGACCTATAATTCCAGATACCTCTTTCCAGTACCAAAATGACTTTGGGCATCTCCAAAACATGTGAATTAAATCCCCTTCTTTCCCACACCTGGGGCAGCTGGCATCTGATCTATGGTCAAACAAAAAAAGCTTTTGTGGGGTATAATAAGCTCTATATAACAAAAACAGATGAGACATCATCTGGGAGGGGAAGAGTGAAACCACCAAACCAAAATCCAGAATTCTACTCCACTGTGAGCCAGTTATGGTTCCTACATCCTGTTCCGATCTCCTCCTGCTCGGTAGGGCTTCTATCCCCTCCAGGCTCCCCTTGTAGATATGCGGGTATAAACGCGAGGTTACGCCTTTTGAGGTTACTGCATTAATTACATTCTGGAGCAATGGAATCTTGTTCCATTCAAGTATCCTAAGACTTATTTGGTATAGCATATTATTCTCTCAGTGTCTGAAAGGATTTCAGAGTGCCGTCTTTATATAGCTGGTTAATAAAATTTATTCCACCTCTTTCCCATTCCTTTATTGTCCCCATCGTCTGGATTATTCCCAGATTTCTATTTTCCCAAAGGGGGGAATACTCTGTAAATCCCCTATACCCCAACAATGTCTTCACTGTGTCCCATACACTCATCATAAAACTTAGTGTAGGGAGCCTAGAGGGGAAGGAACCTGCCTCCATGGCTTCCACCATTGTTCCGTGCGGAGTGTTTTGTAGCAACATTCCCCTCCCTACATATCCCCCTTCCGACCTATTACTCCCTCCCATATACTGTAATTGTGCCGCCAAAAAGTAGCTCTGAGGGTCCGCACCCTCAGAGCTACTTTTTGGCGGCACAATTCCTGTCTTTGTAATTGTAGAGTACGCAGATGAATTCTTGCCGGTCCACCTCTCCAAATCAGTTCCCTGAAAACTACATCTGTCTTTTGGAACCACTTTTTGTATACCCACACTGGAGAATTATGCAATGCATACAAAAGCTGCAGCATCCATAGCATTTTGATTAAATTACATCGTCCTGCTACAAATAATGGAAGTCGGTTCCAGATTTAAGTTTTCCCCTTAAATTTAACTAGGAGCGGGGCAATATTATTTATGATGTACTGGTAAGGGTCTCTTGTGATATTTATTCCTAGATATTTTATCCGCTATTTGAATCTGAGCAACCTCTTCAGGCAGGGGGCTTTCCAGGGGGTCCACAGGTAACAGTGCAGACTTTTCCCAGTTTATGGTAAGTCCGGTAAATTGACCAAAATTAGTAATGATTTCCATTACCCTCGACAGGGAAGTTTGCGTGTCTCCTAAGAACAGTAAAAGGTCATCCGCGTATAATGCTGCTTTTTCTTCCATTGCTCCCCTTCTAAATCCTCTTATCTCAGGGGAAGATCTAAGGGCTATTGCCCGTGGTTCGATTGCGAGGGTGAAGAGCAGTGGCAACAAAGGTCATCCGTCTCGTCCCCCTCAACAATCGAAATTTCTCTGAGTATTCACCATTCACTCTCTCTTTTGCTTCTAGCTTTTTATATAGCAGTTGTAGCACCCTCTACCGTAGTTAGGTGCTAGAAGGGAATTTTTGCTAAGGAAACTGTCAGTGCAGGTAAATTTAGGCAGGACTATGCTTCAGGCTAGTTTTGATCTGGCGGCAGGGAGTGGTTAGTGTAGCCGTGGGTGTGACCACCTGTGCTTTATTCCTGGGGCGCCTCCGCTGCTCCCAGGGAGAATGATCTGGAGGAGGGGCAGGGCACAGGACTGGAGTGCCAGGGAGCTTATGTGAGGAGCCCTGACCAATCCCCACTTGGTATTGGCAGGGGGCAGGCCTCCCATATAGGCTCAGGTCCCAGCCCACTGGGGGATAGTTGTCAGCCAGGAGACGTGGAGAATGGAGCATTAGGCAGCAGCAAGAGGCCATCCCCATCGGGGGGGGGCTGATCGTGGAGGAGCCCGGCAGAGCTGGGAGGGAGCTACATCCTTACACGTTCATGGATGGAGTCTCCTGGAACAGAGGGGCTGGAGAAGCTGTCGGAACATGTGTCCAGTTAAAGTTCTCCATCATTGACTCGGGGCAGGAAAAGGTCGGTGAGTGGATTACAGTGGATTTCTGGATGAGGCATGCCAGGGGAGCTGGGTGTGAGGCCAGAGGAGAGACTGTTGGAAAACTGTCAAATCGATGCGACCTGAGGGCACAGGATTTGCGGACCGGACTTGCTGGGAACAGTAGTCCGCCAAGTTACATGTGCTACTAAATTACTAGGCCGCCGGGGAGAAGTACTGCAGACCTCTGGCCTAGTAACAGTACATTTCATAGCCAGCCATTGAGACTGTTCAGAGCGGATTCTTTAGCTCACATGAGGAGGATGTGACAGGAAAGGGTGATCTACAGTGAAGTTTGTGCAGAAGGAGAGAAGTCTTGGGAGCACCAGTCTGCAGGAGTTACGCAGAGGAGGAGAAATAGTCTGCATGGTGATGCAGGGGAAGTGACTGTAGATATTATCTGTGCATCAGTACTTCAAGGCTCAACCAAATTTCAAGTTCTTTAATATGATGGCAAAGCAACATGTTCTATAGGCATCCCATATCCCCCTTTCCCCAACCAAGTTAAATCCCAATAAACTAAAACAAAACAAAGCAAATCACTGTCCATTGTCTCTGAGGTGATATATGGAGGTCTGGCAGCAGGGTGATATGGTGGATGTTAGTTACTAGTAGCAACCATCCGCTAAACATTTTTATCCAATTAATAAAGATAGAGCCAAATTGGAACTCCACCAGGACTCTCCACAGATATTGCCATTCAAAGCTGGGCCTTGGCTGCATCTAAGGACAAAATAGCCCTTAATCCATCCCCTTCCGTCGCGATCTGTAAACTCAAATATACCTAATATTTATACTTGTAGATCTTCCAGGTATAAATCCCGACTGGTCGGGGTGGACAAGTTTCTGAATAATTTTGTTTAACCTGGCCGCCTAGACCTTAGCCATGATTTTTATATCTGTACTCAATAAAGGGATAGGTCTATATGAGGATGGATTAGGTGGGTCTTTACCAGTGTTAAAGCGTTAGTAAACCCACAGATTATGCCTTTTGCCTTACAGGTTAAAAAATAAATAATGAGCTAGTAAGCTCATACTTACCTTAGAACGAGGCGTCGCAGGTGATCTCAATCCACTCCGAGGGAGCGGACATTTTCCCTCAGCGTGTCTTCCAAGTATTGCGGCTCCGGCGGGCGCTGTGAGTGGCCGGAGCCGCAATGTAGTCACTCCCACTCATGCGCACGGCAGACTTCTTTCCGGCAAGCTGGACTTTCAGCCGAGAATCTCAGGAGCGCATGCGCCGCTGAAGTCAGCGGCTCATTGCAAAGGTAATATCTCCTAAACCGTACAGGTTTAGGAGATATTCTTTTTACCTACAGGTAAGCCTTATTCTAGGCTTACCTGTAGGTAAGTTATAAAAAAGGGTATACAACCGCTTTAATATTGGCAAATTTCGATTTAGTTTTAGTCTTAGGACTAAAATGGCATTTTAGTTTTAGTCCCATTTTATTCTTCTGTAATTGTTTTAGTTTTAGTCGTATTTAGTCTACTAAATCTCCAGTATATTTTAGTTGACTAAAACTCATTTTAATCATCTAAAATCGAATGGGTGTAATTAAATTGTAATGCATTAGTTAACATTCCTTCTACAATTTCCAAACTCATTATATACTGCTGGATTGAAAAATCTAATATGTTATTATTCATGGTATTGAGGTATGAACATGCACTACAGACCAGTGTTACTTTTGAAGTAAAATTTCAATTTAGTTTTAGTCTAATGCCCCATACACACGATCGTTTTTCTTGCCATTTTTTTTCTTGCCGTTTTTCACGTCGTTTTTTTTCATGTTTCCTCTCAAGCCTGTCTTGCGTACACACGATCATTTTAAAAAACGATCAAGCAAAGCGCAGTGATGTACAACACGTACGACGGCACTATAAAGGGGAAGTTCCGTTCGAATGGCGCCACCCTTCATGTTAGTAAAGTTTGTTGAGCGACGATTCGCTCTTTTCAGTCTCGTGCTTTTCAGTCCGTGACTGCGTGACGAATGTGCTATCTCCATTACGAACGCTAGTTTTACCAGAACGAGCGCTCCTGTCTCATACTTGATTCTGAGCATGCGCATTTTTTTTCACGTCGTTAAAGCATACACACTATCGTTTTTCACGTCGTTAAAAAAAACGACATGAAAAACGACGTGAAAAAAGAGAGCATATTCGAAATTTTTAATGCCCGTTTTTCACGTCGTTAAAAATGCTCTGGAGCCTACACACGATCATTTTTAATGGCCATTTTTTTTAATGGCATTTTTAACGGCATGAAAAACGATCGTGTGTATGGGGCATTAGTCTTTTGACTAAAATGGCATTGTCGTTTTATTCCCATTTTAGTCTTTTGACTAAAATGCCATTTTAGTTTTGGTCGTATTTTAGTCATCTCAATTGTTTTAGTTTTAGTCGACTAAAATAGTATTCATTTAGTTGACTAAAATGTTTTAGTTGACGGAATTAACACTGGTAGTAATACACAAGGAGGGTAAAGACCAATTTGTACATTTTCACTTAGGGGTGGACTCACTTTTGTTGCCAGTGGTTTAGACATTAAAGGCTGTGTGTTGAGTTATTTTGAGGGGACAGCAAATTTACACTGTTATACAAGCTGTACACTCACTACTCTACATTGTAGCAATGTGTAATTTTCTTCAGTGTTGTCACATGAAAAGATATAATAAAATATTTACAAAAATGGGAGGGGTGTACTCACTTTTGTGAGATACTGTATATAAAAGCATGGTACCAATAGATGCTAATGCATTTCAACTTTTGCAGCCTTCCTCACAAAGAGGCTGCAAAAGCCAAAAATGCATTAGCATCTATTGTATTATGCTTTTATACATGTAGCCAATAAAAAATGTTGCCGGCTTTCATCTTATTAATATCTACTACCTTGGGAGTTGAACGCCCCAGCCAGAGCACCAGTCTCCAGCTCCTGGATATAAAATATAGCGGTTGAGCTTGGGTAAACCTTCTACATTTTTCTCTTGTTGGTGGTTGATGAAGCAGCCAAAAGTTCAAAGTGGACAGGTGGGTGCAGACTGGTGTAGTTAGTCAAGTAAGTTCATACAAAAGTCATATAAAAACATCCAACGCCTTTTGGGAGCAACACCACTCACCCTTCATTAGAGCTCAGCACAGGATAAAACTTTGTGGTACTCTGAAATAGTTTACTTTAAAGATCTGTTAGCACCAGTACTGAACTCTCCCCATTGAGTAACAACTTGACAGCACTTGCTGCAGAGCAATGGTGAGCTCCATTTTCCTGTATTGAGCCCCGATCAAGAGAGGGATGGTGTTGCCCCCGAAACACGTTAGCGGATTTTATATACTTTTTTTTTTATCTGCAATTAAAATTATCTTGGACTTTTTCATCCGGTTTTGGTCTGGCGCTCCTTTTTGTATTTTTGTGGTTTGAGCTACTGTACTAGCTGGTTCCAAGCAGGACTTTGTCTTAAGTGGTAAAAAAAATATATAGATTAAGCTATGAGCGTGATGGGAACACAGAGACAGAAGTGGTGAAAAACGAGTTTTATGACAGTTGCAAACCGTTTACCAGGGTGCAGATCCCTCTTCAAAAGAGGTATATTTTAAGGGGTTGTAAAGGTTCGTGTTTTTTTTTTTTTTTTTTAAAGAACAAACATGTCATACTTACCTTCTCTGTGCAAGGGTTTTGCACAGAGGGGCCCGATCCTCTTCTTCTGGGGTCCCCAAGCGGCGCTCCTGGCTCCTCCTCTTCTCGAGTGCCCCCATAGAGACCCGCATTCCCTGGGGCCACGTGTGCGGGCGCGCTTCCGAGTCCTGCTGCTGCGTCCATTGACAGACTGCAGGACTTGGCCCCACCCCCCGACTCACATGTCACTGGCTTTGACTGACCGCAGCAGCAAAAATGCTCCTGCTGCTATCAATCCAGCCAATGAGGACCCGAGACAGCGACTGGAGCTGCTGTGCTCGTCCCCATCTCTGGAACGATCTGGTTCAGGTAGGTAAAATGGGGGCTCTGGGGGGCTGCTGCACTACAAAAGGTTTTTCACCGTAATAGAATGCATTAAGGTGAAAAACCTTGAGGGTTTACAACCCCTTTAACCAGTTCAACTCTAAAGTGAATTATTTTATTTTTTGCTAAATATGTAAAAAATCTTAATTTTTGTCAATAAAATTACTTGAACCCCCAGAACATTATATATTTTCTGAAAGTAGAGGCCCTGTAGAATAAAAAGATGATAGTTGCACATTTTATTGTCACATGATATTTGCGCAGCTATTTATTAAATGCATGTTTTCATGAAAAAATACGATAGAATGAATTTTAGTGCAAACAAACAATGTAATGATCACTTTTTTGGTAAATTATAAAAGATGAGGTTGCGTCGGGTAAATGGATACCAAACATGACAAGTCTTAAAATCGCGAGCAATGTTTGCTGCACCTTCACAGAATATTTGTGCAGATAATATCCTGTCACTTCTTAAAGTGTTACTAAACCCACAACCGTAAAATCAGTGTGTGTATGCAGTAAAGCATGCTTGTTACACTCACTATGGAACCTAAGGGCTTAATCCTTGGCATTGTGTAAAAAGGCTGTTTGATCCTGCCTTTGCTGATCCCCCCCCCTTCTTCTACAGTCTCCAATCCATCTCCTAATAAAATAGAGCCTTTAGAGGCACTCTGCACATGCTCAGTTTGGTGTGTATTGCTAGAGAATTTGTTTTTTTTTTCTTGGGAGGGTGCATGTTATCAGCACAGATTCAGGGGTCCTGCAGCCTCATAGGACAGTCAGAGGAGAATGAAAACTCCTACAAGCTTTAAGTGCTGATGAGAAAAGGTATTATATTTACTAAAATAATTGCATTTTCATGTTCTGTGTACTGCGGGAGACCAGATATAACGAATGCATGTTCCTGAGTTTAGTAACACCTTAAGGTCTTGCTTGTGAGGGTGCAATGCCCTGTAACCCCACGGTATTTTAATGTGTGTAGCAGCTAAATTTCCCAGGTTCTCATTAAAGATTCCCTGCAGTGTTGGGTGGATGTCCTGAGGGCCTTAGGCTTCAGGCAGGGCCCTTTTTCTGATATTGGAGGGCCTGCTCTGGTTTTCATTATCGTCCAGCTGATTCAGCTAGCAGTCAACATCTTGATTTTTGTGCATACATTTTCCCTTCGAGAGCCATGTTTAAACTGTGAAGATTCTACTCCCTGACTTAGGTGGAAAGTTCAGTCTTCTGTGAGTCTGGGTAACTCATGCTCCTGTGCTATTTGTTGCCCGCTGTTCTTCCCACTGGACTGGGAAGTCTAAGGCTCCTTGCTTGGCCATGGTATGTGTTGTAGATGAGGTGAGGTTTAGGATGTGGGGTTCGAAAGCTGGAAAGTTCTGGATTAATCAGGCCAAACTGGAGCCTCTAGACTAGAGTGTCCTTGCCCTCAAATGTTTAATCCACCCCCTCTCTTTCTGCACTCTACTAAAAGATCGACATTATAGGACTATTAGCCATTCCAGTAACAGATACACAGCATATACTGTACATGTATAACTATTTACAGATCTTGGCAGAGACCTTTTGGTGGTTGATCATTAGGGGTGGAAAAGAGTCCTTGGATTATCTTGTACTTTTCCATCTAGATAATATCATTTAGTAGTAGAGTGATGCCCACATGTCCTGCTACCTTTTTTCCCATTAGTTACTTTATTTTGAAAGCTGTATTATTGTTTTTTTTCTGAAATATTTAGCTAGAGGGGATGGAATAGCCAGGTGACTGCCACATTCTTTACCTGTATGATGGTGTTTAAGATGCTTTGTTGTAGCAGCCAAACTGCACCACCACAAAGATAATTGCTCACATTACTGCCAGTGTACGAGTGTAAAATTTGTGCTACTTGTATATTGTGGCTTGCAGGCCAACTGGGACCCAAGACTTTACACCCAGAATAAAAGGAGGTTAACCCAACATAGCTGAAGATTCCTTTCACAAACCTCCTACAGCTAGGAAAACCACTAGTTTTGCTGGGTGTTTTTCCCCTGCTACATTAAAGGGGAGTTCCAGCCTTTTTTTATGTTTATTAAAAGTCAGCAGCTACAAAAAGTGTAGCTGCTGGCTTTTTAATAAACATACACTTACCTGTTCCACTGTCCAGCGACGCGACGCCCGGAGCTCCGCTCCTCTCCCCCCTTCTCCGCCGGCGCCTCCATTCATAGTGTGGGCACCCGGCCGTGACAGCTTTCGGCTTCACGGCCGGGCACTCACTGCAAATGCGTGAACGGCGCAGCGCTCTCTGAGTGGACAGGCGATCGCCTGGAACCTGTCACGTCCCAGGTGATCGCCTACAGCGAGGGGCCGGAAAAAGGCGATATGACGTATTGCCTAGGCGACCCCAGGGCGGAAGGAGGAAGTGGGACAGGAAGTCCCACTCCTACTGAAGCCCCCATTCCCCCCCAAAAAAATTACATGCCAAATGTAAGGGAGCGAGGAGTGGATTTAGCGGAAGTTCCAAATTTGGGTGGAACTCCGCTTTAAATGCATAATTCTGATGGTTCTTCTCTTTGTACTGCAGTCCGCGGCTACAAGCGGGAGAACATCAGGAAAAAAATTGCAGACAAGCGGCATTCTCTCAAACAGTGTTAATTTTGTTGATGAAAATATTTTTGCGGAATAAATTTACACTATTTCAGTTGACTAAAATATGGCAAACAATTTAGATGACTAAAACTAAAATGGCAATTTAGTTAAGATTATGAGTAAAACTAAATTGAAATCAGTACATTTTATGCCCTGTACACACGATCAGATTTCCGATGGAATAAAATCCGATGGATTTTTCCATCGGAAATCCGATAAAGCTGACTTCCATCAGTCTTGCCTACGCACCATCAGTCAAAAATCCGACCGTCCCAAACGCCATGATGTAAAACACTCCGAAGAGCCGAGAAAACTGAAGTTCAATGCTTCTGAGCATGCGTCGACTTGATTCTGAGCATGCATGGGTTTTTTTCTCCGATGGAGTTCACCACAGACGATCGGAATTTGCTATCGGTTTTTATTTTATTTAAAACATGTTTTATTTTTTTATACCGATGAAAAAAAGACCGATGGGGCCCACACACGATCGGTTTGTCCGATTAAAAAAAGTCCATCGGTCTTTTTTTCATCAGAAAAACCGATCGTGTGTACGCGGCATTAGTCTACTAAAATCTAATGGGTTTAGTATAATTGTAATGCATTATTTAGGCATTTCTCTAAAATTTCCAAACTCATATACTCCTGGAGTAAAAAATTCAAAGTTATTATTAGGTTTGAAGATGCACTACAGACACAGATTTAGCCATTGTGATGCAGTATATAGCTAATATCTGTCTGTAGTGCATGTTCATACCTTAATACTAGAGATGCACCAAATGGAAATTTTGGTACCGAAAATGCAGGATGCACTTGGCCAAAAACCGAAAATGACACTTTAAAAAAAATATGTATAATTGTATTATATTAGACTTTTTAATTAATATCATGAATTTAAATTAATATGAAATTATTGTCGGCACTGGTCTTGCTTGCTGCATTTTCGGTCAGTTAAAAAAACTGCAAGAAAAACACACTTCCCTGTTGAAATGCATTGAAAGCGCAGCAAGAATGCATCAATAAGGCACCCATGTTACGTTTTTGATGCGGTTTTTGAGTCACATGACCTATGAAAAACACGACAATCGAGTGTGTGTTTTCTGCGCCATTATAAGCACCTTTTTCTCTTAGAACAGCTGAAAATGGTGTTATCAGCATTTCGCTGCTGTTTCGGTGCATCTCTGCTTAATACCATAAATAACATGTTATTCGATTTTTACTCCAGGAGTATAGGAGTTTGGATATTCTGGAGAAATGCTTAAATAATGCAATACATTTTAACTAAACCCATTAGATTGTAGTCAACTAAAATAATTTTAGTGACCTAAAATGTACTGGAGATTTTAGTTGACTAAAATACAACTAAAACTAAAATGGCATTTTAGTCAAAAGACTATGACTAATGCCCCATACACACTTTTAGATTTTCTGCAGATTTTTGTCTTCAGATTTACAAAAAACATGTCGTGCAAGGGCCTGCCTGATTGCATACAAATTGAAACTCTTAAGCCCTGTACACACGATCGGATTTCCTATGGTTTTTAAACCGATGGATTTTTCCATCGGAAAACCGATGAAGATGACTTCAATCAGTCTTGCCTACACACCATCAGTCAAAAAACCAACCGTTCCAAACGTGGTGACGTAAAACACTCCGATGAGCCGAGAAAAATGAAGTTCAATGCTTCTGAGCATGCGTCGACTTGATTCTGAGCATGCGTGGGTTTTTTATCCGATGGAGTTGCCCATAGACGATCGGAATTTGCTATCGTTGTTTTATCCATCGGAAAAATTTAAAACAAACATGTTCTATTTTTTGACACCGATGGAAAAAAGACAGATGGGGCCCATACACGATCGGTTTGTCCGATGAAAAAAGTCCATCGGTCTGTTTTCATCTGTAAAACCGATCATGTGTACAGGGCTTTGAGGTTTGACCTCCTATTATTATTATTATTATTATTATTATTATATGGTTTTAGTAAATCTGAAGACAAAATCTGCAGAAAATCTAATAGTGTGTATGGGGTTTAAAGCTAAATTGAAATTTGATGTCAAAATAACACTGCTCTCAGGGCACTGGGAACTATCTTTAGTAAAATAAGAATACAGGAAGTAAAATAGTTTTTGCTTCCCCTTTAGTTCCAGCCGGATATAGTAAGTTGGATGTTTTTTATTGATTGAAATGCATCTGGTACCTGCTGAACCAGCTGAATTTCAGTCCATTTTTGGCCAGCTGTCCCCAGGCACTATAATCTCTGGCCTGGCGACTCGCACCACCAACTAACATTTTGTTCTGTTCTTAAAGATCTTCAGTATTATCTTGATAACTGAGTTGAGTGGATAAAACAGACCAACATGCAAAAAATGTGCAGGTCCTATTGCCAATGAATGCTAAATGCAGTAAAATCCATAACAGCATGGGCAGCGAGAACAAGATTTAGGGTCCATGCGCCTAGGAGGCAGAAAAAATTCCAGAACTGCTGTTCTAAAAAAAAATCTATTTTGGAGCATATTGTTTAAGAATTTATCTAAAAGCATTTGCATTTTAAGCGTTTTCCACTTGAACACTAGAATTTTTTTTAATGCATTTATAGTAGGTGTGTTTAGGCAAGTTGGTTGTTTTTTCTGCATGAACGGCTCCTCTTAAAAACACATTTGTGATGTGTTTTTTTTTTTTCTTCTTTAGCCTGTAAACGCTCCTGTGCATGGACACATAGGCTAACATAGTGTTGCTTCCACAGGCTAGAAAAAAAAGGCCAAACGCCTGTATAAGCATTTTATTATGCCCAGTGTGCATGAGGCTTTAAAGTGAACCTGTATCTATTCTAAAACTAGATCAGTATTTAAATTGCAGAGCAGACACCTCTAGTCTGTATGTCTGGTCTAAGTTTCTATAGAGTGCCTCGGGAGCCTAGAAAATCTGGAAAACATTTGAAAAGTAAAGATATATACCAAAGATCTTCACAATAAACAGGCATTAATTGAGGATAGAACTGCCTGCTCTGGAGCTTACACCTTCAAAAACAAGTTGGCAGTGGCAGCTCCCATGTTTCTAGCCTGGCAATTCCACCTATACATTCTGCTTGGCTGAGCATCATCTTTGACATCCAGTGAACAAGCAGGAAAACTGCTCCCAGTTTAGCCTTTTCTCCCCTAACAATGTCTGCTTAGAAGAAACGTGTTGTGTTGGGCAGTGCCTGGTATGTGATGTCATCACGCATGCTGATGTGGTTTGCGGCTGTGCTAGTTCCTGCATATATGCTGTGACAGGAGGCACTTGGGGGGGCGCGTGGAACCCAGCTTCCCTTGGAGAGGTTGGGAAACCCTTGTTTCCGATCCCCATGTAACTCTTATGTGTATGTTAACCTGTGTCTATTAGGGGCACAGGGTGACCGAAAAAGTGATGGACACTGAGTGTGGTTTGGATTACTTCAAATGGAGCAGTAATATTTATCCACAATATCTTCCAGGAAATATATAAAGACTATTCCTGGTTTGTTTGATTCTGAACTATACATGTTAATTGAAAGGGCCTAGGTGAAATGCCCACCCAGACAATGTTGTGATTAATCAGATATCCCCACTTCAGGTCAGACTTTCTGGCTTCGATCTCACAAGACATTATCATAAGTATAAACACAGAACACCTTCAGACAATATTAGGAGACCCCAGTAGCAGACTGTCCGGCTCCTTCATTGAACAGAGGCCAATGTTACCAGCTCTTTCAATTAACATGTATACTTCAGAATCAAACAAACCAGAAATAGTCTTTATATATTTCCTGGGAGATATTGTGGAGAAATATTACTGTTCCATTTGAAGTAATCCAAACAACATTCTCAGTGTCGATTAAGTTGTCAATCACTTTCTCTGTCACCCTGTGCCCTAATAGACACAGGGTGACTTGCAGATAAGAGGTACATGGGGAGCTGAAACAAGGGTTTCCCAACCTCTCCAAAGGGAAGCTGGGTTCCACGGGCCCTCCCGCCCAAAGTGACTACCGTCACATAATGTGCTCGGCTTTTTCATAAAATGAAAATTTGTTTTTAAATACAACACTATAGGATCGTTCCTTTCTCTACATGTCTGCTATGAGTATTATCTAGGTATACTGTGTAATCATGCCATTAGAGAGGGTTATTTCTGCAAGGCAGCCAGGCTCATTTGAATTCTGTTTTGGATGTTTGTATCCGGTAAGGAGCTTGCAAGCACTGGTGGGACAAATTTGGAGCACATATTGTATTCTGTGTGAATACCATTTTATTGTCACGTAATTGATTTACCAGTCACTTGCAAGGATCATCTATCACTTTGGGACCTTTTCACTTATACTATTTTGTACATTGCATGTTATTCATTTATATAATGTAAGAATGTTCTTCCTGAAAGTTTTTTAATTTAAAGGGGCGCTGCACTTTTTATATATTTTAAACTGCACCCAGTACCGCTAATCTTATTGTGAGCAAAAAGCCTTCAAGAACTACTCGGACTATTAAATACAACATTAACGTTAAAAAAAAAACATTTTAAACACTTCATTAAAATGTCATAGTCTAGTGAGTTTTTTGTAGAAGTTGGTTAATAAGTTATTTGCGTGAAGAAACTATATACAAAGAAAAATCACATGGTGTCTTGGACTGCTGGGTTGGTATAGTAATGAATTCTTAAAACAAGAGCTAGGCACACAGAGATGGTCTTAGAGCAACAATCAAGGATTTTACCCTTATGATTGCTGCTATCCTTAAGACCCCTTTCACACTGGGGCCGCGGCGCATTAGAGCGCCACTCGCTTTTGCGATGCTACCACCCCAAAAATGCTACTTGCAAGAATTTTCCTAACGTCCCGCAAGTGCACTGTCCCAGTATCAAAAGTCTCACTGAAATGAATGGGAGGCAGTTTTCATGCAATTTACAGGTGCTATTTCTAGTGCTAAAACTCCTGAAAACCACCTCCGTGTGAAAGGCATTGGGTCCAAACTATTGCAGCTTCTAGTGGGATTCATTCTCCTGGTGCAGATCAAGTCCAGAGTGTTAACCAGTAGACCAAATCAGGGCACTCTAGGCGCACAAAAATGCAGAGCCCTTTAGCAAGCAACAGCGGTGGAAGTAATACTTGATCGTCGTTTACACTTGCGTGCTAACTAAATAGCGATCCATGTTCGGTTTTCTCTTCAGAGAGTCATATACTTCTTCCATGCATTTTTCATGCATAGGGCAGCACATTGAAATGAATGGCTGCCCCAAGGGTGATGGCAAAATGCATATGCTCTGTCACATCTGCATAGATCCCTTTATTTCCATGCAACCCTCAGAGGCCACCTACCCTTTGCTCCTTTATCCCACTGACATACATGCCAATCGGTGCTCCTGAGACAGAGCAGTGGTGAAGCAATATTTTTCCCCACTGATGCAATGCCATTTTTCTTCTTAACAACACTGATGCAGGGACATTTTTTTCCTTCCAGTACCAGCACCAATGGAGGGACATTTTTCCTTTCAGTGATGCCACAGATGCAGGGTCATTTTTTTTCTTGCAGTGACATCACTGATCCAAAGACATTATCCATTCAGGGACCCTACTGTAGCAGGGACATTTTATCACATTATTTTTCCACTATTAGCCCCATAACATTACATACATTTCACTCTGCTAGCCACTATTGGCCCTATTCCTCTTCTCCAACCGGGGGGCAAGGAGGAGAGGGGAGGGGGGGAATTTGCCTTATTTGCCCTGAGCGCGGGATGATCTTGTCCTGGCACTGTTCAAAGGGGTTTCTGAACTATTTCAAGTCTGTTTGCAGTAGTTGGATGTAGATTATAGCTCATGTGGGCATTCTTCAGCATTTCTGAAAGGGAAAGTGAACTTTTGGAATGTATCCTACAGTCTCTAGTATTGGATGTCTAAAGGTTGGTCACTAGGCAATGATGTTCCTAAAAGGGATTCCCACCTTTGCAGTCAAAATTTAAGAAACCTCACCATACGTCTTTTATGTGTTGCCATTTACACGGCATACCTAAATTAATTAAATATTTCTTACATTTCAAATTTTGTTTCTTTGAAGAGGTTTATACACAGAGCTATTTAAGGCAGGTCATACATTAGGCAATTTTTTTTTCCTTCAACCCGGAGTTGAAGGAAAGAAAATAACTGAATTCCTGACTGTGTTAATGGGGGGAATCACTCTCGCAGAGTGTGACAGAACCGCTTAGCACTCCGATTATGTGCTTCCACCAAATAGTGCCTCCTGCCCTCCAAACCATTACAGCAGACCGAGAGCTAATACCAGCCCTGTTACTCCAATCATCGTACACAAACAAGATGTTGAGGTAAACTTCAAAGGAATGACTGTTTATTGAATCTCAGACACATACTTTATACCCCACTGAAGGTTACTCCCCTCTTGAGGATATTGGCATGACAATGAAACTACAAATACCCATACAAATAACAGCCAACAATGATCCTAATTAAAGGAACACTAAAGGTTCCTGTTGTTTTTTTTCAAAAAAATAACAAACATTTTATACTTGTCTCCACTGTGCAGCTCGTTTGGCACACAGTGGCCCCGATCCTGTTCTTCTGGGGTCCCTCGGCGGCTGTTTCAGCTCCTCCCCGCAAGGACTCCACACCATAATGCGAGCGAGCTCGCATGGTGTGGAGTTACTGCAGGCGTGCTCCCGTGATACAGCGGCGACCATAGCCGCCGACTGTATCACTCGGCCCCGCCCCCCGGCGCGCCGCGTCATTGGATGTGATTGACAGCAGCGCCAGCCAATGGCTGCGCTGCTTTCAATCCATCCACTGTAGCCAATCAACGGCCGGGCTCAGGAACTCGGAGGATGACGGGAGCGAGCGCGGGACTTTTGAGGGGTCAGGTAAGTAAAACGGGGGCTCGGGGAGGGGGGGGGATTGCGGTATTGTCTAATGTTTTTTCACCTGAATGCATAGGATGCATTCAGGTGAAAAAACATGAGGGTTTACAACCCCTTTTAAACAGTGAGTTGTTAAATAAGCATATAACATCACACAATAATTTGGTAACAAGTTAAAGTGGTCACAAGATTAATTTAATCTCCAAGAGATGATTAGACAGACAGACAGAAATAGAACAACTGGGGAAACCCCTACTTAACAATAAACGCATAACAAACCCCACCCCACCTCAGACTACCCAGCAAAAGTCTACAACCGTCTATGAGACAAACTCCTACAATACTCCAGCAGTCTGAAAAGGTGGAATTCATTTTATCTTCATAGATTTCTTAGGGGATATTGTTAATAAATATTTCTGTCCCAAGTGAAGGAGCCTCTCCAGTAGTCTGCAGGAGGGCCACAATTATTTCCTCTGACTATTGAACAAAAAACGCTACACTGCGGCGGTAGACTGCAGTGATGCATATAAGGGGGGTTGGGTGGGACTTTAAATGAGCTTCATTTAAAGTCCCACCCACCCCCCTTATATGCATCACTGCGGTTCAGCGCTGCAGTGTAGCGTTTTTTGTTCAAATAACAGGGATGGAGGTGCATGACTTTACCCAGTCATCAGGGCCGGACTGGGCATAAAAACCAGCCCTGGAAATAATTTCATAGCAGCCTCAGTGGCGTAGCGTGGGTTGTCAGCACCCAAGGCAGGAAATTTGCGCCCCTAAGGCTGGTTTCACACTGGGGCGGTGGCGGTATAGCGCCACTATTTTTAGCGGCGCTATACCGTCGCGATTGCAGAGGTATTCGGCCGCTAGCGGTGCGGTTTTAACCCCTGCTAGCGGCCGAAAAAGGGTTAATACCACCCGCAAACCGCAGCTACAGCCGTGGTTTGCGGGCGGTATTACCGCGGTATCCCATTCATTTCAATGGGAAGGAGCGGTGGAGGAGCGGTAAACACACCGCTCCTCTCACCGCTCCAAAGATGCGGCTAGCAGGACTTTTTTTTGTCCTGTTAGCGCACCGCTCCAGTGTGAAAGCCCTCTGGGCTTTCACATTGGAGAGAAAGGAACCGCTGTTTAGGCTCGGTTTGCAGGCGCTAAATAGCGCCTGCAAACCGCCCCAGTGTGAAAGGGGCCTAACCCGTGGACATTTAGCGCTCCCTGAGTCCCTTCCACTCGTACAGTATTAAACCCTTTATGGTACTTCTTAGGATGTACCACTCTTTCTCTTTGTTCTACTTTCTTTACCCTTTATCTCTCTCTATCCTAATGTCTTGTCCCCCCCCCCCCCCCCATCTATCGCTCTTTATCCATCTTTCATGTTCTTTCTCCCCCTCGTTTTATTCCTTCTCTTACTCCTTGTTTTTTTCCTCTCTCACCTCCTATATATACACACACACACACACATATATACACTGTATGTATTTACACCTATATGTGTGTGTGTATCATGTGTGTGCCCTATCCTGCAGGGATTGCAGACACATTACAGGAGCTGGTCAGAGACTGCAGATATATATTACAGGAGATGGTCAGAGACTGCAGACACATTACAGGAGATGGTCAAAGACTGCAGCCATATTACAAGAGATGGTCAGAAACTGCAGCTATAGTACAGGATATGACCAGACACTGATCATCTCCTGTAATATATGTATATGGCTGCAGAGACTGCAGCTATAGTACAGGAGATGACCAGAGACTGCAGCTATAGTACAGGAGATGACCAGAGACTGCAGCTATCGTACAGGAGATGACCAGAGACTGCAGCTATCGTACAGGAGATGACCAGAGACTGCAGCTATCGTACAGGAGATGACCAGAGACTGCAGCTATCGTACAGGAGATGACCAGAGACTGCAGCTATCGTACAGGAGATGACCAGAGACTGCAGCTATCGTACAGGAGATGACCAGAGACTGCAGCTATAGTACAGGAGATGACTAGAGACTGCAGCTATAGTACAGGAGATGACTAGAGACTGCAGCTATAGTACAGGAGATGACCAGAGACTGCAGCTATAGTACAGGAGATGACCAGAGACTGCAGCTATAGTACAGGAGATGACCAGAGACTGCAGCTATAGTACAGGAGATGACAAGAGACTGCAGCTATAGTACAGGAGATGACCAGAGACTGCAGCTATAGTACAGGAGATGACCAGAGACTGCAGCTTAGGGCTGGGCGATTTTCCCCCCAAAAAAAATCTGCGATTTTTTTTATAAAAAACTCGATATTCGATTCGATTTTTTTTTAAATTATATTAATTAAAGTGCATCAACAAACAAAATTGCAAAGGCAAACCCTTTCTCTAACTGCAAAGTCAGTGTGCAACAAACACACAATATATTCCAGCGCTCATGGAACATACATTATTAACTATTGAAAACTCTTGAAACTCTGTGTGATTCCTTCTGTCCCAGCCTTGCTGCGATCCTGGCTCTGCATCCTTTTGGGTTGGAGGGCCCTCCACACGCTGGTCTGCCTGTTGTCCATCATTCAAGGTACTGTGCTCACACGGAGATCATGCCACAGGCTTTGTTTTGACTTTTTTAACCCCTCCTTGCTCCACGGATGTCACTGCAAGTTTAACAAGTTTGTCACCACTGGCAACTGGAGAGTTGAGATTCATTTGCCCTCTGCACATTTGGGATTGGATCCCTCTCTTTATTGTAATTAATAAATAGACTTAGCTTTTTTTATCAATTCTTCAAGAGTTTTCAATAGTTAATAATGTATGTTCCATGAGCGCTGGATTATATTGTGTGCATGTTGTGTATTTTGTACTTCTGGGTACGGATTTTTTCTTGCTGCGCTGGATCCTGTTTTTTCCCCCTTTTGGATACTTTGTACTTCCCAAAATATTTGGGATTTTTTTCTTATTATTATTATCATCCATTATATTTTTTTCTTTATCCACCAATTTAGCGCTTGTGACCTTTTGTTGTTTTTTGCAGTGTGCAACAAAGATTGTTAAACATCCAAATTATTAATACTGTATTTGGATTTAGCTAATAAAACAACAAAAAATCCTGAGGTTACTCTTAGTTGAATTGAACTGTGCCCATGCATCACTGTGCCCGTGCCTCACTGTGCCCGTGTCTCACTGTGCCCATACCTGATGCAGATTTTCATGGTATACGGATTTTACTGCTACACCGGTGGCCATTCCAGTATTCAAAAGCCGCGCCTCCTTCTCGTCTGTGATAGGCGGAACACTCAATTTCCCAGCATTCAGTGTTCCGCCTATCATGGTCATCCTCATAACACAGACGAGGATGAGAGGATGTCCGTGATAGGCTGAATACTGCCTGCTGTGAAATTGAGTGTTCCGCCTATCAGACGACGAGGACTCGGGAGGCGCGGCTTTTGAACACTGCAATGGCCGCCGTCTGTCTGCATGACACGCTGATCAGGTAGGCAGACGGCGGCTGCAGCGAGTAGATGTAATTGGGGTAACGCTGCTCAGTGCCATTCCGGATACGCCCCCTGCAGTCCTGCTACGGAAACTTTGAAGGGAAAAAAAAAAAATCTAAAAAAATCGATTTTCTTCAAAACTGAATCGATTTGAGCTCAAAACTCGATTCAAGATTAAAATCGATTTTTTTCCCAGCCCTACTGCAGCTATAGTACAGGAGATGACCAGAGACTGCAGCTATAGTACAGGAGATGACCAGAGACTGCAGCTATAGTACAGGAGATGACCAGAGACTGCAGCTATAGTACAGGAGATGACCAGAGACTGCAGCTATAGTACAGGAGATGACCAGAGACTGCAGCTATAGTACAGGAGATGACCAGAGACTGCAGCTATAGTACAGGAGATGACCAGAGACTGCAGCTATAGTACAGGAGATGACCAGAGACTGCAGCTATAGTACAGGAGATGACCAGAGACTGCAGCTATAGTACAGGAGATGACCAGAGACTGCAGCTATAGTACAGGAGATGACCAGAGACTGCAGCTATAGTACAGGAGATGACCAGAGACTGCAGCTATAGTACAGGAGATGACCAGAGACTGCAGCTATAGTACAGGAGATGACCAGAGACTGCAGCTATAGTACAGGAGATGACCAGAGACTGCAGCTATAGTACAGGAGATGACCAGAGACTGCAGCCATAGCACAGGAGATGACCAGAGACTGCAGCCATAGCATAAGAGGTGATCAGAGACTGCAGCCATATTACAGGAGATGGTCAGAGACTGCAGACATATTACAGGAGATGGTCAGAGACTGCAGACATAATACAGGAGATGGTCAGAGACTGCAGACATAATACAGGAGATGGTCAGAGACTGCAGACATAATACAGGAGATGGTCAGAGACTGCAGACATAATACAGGAGATGGTCAGAGACTGCAGACATAATACAGGAGATGGTCAGAGACTGCAGACATAATACAGGAGATGGTCAGAGACTGCAGACATAATACAGGAGATGGTCAGAGACTGCAGACATAATACAGGAGATGGTCAGAGACTGCAGACATAATACAGGAGATGGTCAGAGACTGCAGACATAATACAGGAGATGGTCAGAGACTGCAGACATAATACAGGAGATGGTCAGAGACTGCAGACATAATACAGGAGATGGTCAGAGACTGCAGACATAATACAGGAGATGGTCAGAGACTGCAGACATAATACAGGAGATGGTCAGAGACTGCAGACATAATACAGGAGATGGTCAGAGACTGCAGACATAATACAGGAGATGGTCAGAGACTGCAGACATAATACAGGAGATGGTTAGGGATTGCAGACATAATACAGGAGATCGTCAGAGACTGCATTTAAAAGCTGAACTCAGTGTTCAGGTATATAGTATTGCAGGGTTGCTCCACTTTATTTAAAGCGGTTGTATAGTCTTTTTTCTACAGGTAAGCCTATAATAAGGCTTACCTGTAGGTAAAAAAAAATCTCCTAAACCTGTACGGTTTAGGAGATATTCCCCTCGCAATGAGCCGCTGACTGCAGCGCCGCATGCGCACAGGGGATTCTCGGCTGAAGGCCCGGCAGACACCGGACCTTGCCGGAAAGAAGTCTCCCGCGTCATGCGCGGGGGTGACGACATCGCGGCTCCAGCCACTCACAGCGCTGGAGCCGTGATACCCATGAAGACACGCCGAGGTAACATGTCAGCTGCCTCGGTGTGGACCAGGTGAGTTACCGATGCCTCGTTCTAAGGTAAGTATTTCATAATGAGCTAGTATGCGGTGCATACTAGCTCATTATGCCTTTTGCCTTACAGGTGACAATTTTTTTTTTGGACTATACAACCGCTTTTAACCATCTCTGCAAGATCAAGTTAGTCTTTTTTCCTTTGAAAGTACAACCAAGTGACAGAAGAAATAATCACATCCAATTTCCAAAATACTAATTTTCTTGCAAACACTGAACTGCTCAGGATTAGTGGAGGACAGTAACCAGTTAATTGGTCTGTTAAGCTTTTAGCCTGATCCAGCAGTAAATCCTCCAACATAAAAAAAAAACATCAATCTGTGCAGCACACACAGAGCTCTGCCTAAATAGCTGATTATAAGATGAAATAGTTAACAGCCATGTGTCCTGTTCTCATAGAATGCTGCTGCAGCGTCTTCCAGAGATCTTATCAGTGTGATGATCAGACAATGTGCAGGTCAGACTAGGCAGATAACAAAAAAGTAGCCAGGGAGACAAGAGGGGGGGGGGGGGGCTGATCGGTAACCTGCACACTGCCTGATCACATATATCTGGATGACACTGCAGCCGGCCAGCACCATGTTACTGAGCTCCTGATGATTCCGTTTTTTCCATTCAGCCAGATTTGTGTGTCCTGTAGAACGTGGATTGTTGTCATCATACCTTCCTGCATCTCCCTCCTGAGGTCCCCCATTCAGCCTCACGCTCCAGCACTTACAGTCAAATGTGAGCGGGGAAGAGCTTCACTGCCTGCTGATTGGCTGTGGACAGATGGGAGGAGGAGCAGATCCTCCCTTGTACTCCTCTAAGCAGCGCTATTGGCTGTGGGTTCCCTACTAGAGAAATGATCAGTCCACTGGCCAGAGAACACACAGTAAGTGTCCATTCTCCCTCCCACCTGCATTATCCTCCTCCACACCACAGCACATACCTGCCTGCCGCACGATAGTCACGTGCTCCTCCAGCCCTCCGCTCCGCTGCTAGAATTATTTTCCTCAGCCACCAGCCCCGCCTCCTGTTCACAGCTCAGCCTCCTAGCCGTCAGAGCGGCCCCAGGACAGCCAGCCTACAGGGAAATCTCCCGCTATCCCAGTAGGCCAGTCCGACCCTGCCAGTCATGACCTCATATAAAGCCCAATCTCCCCAATCCCCCGTCTTGCTTTAGTTTCCTCTGACTATTACCCGGTACAGTAAAGGGTTAATATCACCCCTTTCCATCTACTCCAGAAGGGAATCTTTGTTGTCCTTATTCAGAGAAGTAATCCAAGCCCCATTATAGAATAATCTGCTTTCTCCATGGGCCATAATCAGTGGGCAGGAGGCTTGCCCCTAGGCCTCTACGAAAGTCCCTGCCCTGGTTGGATCTGTCACATAGAGCTTTTGTGCTCTGCTGGTGGGGATCGTGGAGAGCCTTCCCCACCGGCAGAATATGATTACTGTTGGTGGAAAAAAAATGATAGGCTGGTTGTACTGAAGTTGTTCGATGGATCGACTTCAGTACAACCAGCCTGCCCATAGACGGATCAAAATTTGTCCGGTTCCTGCTGAACAGACCGATTTTTCAATTGGTCTATTGCCAGCTTAAAGTAATACTAAAGTCTCATGTTTTTTAGTTAAAGATAACAAACATATAGTTACATATTACATAGTAAGGTTGAATAAAGACAATAGTTCATCCAGTTCAACCTGTGTAGGTGTACGTGTGTCAGTGTCTATAATTTCATGTATCTCTTTATGTTTTCTTTAAAATGCACATCCAAGAGTCTCTTAAAAATATCCATACTCCCCGCTGCCACCACCAATTGTGGAAGAGAGTTCCATGTCCTTATTGCCCTAAACCCCCTGCACAGTTTAAGGTTAAACCGCTTCTCCTCCAACCTCATTGTGTGGCCCTGTGTCCTCGTACACTCCTTGAGACTGAATAGTTATTTTCCTGTCCTGGGATCACCATTGATGTATTTTAAATTGCTATCATATCTCCTCTCAAGCAAGAATAAATTCAGTGCTTGCAGTCGTTCCTCATAATTGAGTTCCTCCAGTCCCCTTATTAGTTTTGTTGCCCTTCTTTGGACTCCAGTTCCAGAACATCCCATCTGAGGACTGGTGACCAGAACTGGACAGAGTACTTCAGATGTGGCCTAACCAGAGTTTTATAAAGTGGTAGGATTTTTATGCATGCTAATATTCTGCCGCCTTTGGTAGCTGCAGCTTGACATTGCATGCTATTGCTCAACTTGTTATCTACTAGGACCCCCAGATCTTTCTCCATCCTCGATTCCCCCAGAGGTTCTTCCACTAGTGAGTAGTTTGCATATATGTTTTTTGCCCCCAAGTGCATTACTTTACATTTCTCCACATTAAACCTCATTTGCCATGTATTAGTCCACTCCATTATTTTGTTCATGGTTTTCTGTAAAATTGATATATCCTGATTTGAAGTTATTGCCCTGCTTAATTTTGTGTAATCCGCAAAAACTGAGATTGAGCCATTTATCCCATCCTTTATATCATTTATGAATAAATTGAATAGAATTGGTCACAAGACAGAACCTTGGGGTACCCCACTTACATGTTATACTTACCTGCTCTGTGCAGTGGTTTTGCACAGAGCAGCCCCGATCCTCCTATTCTTGGATCCCTCTTCGGTGCTCCTGGCCTCTCCCTCCTGTTGAGTGCCCCCAGAGCAAGCGGCCTGCTATGGGGGCACCTAAGCTGAGCCATAGCTCCCTGTGTCCATTCAGACACGGAGCTCTGCCCCAGCCCCTTTTCTCTCCTCATTGGCTGACTGACCGCAGCGGGAGCCAATGGCACCCCACTGCTGTCTCAGCCAATGAGGAGGAAGAGTCACAGGGCAGCCGAGACACTCCTTCGAGGTGGGCTTAGGTAAGTGTGAGGGGGGCTGCTGCGCACAGAATGTTTTTTCATCTCAATGCATAGAATGCACACGCTAGGAACAGATTGGACCAAAAGTGCATTAACATTCAATGTACCACCCCAAGCTTTGATGTCTAACCATTTGGTAGGACAGAGTGTGTACAATACAGTATTTAATTAGTACAACTGATAAAGATCTGCCAACATAGTATAGACAGGGTTTATTATGATAACAATTACTTCATAAACATTGCATGAAAGGGGAGAGCTAAGGAGGATTTTTTCAGTTTTGGAATTTTCTTAAAAGTGCATGTAAAAAAGCAAGCATATTCATATATATGCGAATTGGATGCATTTTGAACCAAACCACCTTTCTATGGGGCTGGTTCACTTCAAATACTGTATGTCCGGGCCGGCTGCAGTCCATTTTAAAAAAGATTTCTGTATGATTTTAAGTCCAGAACAGGTGTGAATTCAAGTGTCATGCACTGTAAAAATTCACACCTGAATCGCACCTGAACTAGTGAACGAAACCGCTCTGGAACCCTTTAAAAAAATGCAAGGAAACCATGCCCGGACATATGTGAACCAAGCCTTAGCCCAGGTTGAAGCCGTGCGAGTTCAGCTGAACTCGCACGATTTCACTCCTGCCTGTCAGTCCCGATTTCGGCCGCGATAACAGGGACATCTGTGCAGGTTTCTGCACAGATGTCAATGTAAATCGCGGCCCGAAATCGCAAAAAGTAGTACAGAAACTACTTTTTGAAATCGGTTCAGCGCCGATGCGGCGTCGTGCCGATTAGGACGGTTCCATTGCCCACAATTGGCATGCCAAATCGCATGTCAAAACGCACCAGTGTGAACCAGGGCTTAAAGTTGGAAGTTCTGCTGTGTAAATGGGAACAATATACAAATATAAAATAGGTGTTATCCCAGTTTTCCTGCAAAGGTGGAAATACACTTTAACCACTTGACCACTGGGCACTTAAACCCCCTTAATAACCAGACCAATTTTCAGCTTTCGGTGCTCTCACATTTTGAATGACAATTACTCAGTCATACAACACTGTACCCATATGAAATTTTTGTCCTTTTTTTCACACAAATAGAGCTTTCTTTTGGTGGTATTTAATCACTGTTGGGTTTTTTATTTTTTGCGCTATAAGAGAAAAAAGACTGAAAATTTTGTAAAAAAATGATTTTTTTTTCGTTTCTGTTATAAAATTTTGCAAATTACTATTTTTTCTTCATAAATTTTGGCCAAAATTTATACTGCTACATATCTTTGGTAAAAATAAGTACAAATTGGTGGATATTATTTGGTCTTTGTGAAAGTTATAGAGTCCACAAGCTATGGTGCCAATATCTGAAAATTGATCACACCTGAAGTACTGACGGCCGATCTCATTTCTTGAGACCCTAACATGCCAGATAAGTACAAATACCCCCCAAATGACCCCTTTTTGGAAAGAAGACATTCCAAGGTATTCAGAAAGAGGCATTGTGAGTTTTTTGAAGTTGTCATTTTTTCCCACAATTCTTTGCAAAATCAAGATTTTTTTTTTCTCTTTTTTTTTTTTTCACAAAATTGTCATATTAGCAGGTTATTTCTCACACACAGCATATGCATTCCACAAATTACACCCCAAAACACATTCTGCTATTACTCCCGAGTATGGCGATACCACATGTGTGAGACTTTTACACAGCGTGGCCACATACAGAGGCCCAACATGCAGGGAGCACCTTCAGGCGTTCTGGAGCACCAAGGCCAATTCTGACATTTCTCTCCTACATGTAAAAATCATCATTTATTTGCTAGAAAATTACATAGAACCCCAAAACATTATATATGTTTTTTTAGCAAAGACCTTAAAAATATAATGGTGGTTGTTGCAACTTTTTATCTCGCACGATATTTGCGCAGCAATTTTTTAAACGCGTTTTTTACGGAAAAAAAAATGTTTTGTGCTTAAAAAAAAAAAAAAAACCAGTAAAGTTAGCCCAATGTTTTTGCATAATGTGAAAGATGAAGTTACGCCGAGTAAATAGATACCTAACATGTCGCCCTTAAAAATTGAACACACTCGTGGAATGGCGCCAAACTTCGCTACTTAAAAAATCCCCATAGGCGACGCTTTAAATATTTTTACTGGTTACATGTTTTGAGTTACAGAGGAGGTCTAGGGCCAAAATGATTGCTCTCGCTCTAACGTTCGCACCGATACCTCACATGTGTGGTTTGAAAACCGTTTTCATATGTGGGCGGGACTTACGTATGCGTTCGCTTCTGTATGCGAGCTCACGGGGACAGGGGCGCTTTAAAAAAAAAAAAAAATGTTATTCTTCATTTTACTTTATTTATTTTAGTTTGACATGTTTTTCCGCCCTAAACATTTTTTTGATCACTTTTATACCTATTACAAGGAACGTAAACATCCCTTGTAATAGGAATATGGCATGACAGGTCCTCTTTACAGTGAGATATGGGGGGGGGG
This sequence comes from Rana muscosa, assembly GCA_029206835.1. Lineage (NCBI taxonomy): Eukaryota > Metazoa > Chordata > Amphibia > Anura > Ranidae > Rana > Rana muscosa. Next base: position 877,757,891 of record CM055118.1, read on the forward strand.
GGTGTCAATAAGACCCCACATCTCACCTCTAGGCTGGGAAGCCTGAAAAAAAACAAAAAAAAAAAAACAACAATCTGGCTTTGATCGTAGCGGTGAGTCGGTAGAAGCACCGGAGGGCGGCGGGGGGGGGGGGGACATCCCCTCTCGCCTCCCGTAAGAATGATCAAGCGGCGGAACAGCCGCTATGATTGTTCTTATGGTGTAGGGAATCGCCGGCTGAAAAAGCTGATATCTGAATGATGCCTGTAGCTGCTCCCATCATTCAGATATCCCCGCACAAAGTCAAGGACGTCATATGACGGCCGGAGGGCGGGAAGTGGTTATTGCAGAGTATTGCCGGGCATTGCGGAGTATTGCCGGGCATTGCGGAGTATTGCCGGGCATTGCGGAGTATTGCCGGGCATTGCGGAGTATTGCCGGGCATTGCGGAGTATTGCAGGGCATTGCGGAGTATTGCGGACTATGGCAGGGTATTACACGGGTATTGCACAGGGTATTGTGGAGGGTATTGCACAGGGTATTGTGGAGGGTATTGCACAGGGTATTGTGGAGGGTATTGCACAGGGTATTGTGGAGGGTATTGCAGAGTATTGTGGAGGGTATTGCAGAGTATTGTGGAGGGTATTGCAGAGTATTGTGGAGGGTATTGCAGAGTATTGTGGAGGGTATTGCAGAGTATTGTGCAGGGTATTGCAGAGTATTGTGCAGGGTATTGCAGAGTATTGTGCAGGGTATTGCAGAGTATTGTGCAGGGTATTGCAGAGTATTGCAGCAGGGTATTGCAGAGTATTGCAGCAGGGTATTGCAGAGTATTGCACCAGGGTATTGCAGAGTATTGCACCAGGGTATTTTGCAGAGTATTGCACCAGGGTATTTTGCAGAGTATTGCACCAGGGTATTTTGCAGAGTATTGCACCAGGGTATTTTGCAGAGTATTGCACCAGGGTATTTTGCAGAGTATTGCACCAGGGTATTTTGCAGAGTATTGGCAGGGTGTATTGCAGAGTATTGGCAGGGTGTATTGCAGAGTATTGGCAGGGTATAGCACAGGGATGGCTGAGCAGGGATGGATGGATGGCTGGATCTGTGACTGCAATTGTCACAGATCCAGCCCACAGTGCTGCTGCTGCCATCCGCTCCCTCCCCCTCCCCTCTCACACTGTACCGATCGGTACAGAGAGGGGAGGGAGGAACCGGCGTCATCAAATGACGCCGGTCTGTTTACAAGTGATTGCTCCGTCATTTGACGGAGCGATCACGTGGTAAACGGCCGCTATCAGCGGCGATTTACCGCGATTCGTGATCCGCCGGGTCCTCTGGACCCGGCGGTCACGGAGTTTCCCGTGTGCGCGCCCCAGGGGGCGCGCGGGAGCGCGATTCTGGGAGGACGTTATATAACGTCCTCCCAGAGTTAAGCAACCACCTTGTCGACGTTATTTGTCGGCAGGTGGTTGTTAAGTGGTTAAAGGGACATCCCTACATTATACAAATTACAACAGACACCTTTAGAAATGTTAAGTAATGGCAATCTAGAAACAGGTACTTACAGATAATTGCTGTCTTTTTATGCTTTATGTACCTTTCCCCCCCCCCCCCCCCACCCCCCCTATTCTTCTAACGGTGGCCAATTTTATTGTTTCCAGAACTCTGGGTCTGCCTCCTGCAACATTTAACGGGAACTTCCCATAAAGCAGCTGTGAGACCCTAGTTACACCATCAGTGGTTTTAATTTAAAAAAAAACCTGTTATACTTACTTGCTCTGTGCAGTAGTTTTACATACAGCAGCCCGATTCTCTTCTCCACTGGCAGTCCTGGTTCCTCCCCCCTGCAGAGTGCCCCCTGTTGCTATGGGGGCACTGTAGCAGACTCGCTCCTGGGCCACGCTCCTGTGAATTTCCAATGGAGAGACTCAACAATGGAAGCACATGCATTCTGATAGATAGGTGGAGGTCAGGTGGACTGAAGGGAGCCCACCCCTTTTTAGAGGTACAGGAGCACACTGAACACCCAGCAAATCGCACAGTGGCTTCAAAGGTGTCAGTGTGCTGCGATTTTCTGGGTGTTCAGTGTGCTCCTGTACCTTTTAAGAAGGGGTTGGCTCCCTTCAGTCAACCTGTAACGACAAGGCCTGGGGAATGCCCAGGAAAAAAACAAGCCTACTTACCGACCAGCTCGCTGACAACCAATTAAACCTGTCTAACAGTGCGTTTTTAAAAACAGGGGTTTAGTCCACACGCACTTCAGTCAATCTGACCTCCACCTATCCATCAGAATGCATGTGACTCCATTGTGGAGCCACTCATAAGCTAGAGATAGGACCACAGATACCAGGGTGCCGTGACGAGGCTCTGTGGCTTACGCATGTATTTGCAAATGTGTGCAGACTAAACCCCTGTTTCTCTTTTCGTCCATGGACAGACACTGCCTTCTTGCAATAGTTTAAACATACACAATATGTTTATACACGATACTGGATACATTCACAGTGTATGTATGTATGTATGTATTGCTCTCTGTGTCTGCGTGGGTTTCCTCCCACGCTCCAATGACGTGCGCGCCTTTGGCGCCATACACAGTACAAACATACACAATATGTTTATACACAACACTAAATACATTCACAGTATATGTATGTTTTATTACTCTGTGTCTGCGTGGGTTTCCTCCCACGCTCCAGTGGTATGCGCGCCTTCGGCGCTATGCACAGCATAAACATGTTCAATATGTTTATTCACACATACTAAAATACCTACACGGTATGTGTATGCAGTCTGCGTGGGTTTCCTCCGTGTACTCCGGTTTCCTTCCACGCCCCAATGGTGTGCACGCCTTCGGCGCTTTGCACAGCATAAACATGTTCAATATGTTTATTCACACATATTAAAATACATACACGGTATGTGTATGTACTATACTCTGTGTCTGCGTGGGTTTCCTCTGGGTACTCCGGTTTCCTCCCACGCTCCAATTGTGCACTTTGGCGCAATACACAGTATAAACTATGTGTTTGTACAATCAGCACTTATCAATGTAGTAGCTGCTGGAACATCCACTGAGGTGTCAGTTCTTTTTTTTTGGGGTCGCGTTGACTGACCCGCTCTATATAGGTTTTTAAAGACTGGGGATTGCTGCAGAGGTCCTTTTTGGTCCCTCAGCACACAGCGGTCCGTTATTCCTTTGTAGAGCATTTTTAAAAAAAGATATGGGTTTTTTCCCATGAAGTTGACCCCCTGGTATCAGGGGTACCACTATCCCGATAAGGGCACACCTTCCTTTAGGAGGTGATCAGGAGCAGTGGCTCGGACCGTGTTTGCCACACTGAGGTCAGCGTTGCGCCCGTTAGTGGCTGCGTCTCTGGTGTCTCTGACACTCACTGAATGGGCATAACTTTTGTATCAGACAGTGGAGGAGCTTCAGCTTCCTCTAAAAGTTGTGACACTGGCCGACCAGCAGGTGCGCCACCTGAGGGGGCTGATATAATGATCCGCTGACCGAGTTTCTATGGAAGCTCTGACAGATTTGCCTTTCAAAGGCTAAGAGTAGGGGCACCCCGTAAGCCGGGACCTTCCTTCCCCAATATATTGCAGTGTTTTTGAGGGTTGTCGTACCCATACCGCCGCAGGACAGGTTTCAGGGATTCTACTCGAATCTATTCATGGTCCCAGAAGAGGATGGAGTCGTCCAATCTTAGGCCTCAAGGCCCTTAATGCCTTTGTGTAGCCTTCTGGTATTTCCAGCCCCGGAGTTTGCGAAGTGGTCTCTTCATACAAGATCGATGTTTTATTTCTTGTTTACCGAATGGTTTCTTTGCCCTACTGTCTCGTCGGACTGCCCTGATGGGGCAGTTCAAGACTTGTTGGGGATTCGGAAATTCAGGATGGAGTCGGTTCGCTCCATCCAGGGGACCTTCTGACGTCCCTGGACTTCAGGGACGCGTGCTGGGTCCCCATATGCGACAGGCACCAGAGGTTCCTGCGTTTAGCGGTCAAGGTCAAAGGGAACCACTATTCATTTATGACTCTCCCTTTTGACCTAGAGTTTCACCAGGGTGCTCGCCCCGATTCTAGCCTTGCTGAGTCAGCGCGGCATTGTCATCATTGGTTCTTTGCAGGGTCTTCTTTTATAACCTGTTTCCAGGTTAGAATTAGAGGAAGAATTAAAGGAAGACGTGTCTATAGTCAGTCAGACTCTCCAAGACTTCGGTGGATTCTGTACCTCCAGTTGTCGGTACTAGTTCAGACTCAGCGCCTAGAATACCTGGGGCTGGCTCTGTGCTCATCAGAGGCGAGAGTTTTCTCCCTCAGAGATGTTGCGGATGCTCCAGGCTGCAGTGAGTTGGATCTCATGATGGCCTCCTTCGAGGCAGTACCGTTTGCCCAGGTCCACATTTGGAGGGGAGATTCTGTCCTATGGAACACATCCCCATTGTCTCTGGATCATCAGATTCAGGTGAATCGTCTAGTCAGGGCCTCTCTGACTTGGTAACTGACATTCCCCGGCATTTCTGTCCGGGAAGTTTTTTCCTTCTTTTCTATTGAACTGTGATTACGATCCAGCCTCACAGGCTGGGGGGGGGGGGGAGTCTGGGGGGTCCAGTCGGTCCAAGGTCGCTGGACTCTGGACGAATCCCGTCTGCCGGTCGATGTTCTGGAACTTCGGGCGATTTAGGATATGTCTCTCTTCGTAGTCGTGGAGACTTCAAGGGCGCCCGATCAGAATCCAGTCGGACAATGCCACGGCTGTGGCTTATGTTAACCATCTGGACATCCTGTGAAGGGTTGTACCGCTCTTGTAAGCTGTAGGGCTTTCAAAATGCTCCCGCCCTGATACTGGAACAGGTGCTGGCTCTTCACTGATGCATGGAAAAGAAAGGAGCCCTGGACTGCCGCACTCTGTATAAACGATTTATTTCCAAAATTTCAAAATAAAATCCAAAATGAATCCATAAATTCAAAAAATCCAAAAACAGGCAAAAACAGGCAAAACAGAAAACTGACATGCAGGGATGGATGGCTGACGCGTTTCACGTCAAAGTAGATGCTTACTCATAGCTTACTCATCTGGACATCCTGCAGTAGACGGAAAGAAGCGTGCCGGCTCTGTCGGCCGTCTACATTCAGGGTGTAGAACCTAACTGGCGGACTATTTGAGTCGCCAGTTGCTGAACCAAGGGGAATGCTCATTGCATCCGGAGGAGTGTCTACTCCTTTTGCCGGAGGTGGATGTCAGTCGTGGACCTCCTGGCTTCTCGACTCAATCGCATGATGTCGAGATTCGTGGCCAGGTCCAGAGATCCCTGGGCAGACGCGTCAGACGCGTTGGTGGCTCTGTGGGGTCAGTATCGGCTAATTTATGCCTATTCCCCACTGATGTTGCTTCCTTGTCTGCTCCTCAATGTGCAGATCGAGGGGATCCCGGTGATCCTACTCGTTCTAGATGGCCCCGGCGTCCTTGGTATGCCGATTTCGTACGCCTGGTGGCGAACACACTGGCCGCTGCCAATGTTGGAGGACCTTCTGTCTCAAGGTCCCATACTTCATCCTGCCTTACAGCCACTGGCCTTATGGCATGGCTATTGACAGTCAGGTACTAAGGGACCAAGGTCTTTTGGATTCGGTCATCTCGACCAGGCTGAGGGCACAAAAATCTTTTTCCTGGAAGATCTACCATCGCACTTGGAAGGCCTACATCTCCTTGTGCGCAGAGACTGAGTGCCGTCCACGGACATTTTCGGTTTCCGGGGTCCTGCTGTTTTTTTGCAGCATGGAGTGGATCAAAAGCTTGTTTTAAGCACCACTAAGGGTCAGTTTCAGCCTTGGCTGTTTTTCTTTCACTGGCCTTTGGCGTCCCATTCCCTGGTGGGTACCTTTGTACAGGAGGTTCGACTGGGGCTTTCCCCAATTAGACCACCTCTCCCTCCTGGGATTTGAACCTGGTGCTCTCGGTTCTTCGGGAACCTCCCTTTGAGAACATCAGGGAGATTCTTCTCTTGACGTGATCTCAGAAGGTGGCCTTTCTAGTGGCCATTACTTCTGTCAGAAGGGTTTCTGAATTGGTCGGCCTTGCCTTGCAAGTCCCCATATTTGATCCTCCATCAGGATAAAGCAGTACTACGCCAGCGACTTTCGTTTCTTCCAAAGGTGGTTTCAGCTTTCCACCTGAATGAGGACATTGTACTTCCATCCTTGTGTCCTCGGTCATCGCATCCCAGAGAGTCTGCGCTTCACACTTTAGACGTGGTACATGCCTTGCGGGTGTACCTGTCTGCTACGGCTTAGTTTCGGAAGTCTGGCTCGCTGTTTGTGTCAGTATCTGATCCACAAAAAGGCCTGGCGGTCTCGTCTGCCACCATTTTCTAGGTGGATCAGGTAGACCGTTGTGCGGGCCTATGCCCTTAAGAGGCGCGCGCCCTCCTTTCCATTCACAGCGCTCCCAACCAGGGCAATTGGTGCTTCCTGGGCTTTCCGACATCAAGCGTCTCTCTCTCTCTCTCTCTCTCTCTCTCTCTCTCCCCTACCCCCCCTCTCTCTCTCCTCCCCTACCCCGCCCCCTCTCTCTCTCCCCTACCCCCCCTCTGTCTCTCTCTCTCTCTCCCCTCCTCTCTCTCTCTCTCTCCCTCCTCTCTCTCTCCTCCCCCCTCTCTCTCTCCTCCCCCCTCTCTCTCTCCTCCCCCCCTCTCTCTCCTCCCCCTCTCTCCTCCCCCTCCCCCCTCTCTCTCTCTCCTCCCCCTCTCTCTCTCTTCCTCCCCCTCCCCTCCCCTCTCTCTCTCTCTCTCTCTCTCTCTCATCCCCCCTATCTCTCTCTCCCCCTCCCCCTATCTCTCTCCTCCTCCTCCTCCCCCTCTCTCTCCTCCCCTCTCTCTCTCCTCTCTCCCTCTCTCTCTCCTCTCTCCTCTCCCTCTCTCTCTCCTCTCTCCTCTCCCTCTCCTCTCTCCTCTCCCTCTCCTCTCTCCTCTCCTCTCTCCTCTCTCTCTCCTCTCTCCTCTCTCCTCCCCCTCTCTCTCTCCTCCCCCTCTCTCTCCTCCCCCTTTCCTCTCTCTCCTCCCCCTTTCCTCTCTCTCCTCCCCCTTTCCCTCTCTCTCCTCTCCCCTTTCCTCTCTCTCCTCCCCCCTTTCCTCTCTCTCCTCCCCCCTTTCCTCTCTCCTCCCCCCTTTCCTCTCTCTCCTCCCCCCTTTCCTCTCTCTCCTCCCCCCTTTCCTCTCTCTCCTCCCACCTTTCCTCTCTCTCCCTCCCACCTTTCCTCTCTCTCCTCCCCCACCTTTCCTCTCTCTCCTCCCACCTTTCCTCTCTCTCCTCCCACCTTTCCTCTCTCTCTTCCCACCTTTCCTCTCTCTCTCCCCCCTTTCCCCTCTCTCTTCCTCCCCTTTCCCTCTCTCTTCTCCCCTTTCCTCTCTCTCCTCCCCCCTTTCCTCTCTCTCCTCCCCCCTTTCCTCTCTCTCCTCCCCCCTTTCCTCTCTCTTCTCCCCTTTCCTCTCTCTCTCCCCCCTTTCCTCTCTCTCCTCCCCCCTTTCCTCTCTCTCCTCCCCCCTTTCC